>CM062297.1:37007236-37406229 GCA_031216915.1 Pictodentalium vernedei
TACATTGTGAAATCTTCAAGTCACACTTGCGACATGTGATTGTGCAATGCTTCGTGTAGTAAACATCACGGGAGACAACCCGGTGTTGATTGATTCAGTGAATCTAAACTTCGGGCCGCCTTTCCTGAAACAATTCAGACTCGGAAGTTTTCAGACGACAGAAAACATTCATGAGTACAAACCGTTAGGTGATAGGCTCTAATTGGAAATTTGAGTGTGCAGGAAGAGTTGGCGGAAGGCTCGATAGTGTTTGGCTTTTCTACGTTTCGGGGCAAATGTTTACATCTCTTAAAAAGTGGGTATTCTGATTCCTTGAAAATTCAAATATTAATTTTTATCTTCAGCAAGCAGGCCAATGAGCGATACGCGTGGAGCGGATTACCGATGCCGAGTTCGCGGACTGAATGAGGTAGTGCTTATATCGCCGCCAGAGGTAAAATGGAATTCTATCTGATACTGATAGGTACTTGCTGAAACAACGATATAGCCTGGGTAGTTGGTATTCTATATTTCTTCTAAAACATTACTTCATGACAACACACGAGCCTGACACCCTCACTACCCCCCCCCCCCCCCAGCCACCCAAACGCCTTTAGTGAAACGAACGTGCGAAGCTCATTCCAAGAGGGGGATGAGGCATGGTTTGAAAGCGAAGAATTGAAATATGCTGAAAATTTGGATGGCATTTTTTGTACATAGCGCCGTCCGAATTATGTAGTGATTCGTCGGTTACATGCCGCGTTAACCCGTTCCTTTCTAGAAAGTTTAAGGAATAACCAGGTGTGATGAAGAATTGTCAAAAATGCTTCAAGTTCAACATACGTTTTTTTTTTCGTCTGACACTTGACTCTCGTTCAATAATTATTTAACATTGTCCACGGGTATTGTAAAGAGATTGGAGTGGGGAGGTTAATCATTTTTTTTTCCTAAGAGATCGGATGGGGGAATTTCTAATCATTTTTTCATCCAGTTGAATTTGAAATTATTTTTCTGTGAACTTGCAGGCATACAGATCCAGTAAACCAGGCCAGGCTGCGACCAGAGAGAGTCACAGTACAACGCTTTGGCTATGAAGTTTCACCTGTCCGCTGGTAGACAGGAAAAAATATGGAACGCTTCACGAATTTGCGTGTCATCCTTGCGCAGAGAGCGTGCTGATCTTCGAGGTAAGATTGGGACAGATTTGGAACGGCTCGACCAATCAGATCGCTCCGTTCGTCCCAATCTGTTCCAAAAGTGAGATGCTTTGTTCCAAAAGTTTGTTCTAAATATAGCTAAAAGACGCCATTACTACAAAGGTATTCCTGTGTTATCGAAGCGACAGATTTTTCTCATCGATTACAGCTGATAATTCATCCATTTCACACCTAAAACCAACGTTCTGTTCAATTTATCAATCATTCAAACATTCCGAGTAAGTTTGTTTTGAAGTTTATCAACTTTTAGTGGAGTTTCGAGTCTTTTATCGATGTTCCAATTGAGTTTATTTTTAGCCAGGCTGGCATTCAGTGCAACAGTACCGTATTATCAGGAAACGTTGCCAGATTGTTTACATCTTTTTTTTTAAACGAAGCATAACCACTTGATAGAGATGTAATATGGAATTAATAGTTGTATTTCAAGAGCGGGTAAGTAGCATAATTATTAACCACTCCAGTACCAACATTTAAAGAATAATTACAACAAATAAACAGCTAACATCAATAAAGTATGTGTAAGTTCACCGGTACATGTATATCAATACGTGTGCATGCAGTTGTAACGTTTATAATCATTAATTACTCACAATGTCAGAAGGCTTTAAAGATGTCTGTTGCATCAAATTGTTGAAAACAATGTTGCCCTCGTCGTAGCGTCCTATCTGCAAACAGAGTGATATTGACAAAAGCGCGGGCTGCAGGTTCCGACTAGTCACCTTTGACCTCGCTGTGTGGATGAATTACTGTTGAATCGTACAATTGTAACAAAGCACCAGCTAGAAATGCAAACGGTAGCGAAGATTTATGAGAAAATAAACAAGAACCGCAAGCAATATTTCCGTTTATTGGCAGTCGCGTTGAACCAGTGGTCCATTAACTGAAAAAATTACCGGTGGTTTTGGGAGTGTTTTCACTAAATTTCTTTTTTTTGTCGTGGAAAATCCCCCGTGGGTGTTTTTGGTAGTAGCAATTCATTCTCTCAGTGTATAATAGCATCAAATTTCATTTCAGGACATGAGCGACAAGCCGAATTTCCGACGAATGCCCAGTGGTACGCCCTGGTTGAAATACTCAGATGAAGCCTCAGTGGTTCTTAAAGGTACACGGGAAACGTCATTGTGTAAACACCCGGACCTTGTCCGAGCGAATGCGGTCCGTGCTGTCAGAGATATGGGCGGGGACACATCCAACAATACTCAAGTGCTGGCCCAACACGTACTGCAGTTCGGAAAATTTCAGGGGCACACATTCAAGTGGTTGCTGGAAAATGGGCTCGGATACGCGGTGTATTTGGCAGCGGACATACACAAAGAAACAGTTACTGAGGCACCGCTATCAAAAAACAAGGCAGCGTTCAAGGAATATGTTATGCTGTTTTCTGAGAGTAGGAAGTTGGTGGAAGATAAACTGAAGCCTAAATCAACTTCAGGGACGCAGAAAGCCCCACCTTCACCACAATCATCGAAGAAGCCACAGCAGCCACGTCCAATTTTAAAAGGTAAATGCTAAAACTAATTGAATGTACAGTACCAGTGGAAATAAGTGGTAGGATAACCACTTGAAATTTTTCATTCCACAAGTACTGTATATATGGTGAAATGTGAAATATTGGCTATGGGTGATTAATGTCAGATCGATATCTTTTATTACAGCTTCTCCGAAAAGAAAGGGAAAGCCCGATGTCTCGGCTGAGATGAGCGATGATGAGTTGATACAACTCGCTGGGGCAATTGAATCAACAGGTAATTAGTCTCTGTTATGTAATGTCAGTTATCAATGTTAATTAAACACAGGTAAAAATGTACCTAATAGACGTGTACTATATATACAACACAGTTCAAATGTTGACATTAAAATTTCAGAACACCATGTATCAACAGTGACAACGACACCCGTGGAGAGAAAATCGCCGACAATTATCCAACCAGTTTTAACCCAGTTAAGGCCATCGTTATCTCAAACAGGTAAATAAAATATGTTATTATTCTTACATGTGGCGTATTAAATTTAATGATTAATGAATTATTTACTTAATTATATTTGTTTGTATTTAATTTAGTTTCAGATGGCGATTATCTGCTACCGGACGGTTGGAAGCAGTCTCTGCCAAAGTGTGACCATGGCTGGATTTCACGACAGTTGTTCAGAGCTTCCAGATCAGGGAAAGCGGAACTAGATTCTGACCGGATTGATAAGCTTTGGTGGCATCCACCACAGCCAGCTTTGATCAGCAATCATCCACCCAAGGTAGATAGATACTTTGCTCAGCGCCTCTTAGTGTGGATGCCCAGGAAGCTGTGGCGCGCCCGTCTGGTATGTCCAGCAGACCAACACGAGCTCACTTCAGCTGGTATATACCAGCACACACGACAGGTATTTATATAATATTATTATTATTTTCAACTTTCCTGTGTTATTCGCGTTATTTATAAATGTACAAATTAAATATATTATTGTTTGGAACATTCATCTCTCTAACTGTAGGTACTCGATATTGATGGCTATTACAACCTTGCCGCCGAATACCTGGAGTGTGGTAAATGTAAGAAGAAGTACATCAGCTGGAGTAACGTGATTGTAAGGCAACTGGACATAGGGCACAGATTACAGTTTCCTGTGATACTAACTTACAGGCGGGCCTGTGACGTGCGAGTCATCAGGCTGCTGAGACAGCGTGGTCTGGGGAATAGCGCCACTCAGCTCAGAAAAAAGATTTTGGAGCTGCACAGTGAGGCCTGGCTGGAGAAAACAGCCCGATATTTAACGGACTGCCAAGGATTTACCGATGCCAACAAGAGTGGCCTTGTCCTGCCTCCATCCTTCGACGATCCACCCGCTCTTGCCTCTGTTCCAACTCACTATTGGATCATTTATGTGTACAGCTTGGATGTCTTGGGCCGGGTGGATGAAGTTAAGGCTTCCATTACGTCAACGTTTGGAAAAGTTCTAAAAATCGACTCGACAAAAAAGGTACTTTACCATATTGATTTGTTTACAAATATTGTAATTCAAAGAGATGCACATATAATAATTTTCGAAAATATATTAATTCTCAAATAACTGTTTTCTTTGATGTTATTTAATATTCATAAATTGTTTCTATTATTCATTACAGATTGTTAAAAAACTTGCGGGGCATGGTGCCAAGACAGCATCCTGGGCAACAAATGTCGGAAATGAGCACGGTCAAATTTTGATGAGTGTCCTTACTGCAGGTGAAGGCTATGGATTGGGTCCCATGGCTGAAGGCATTGTTCGGCGGTATGAGATGGCTGGTGTCCCACACCCAGAACTCCTTTATACAGACAGAGATTGTTGCGGGGATTCGAGGGTTAAGTCCATGTTTTCTTGTTGGCCGGATCTCATCGTGCGGCTTGATGTGTGGCACTTCATGCGTCGATTTGCTTCCGGGTGTACGACAGAATCCCACCCTCTGTATGGCGAATTTATGAGCAGGATTTCCGCGTGCATATTTGAGTGGAGTCCTGATGATTTGAAGGCACTATATGACGCCAAAGGAGCAGAGATGGAGAAGGAAGCTAGAACAAAGTTTCGGGAAAAAGATATCGGCCATAATGTCAGCAAAAGAGAGCTTGCTTCTCATTGCCGACGCAAAACTCGCGGAATGGAGCAGACAACGGGCCTTCTTCTAGAGCTTCTAAAAGCCTTCAGTGGTGATCAAGGTAGAGACACCCTCGGTGTTCCGCTCCTGCACCACGACCGCATCTGGGATATATGGGAATCACAGAAACGCCATATTGAGTGCATCCAAGATCCTCCTGATTTCCAGTTGTATACCCAGACAGGAACTATCAAGAAGGGTGGTGTAGAACTTCCTGTATACAGATGTGCCCGCGGTTCCACCTCATTGGAATCCTTTCATCTTCACCTTAACAGATTTATACCAGGTAAGCTTGAATTACTATAGTATTAAAATATTTTTTATTCCCTGGACCATTATTTAGCTTAATAATTAAATTTTACGTCTAATACTTGATCGTGCAAATAATATGCCTATTTAAACTGGTGTACATTACAGGAACCAGTGCTGGGGACGCCAATTTCCAGGCATATCTGTTGGAAGGTTTAGCTCGTTGGAATGAAGACAGAACCACAGCTTCAACTACATCTGTAAAGGAATTCCACTCCTACAATAGTCTTCTTCAACACGCTGTCAACCGATTAGGCATAAGTGTTCTCGAAAAGAAAATAAATCCGAATTTCACAGAGCCCAGGAAGTACACAGGTACGCAAATAATAAATATTAACACTTTTCCACTGTACATTTATCATGTAAATTGTTGTTTCGTTGTTTACCTTGTTCTCTTTTATGTAATAATTAACAGGTGAACTAATCGGTATTGAATACCTGTACAGTCAGACCGGCAAGGCCTTGCAAGAGCTGAAATTTGAAGCTGACAGCCCCGAGGCAAATGATCTTGAGAGTGCAGTTGACATGGAGCGCGCAGACGAAGCAGATGAAGGCTTCGAGTCAGACGAGTCGGAGAGTGTAATTGACCAGACCATTGCACACCCCGGAGGCATTCCTTCATCTGCTCAACGTAAGAGGGGAAAGAAGCCTCCATTTTCGGCGGTCTGTGACTTAACAGGGAGTCTAGATGTTCAACCATCCACATCAAGTAAGTTGAGTTATATTATTACATCAAATATAAGCATACATGATTTATCATTTATAATTGACATTGTGTTAGGTTTTTTCTAATGCCTCAATTGTCCTTTTTTAAGCCGGTCGCTCCATGGATGCAATGAGAGGTTTATCCCAAGAGGAAATAGAGGCATACGAAGCGTCCACAGAAGAAGACTCTGACAACGTAAGTGTTCTACCATATAAATATAACATATTTACATTTGGAAAACGTATTTTGTCCTTAACCTTGAGGTTGGCCTTAAAATTACCTTGACCTATCGATGGACCGGGATGTCTGCAACATGCTTTTACAATATTGCTAAGGCGTCAGCCTCCATCTAGGGGGTCTTAAGCCCCTTTGATCAACAGGTGGGTGGTATTTCGCATAAAGGTGGTGTCGCCTCCAAAATAAGGGGTTAACTATCGAATCACTTACTTTTCTGAAATCAGTGCGTCAAGACCTTTCATTTGACACCAAGATCGATGAAATCCGACAACTTTTTTCTCCGAGGGGCGTGGGGTGGTTTTTGGCTCATATTGGGCGCATTTTTGAAGATGTCTCCCAAAACCCTCCGGATATGTATTCGCCGCACCAGAATACACATGGATGACAATTTTGAACAACAGAAGAGAAAAAAAGTGTTCTTTAACAAATTGATCCATGATGTATATATAGGCCATGACTCTTTTCGGGGCAAAAACAGATTTTTTCGCTGATCGGCCCCAAATTTTAGATTTAAGGGTTTTCGGGGGCACTGAGTAAGGATTCGCACTCAGATTTGAAAAAAATCGCGCGGAACTTGGTCAAATTACCTTTTTATGGTATCTGCCACCCATTTTTAATTACCCGACGCCCCACCCCTTTTTACCCCAAATTTTATCCTATATTTTTAAAGCCCTGGGTGTTTACTACATTTCACTCTCAGATTGTAAGTAGATATGACGACGCTAAGAAACCTCAAAATTCTATAGTTTGTCATGGGGGGAGGCACATTTTTCAGATAATAGTTTGTTTCATTACTTACAGGAAGCTGTGGGACCCGACAATATTGAGGGGTTCGATAAAGTCCAGGAGCTGGCAAACTATTTGGTTTCTCTGCAGCATTATCATGGGGCGTTGAGCAACAGCCAGGCGTCCGAAATCATTGGTCTGTGGAAGAGAATGTTGCCCTATGACAAGCGGAGAACAGCCTTCGCACCACGGTACCGGAAAACAGCACTGAAGGGAACCTTCAAGTCATCGAAGGCTGGCTTTGTTCCGGGTGTTGATAGCACTAAACGGTAAGTGTATAATTGTTGATCTTTAATGCATGCCATGGATATATCGGTGGTTTTAGCTATTAACCCCATTCCTATTACAGTTCAGTTAATGATGGTGGTGTGAATATATTTCTATTTTAGTTGTTTCGTGGGACAGAATGCGGGTCCAGCACAATGGCCAGATTGTAACAGATATGTGGAAGCCGTGGTGATAAAGCTGTGTGATTTCTATCCATCACCAGAGAAAAAAGGGACACAAACCACCTCAAAATGGACACTTATCATCAGGAGCTACAAAAACATAAGGGACCTGATCTTGAATAACTCCCGGATAATGGAAGAGACAAATATCCAGTTATTTGAAATAAATCATTCAACCTTGGTACAGTGGTAAGTACATTATGTAATTGCGTTTATTATTTATTTCCAGTGCATTTTGTGGATTTTTAAAATTCATTTCCAATGTTTGTATTATATATCGATTCACTAATACGTATTTTTCAGGTATAACAAACGATCTAAGAAACTGGAGAGGGACATCCTCTTGCAAGGGATAACCATCAGCCAACCTACCGTCACGGCCAGCCAACCATTGCCACCTGCAAATGTACTCTCAGCTACTCGACCGACAGTAGCGAAAGAACAACAACATTCCTTTGTCCTTCCTCCAAACACGGCCGGGACATCAAAAGTTAGAAGGATTGCCTCTTTTGTGCCCATTCCTTCAACCCCTCAGGGTACACAACCGATGCCATGTGTGTTGATTACAGATCCGGAACAGATGGGAGGTGTTCCCCAAGTCCCTCCACCAGTGGCTCGAAGTACAGCATGGTATCGGAAGAGAAAACAAGAGCAAGGGGCAGACACAAAGAGGTACAAGATGACAAAGGAATGGAAAACATGTGGTGCATGTAAGCAACGAAGGAGTACTGATACTGGACACACGCAGTACTATGGTAAATGGTACTGTCCAGCTACCAACAAGATGACGGTAGAAGAATGGAAGGCCGATTTGATTGCAAAGGGGTATGGGAAGAAGAAAAAGGGGCAATGAAGGAAGGGATTGAACCACTGAAGCAAGGACGGCTCCAGCCCAGGAGCCAAAAACTTATTGTACGTATAAAAAAAAACATTTTTAATGCAGCCTAGCTAATTACTTCATGTAACAGCTAGCAAGGTCCCAAGTCCTTGTTAAAATGCAGAGGGGAAATGTTTAACAATTGCAGGTAATTTGTCAGCTAAAATATTTATATTTTCAAGTATTCATTTACCATTCAGCAAATTTTCTTTATTTTATCATTTGTACCAACATTTATTTCGTATGTTGATCTGTTTGATATGAGCTAAAATGTCTGTTTTGGGTATTACTATTAAGTAGTCCTGACTATTTGATAGGTCCAGGTTCGAGTCCTGGGGACATTTCATAAACAGAGAGATTGTTGAATTAAATGTTGGTATATATTGGTTGAAATTAAGAATATTTGGCAGTAAAGCTATTAGTACAGCTGTATTTATTATTTAATAGCTGCATAATATATATTAAATGGTGCAATTTAAGTTATTGAAGCATGTTTGATAAACCCTGTATAAAAGAAGCATTATTAACTTAGAAATGACAGCTGTATATGCGTCTGTCTGTCTGTCGTCGGTCGGAAGGATTTCTTGATGTATTGGCGTTGTAAATTGCGATATTCCACGCGAAGGGGCTGTGGAATTTGGTCAAATTTTCCCTTTATGGAATTTAACACAGATCTTTACACACCCGACTGTATTCGCAGGTGCGAAAGCGCCAGTTTTGGAACAATGGAACAGAGAAGATTGACACCCATCCTTTGCGCAGGGGCCATGCTAATCTTCTCTGTATCGTTCCAATTTTAGTATATGTACCGCCGAAGCGAGTACAACTTCAGAGCAAGGAGACGATCCTTATAAAGGGGCAAAGATCGGATTTGACACCGCAAATGGTGTGCAGTTCTAACCTCAACTATATTGTATTGAGGCAGCAACTATTTAGTATTCAGAGATATCTGAAGGGTTTTTGACCCGTTGCACCAAACAGAATCAAACCATAAAACTCAACTACGCATAACCAGTGGAGAGAACGTTGTTGTTTGTCTGTACAATAATAATACGAAGCAATTTTAATGTATTCTTAAATTTACATTCATGGGCGTACAAGTAAGTGCAACGTACACAAGACTCTGAGCTTCGCAAAGTCTCTCATGACTACGTTGCGAATACGTCGACAAGTTTGACAACTCGTGAACAGCTAATGGGAATTTCAGCGTCTTTATGATGTTTGTTTCATTCTTTTCTCTGCCTTTATCGAATTCTTAGGTATCCTTTAAAACCCCCAAAATAATTAACAAACCGAATTCCATAAAAGGCCTATTGTCTATTGATGAACGCCACTCATCACTCGTTGGTTTAATTTGAAATTCTGAACATTTTGCAAGAAGTCCGCATCACTTCGGTGTCATTTAAAGTTTTGGATAGATTGTTCGAGGCAGCATCCGTCTTGTTGTAGCTCTGGTTTCTCTACAACACACGTATAAATCTTTCGCCTTTTACTAAAGATTTCCGTGCAGAGGAACAATATAATGAGCCTTAAGGGCTATTTTTCATGTCCTGCTTTCGCAGGACTATTATCAAAATTACAATAAAAATAGAATAGCAATTTCCTGAAGTGAAAGGCTTATGAATTCATGTTCTATGTTCACCTGGTAATAGTGGTAGGATAAAAAAAAACTTGTTCAGACCGATTTTAACGCTTATTTGTGTCTTGCGTGTAATGACAAGATAACAGGAAATTTGTCCAAATGATCTCAGAATAACTTTCTGTCATTAAGTTCGTGACTTACGCGACGCATTTGATATTCGCCAAAATAATGCATGGATCAAGAATACGGCAGGGCGAAAACTAATGCAACGTATCTTCTCGAGCAGGTAACATATTTGGGTGTAAAATTAAACATGAAAAATAATAACCAACGCCTGCGAGTATCGAACTCGTTCTGCCCCGGAGGGGTAGAGGCGTTGCCAAAATCTGCATTTCCAAGGAAAAGGATGAGTGTCGAATTAGCACCACGGAACCCCCGAGCGATCTGAAGGGCCAGAAGCCTTTCATTTCACCCGGAAGATATCAAGCTGCTTTAGTCTCAGTTGAAGGAAATTGATTTCTTGGTAATTGAACCCGCGACGCCACGGCTCATCCGATAAATACATTGTGAAATCTTCAAGTCACACTTGCGACATGTGATTGTGCAATGCTTCGTGTAGTAAACATCACGGGAGACAACCCGGTGTTGATTGATTCAGTGAATCTAAACTTCGGGCCGCCTTTCCTGAAACAATTCAGACTCGGAAGTTTTCAGACGACAGAAAACATTCATGAGTACAAACCGTTAGGTGATAGGCTCTAATTGGAAATTTGAGTGTGCAGGAAGAGTTGGCGGAAGGCTCGATAGTGTTTGGCTTTTCTACGTTTCGGGGCAAATGTTTACATCTCTTAAAAAGTGGGTATTCTGATTCCTTGAAAATTCAAATATTAATTTTTATCTTCAGCAAGCAGGCCAATGAGCGATACGCGTGGAGCGGATTACCGATGCCGAGTTCGCGGACTGAATGAGGTAGTGCTTATATCGCCGCCAGAGGTAAAATGGAATTCTATCTGATACTGATAGGTACTTGCTGAAACAACGATATAGCCTGGGTAGTTGGTATTCTATATTTCTTCTAAAACATTACTTCATGACAACACACGAGCCTGACACCCTCACTACCCCCCCCCCCCCCCCCCCCCAGCCACCCAAACGCCTTTAGTGAAACGAACGTGCGAAGCTCATTCCAAGAGGGGGATGAGGCATGGTTTGAAAGCGAAGAATTGAAATATGCTGAAAATTTGGATGGCATTTTTTGTACATAGCGCCGTCCGAATTATGTAGTGATTCGTCGGTTACATGCCGCGTTAACCCGTTCCTTTCTAGAAAGTTTAAGGAATAACCAGGTGTGATGAAGAATTGTCAAAAATGCTTCAAGTTCAACATACGTTTTTTTTTTCGTCTGACACTTGACTCTCGTTCAATAATTATTTAACATTGTCCACGGGTATTGTAAAGAGATTGGAGTGGGGAGGTTAATCATTTTTTTTTCCTAAGAGATCGGATGGGGGAATTTCTAATCATTTTTTCATCCAGTTGAATTTGAAATTATTTTTCTGTGAACTTGCAGGCATACAGATCCAGTAAACCAGGCCAGGCTGCGACCAGAGAGAGTCACAGTACAACGCTTTGGCTATGAAGTTTCACCTGTCCGCTGGTAGACAGGAAAAAATATGGAACGCTTCACGAATTTGCGTGTCATCCTTGCGCAGGGGCCATGCTAATCTTCTCTGTATCGTTCCAATTTTAGTATATGTACCGCCGAAGCGAGTACAACTTCAGAGCAAGGAGACGATCCTTATAAAGGGGCAAAGATCGGATTTGACACCGCAAATGGTGTGCAGTTCTAACCTCAACTATATTGTATTGAGGCAGCAACTATTTAGTATTCAGAGATATCTGAAGGGTTTTTGACCCGTTGCACCAAACAGAATCAAACCATAAAACTCAACTACGCATAACCAGTGGAGAGAACGTTGTTGTTTGTCTGTACAATAATAATACGAAGCAATTTTAATGTATTCTTAAATTTACATTCATGGGCGTACAAGTAAGTGCAACGTACACAAGACTCTGAGCTTCGCAAAGTCTCTCATGACTACGTTGCGAATACGTCGACAAGTTTGACAACTCGTGAACAGCTAATGGGAATTTCAGCGTCTTTATGATGTTTGTTTCATTTTTTTCTCTGCCTTTATCAAATTCTTAGGTATCCTTTAAAACCCCCAAAATAATTAACAAACCGAATTCCATAAAAGGCCTATTGTCTATTGATGAACGCCACTCATCACTCGTTGGTTTAATTTGAAATTCTGAACATTTTGCAAGAAGTCCGCATCACTTCGGTGTCATTTAAAGTTTTGGATAGATTGTTCGAGGCAGCATCCGTCTTGTTGTAGCTCTGGTTTCTCTACAACACACGTATAAATCTTTCGCCTTTTACTAAAGCGCTTTTTATTTTGTGTAGAGAGACCAGTGGGGGGCAGTAAAATGCCGCCCACACAGCCACAAGGGGGTTATTACGACTCCGAAAAATATTTAATGGATAGAACCGTCCGCATTCACATCGGAGGCTCCAATCCAGGAAAAGTGGACTTACAGGATTTGGTTATTGCCTTGAGAGAAAATGTTGCTGCTGATGCCATCGAAGCGTTGTACAAGATGGAAAAACCTTATGAGTGGTTTCTTGTGGTGAAAAAGAAGGAAGATGGGAAGAAGCTGGTTGATGTTGTTAGGGAGTTGAAATGGAATTCCAGGACTTTGAGTTTCTCATGGTGGAACCATCAGATCGTTAAGATCAAAGTGCATTGGGTACCTCATCATGCTGACGAGATGATTCTTTGGCACTATTTTGAACAATACGGTACAGTGATCTATAACCGTAGACTTACCTCCAAAGTCGGAGATTGTGAAATTTATAATGGTGTCAGAGAGGTGCTTATTGATATCAAAAGACAGGATATTAGCTTGATTCCGGTAACGGAAAATATTTATGACTTTACGGCTTTGTTTGCCGTGCAGGGACGTCCCCCAGTTTGTCTGCGCTGTAAAAAAGAAGGACATACGAGAAGATTTTGTCGAGAGGCTATGGCTGGGCCGTCCCCTCCGGGTCGCCCGAAAAGTTATGCTCAGGCTGTAGGGCCTGCCGGTGATCAGCAGGAGCACGAGGATGAGGTTCAGGAGGGCCATCCAAATGAACCTCGACCACATAAGGCTTCGCAGAAGCAGCCAACGCCAGAGGCAATACAGACACCCGCGGTTCCGAAAAACACCGCCACAGAAATCCAACAAAGCCAGGTTTCCACTTTGCCGGCTATTACGGAGAAGAAGGCAGAATCGCCATCTCTGCCATTGTTGCCGCCACCAGCAACACCAA
This sequence comes from Pictodentalium vernedei, assembly GCA_031216915.1. NCBI lineage: Eukaryota > Metazoa > Mollusca > Scaphopoda > Dentaliida > Dentaliidae > Pictodentalium > Pictodentalium vernedei. The sequence goes on from CM062297.1 coordinate 37,020,380, forward strand.
AACAGCAAGCGTCTGCTGTTTCCAGGGTTCCGGAGACTCCTGACACGGGGAGGAGTATGTTCAGTTCTCCGAGTGGTAGTGAAGACGAAGGTGATGTTGATCCACCCATGGAATTTCTTCCAGATTCGTTCAAGAGGAAGGGTGATCGAGATTCAGATGTGGATGACCCACCTGACAGTTCTGCTGTGGATTCCCAGGACTATAGGGTTAAAATTAAACAGAAAATGCGTCGAGCACGGAAATTAGCTCTCCATTCCAATTTGGACTTGGATTAACTGTTTGTTTCCATCAGTTATAAATATTTCTTCCTACATCACGACCTGGACTGTTTTTAGGACTATGGCATTGGACTGCGATTCTACGGATTACGACCTTGGACTGTTTCATGGACTACGGAGGCTCTAAATGATTCTACGGCTGGCGAACTTGGACTGTCCCTGGACTTTCCTTATATTGGTTATATACCAATAGTTTGTTTTGTTCTAGGATTTTAGGTAAATATATTATACTCTTTATTTTTAAATTATTAGGGTGCAGAGTTTCAGTGACAGGGGTGGAATCGGTGCCTTTTTGAGGCACCGATTCCAGATCTGTCACTGCAACTCACAAAAATTTCAAAAGTGTTTAAAATTTCCCGTGTTATATGACATCTTTTTTTGTATCAACTGTATTAGTGTCAGCTTTAATGCATTCCAATATTTTTCATTTGGCAAAAATCAATAATTCTTCTCGAGTAAAAGCATCCTTCAGTGTGAACACTAATATTTTTCTTTGCTCTGTATTGTTCTCTGTGAACAATACTGTCGGCAATAACTTTAACGCACGAATTGTTTCTCGGTCGGATTTCCAAACAACAGTTCGTGCGTTGCATTGTTACTCTCAAGCGTCTGCCTTGAATTATTATTCCAGTTTTGTACTGAAGTCACTTGCCCCCTGGGAGCTTTCCACTCTATTTGGTCATGCCATGGTATAGGGGGTTTTCGGTCCGATTTTATTTTTTTAACTAATAATTTTATTTACAGTCGCCACGGCAAATTTAAATCAATTAAAATTCATTTCTATTAATGTTAATGGATTTAGGGACAGTGTGAAGAGAGCTCAGTTCTTTTCACACTGTGACCTGAGATCCATTGATATTGCCTTTATTCAAGAGACACATTTAGATAAACTTCAGTTAATTAAAGATATTGAACATGATTATGGGGGTAAATTTTTTTGTTCATTTGGGACTCATAAATCTTGTGGGGTGGGGATTTATTTTTCTAAAAATCTAAATTTTAAAATTTTGAAATTTCAACATGATTTTGAAGGCCGTATCGTCTGTCTGGACGTGGAGGTTGGGCAGTCTGCCTATAGGCTGCTCAACATCTACGCCCCGACCGACGATGCGTCCCGTGTTAATTTTTTCATGTCTCTTGAAAATTATTATGTTTCAAAAAATCACTTCATTCTGGCAGGTGACTTCAACTGTATTTCAAATCCTTTACTGGATAAAAGAGGGGGAAATATTTGTAAGGGTTTGGTGGGGGATAGAATTATTAAATCGGCCTGTACGGCCTTTAATTTTTGTGATATTTATAGGAAAAAGTTCAATCCCAACCAAGTTATTACCACTTGGACACGGTGTGGTGTTTCCTGTAGGCTTGACAGGATTTATATTTCCAACAGTTTATTTGATTCGGCTCAAGATTGTAATATATACCCGTGCTGGTTTTCTGATCACGATTTTGTCACAATGGTGATAGGCCGTGATCAGAAAATCGGCAAGGGCCCATCTTACTGGAAATTTAATACTTCACTGTTGGAGGATGTGAATTTTCGACGGGCTTTTATTGAAGATTTTAAACCACGCGTTGACAATGCCGCTATCTCGCCCGAGTGGTGGGATAGTTTCAAAATTGACATAAAAAATTTTGTTATAAATTACTCCAAGAAAAAGGCATCGGTTAGGCGTAAGGTGATCTCTCACTGTGAGAGGAAATTCCGCTCGCTGCAGCAGCAAGAACGTTTAAATCCTGGTTCTTTTTCAGACGAACTCAAAATTATTAAACTTCAACTTAAAGATTTACACGGGAATTTGGCACGAGGGGCGATTATTAGATCAAGGGTTCAAAATGTTGAGTGTAACGAAAAGCCCACGAAATTTTTCTTTCAGAAAGAATCTAAAAATTCAAAAGATAAATTTATTACGCTGCTAAAAGATGGTGATTCAATATTTGACACTACTGACACGATTGTAGATCACTGCAGATCTTTTTATCGACAGCTGTACTCAAAGGAGGCTGTTGATGAAGAGATATGCAGTGACCTCTTGCGTGATGTACCAAAATTAGAAGCCAACCAGTCGGAATTATGTGAAGGTCCCATAGTTTTATCGGAAATCGAGAAATCCCTTAAAAAAATGCAAAATAATAAGGCCCCAGGCCCCGATGGTTTACCCAAGGAATTTTACTTGACCTTTTTTCAAATGTTTGGCCCAATCCTACTGAAATTATATAATGACTGTTTTTTATCTGGCAAACTTTCGGATTCACAGAGATTAGGTTTTATCACTCTGCTTTGTAAAGATAGGGAACGTGCCGAGGACTTGAGTTTCTGGAGGCCTGTGTCCCTTCTTAATGTAGACTATAAAATCTTATCTAAGGCATTGTCAAATAGATTACGTGATGTATTACAGTATGTTATTCACCCAGATCAAACATGTGCTATTCCTGGGCGGAGCATCACTGATAATATTCACCTGATGCGCAATATTATTGATTATGTAAATCAAAAGCAATTGTCAGTCGCTTTTGTCTGTCTCGATCAAATGAAGGCATTCGATCGAGTAGACCACGCCTACTTGTTCAAGGTATTAGAAGCTTTCGGGTTTGGCCCCGCCTTCGTGTCATGGGTCAAACTTTTGTACACTGATATTAATAGTTCAGTCATCGTTAATGGTCATATATCTGACCCTTTTACTGTGTCGCGTTCAGTCCGACAGGGCTGTAGTCTCTCGCCTCTGTTGTATGTTTTGTGTATTGAACCCTTAGCGATCAAAATTCGGAACGACCCACGCATCAAAGGTATTTCTATTCCTGGCAGTTCCGACGAAGCCAAGATATCCTTGTATGCCGACGACTCTGATTCTTTCTGCACGGATGAGGAATCTGTGCGGAGAGTGTTGGAGTGGGCGACATACTATGGTAAGGGATCTGGAGCGAAACTAAATCTTTCAAAAACAAAGGCATACGTATTTGGACATTTCAAGAAACCGGCGGATAATAAATTTGGAATTTCATGGCCAGACGGGAGTGGCAAAATTTTAGGCATTTTTTTCGGAAGGACTTTAACTCCAGATGATAATTGGCATAAAATTTTTACTAAATTTTTGAATTCTTTAAAATATCTAAAATCCCGATCTCTTTCGTATTTTGGCAAAAGTATGATATCCAAGGTCATGGCCTGTTCAAAATTATGGTATGTGGGTCAAGTTTTGGACCTCCCTAAATTTTATCAGAAAAACTTTCAAAAGGCCTTAGTCCGCTTTATTTGGGGTAGTACTATTGAAACGTTGGCGAGGAACATTCTGTACAATCCTATTAAGGAGGGAGGCTTGGCTGCTGTTAATGTAGAAGCCAAGCTACAGAGTTTCCGTTTGAGACACGTTAGACAAATTATTTTGAATTCCAATGCAAAATGGGTACATTTTGCTAGATACTGGGTGGGGCTGAGTCTGAGAAGATTCAACCCCTCCCTGGCTAGGAATGATGTACCCCATTCCACCTTTATTCCCAAATTCTATAAAAACTGTATGTCCATTGTCAGAAATTTAAATTTAGATTCAGATTTTGATTGGGGGGCCACGACATCCAAATTATTCTATAATATGATGCTGGACAAGAACCGGGGTATTCCCCGAGTTCTCGCCCAGTATCCTAGGATAGATTTCAGTTCAGTTTGGCTATCCGCTAACAATTTGTTTTGTTCCCCTGTAGCCCGTGGTATCAATTGGTTAATAGCTCATGAAGGGTTGCTGGTTAATGACTTTCTGTATGATCGTCATATATCAGCAACCCGTAAGTGTGTCTCGTGTACTCAAAGGGAAACTCATACTCATCTGGTTTTTGTTTGTCCTTTTTACAAATTGTTAAGAATTGAGGCTCTCGCCATGCTGGAACGACTCACTGGGAAGGCCATTGCTTGGACCAGGGAGATGGTTCAGTTTTGTGAGATCCCCTCCTCTTTAAATTTAAATAAATTTCAAAAAGAATCCTTTTTATTTATTCTCGGACTTTTCAAGGAGACGATGTACACAGCTCGGAATGCCATCAAATTGAATACAAAGCGAATTTCTCGGACCAGCCTGAAATTTAGGTTTCTGGCTGATCTGAGAATTCGGTTGCATGTTGACTCCTTGAGATTCAGTAAAGTTTGTTTTCTGGCTCATTGGCACCCTCTTGCTATTGAAACACAACCAGGTGAATTTATGTTTACTTTTTAAACAAAAAAGGAGAACATTAATCTTCATTTTTAAATACTGGGATGAAGTGTTATTCTGTTTATGTGGGTCACGGTGTGTCTGTCCTTTCACTGATTACCTCTGGTGTCAGTGATTGGATAATTCCTTTACTACAAAGTGTTTGTAGTATTTTACTCCATTTCCATTGGCTAATCCATTTACTACGAGGTGTTTATCGTAAAAATACTATGGTTTGTTTTGGTTGTAGTAAGAATTCGATTGGACGAAAACATTACGGTGTCCAATCATGGCTGTTGCACTCGTCTGTGTCGTGTGGTTTTTCCGCTTTCTGTCTTGAGCAGAGGGTGGAACGTCTGTTATTATCCAACTTGTCAGAGTTTTTCCATACTTGTTAATCATCCGGAGAGGGGGGGGGGGGGGGGGGGGGGCGTGGGCGATGGCGCCAAATATTTTTAATTTTTGACTGATTGGATTAATCTGTACCCTTACATTCTGCTTCTGACATCTTACATAACTTTCCAGTGCATTCATTTCATCGTTGGATGCCTGTAGTGGCGACCAGGGGTGGCATGGAGGTGCTGTAGAGTTGTCTGCATCCCCCTCTTTCGGTATTGCCTGAGTTATTATTTCATTATTACATTCCTTAGACAGTGTTTTCGTATCGTTGGGTTGTTGTGGGGGTGGGGAGTGGGGGGGGGGGGGCGTACAGCCGCCATCAGACAGGTTAGCAGTGCCTTCGCGTCATCGTTGGCTGTCTGTAGCGGGAGACAGCGCTGACGCGAGGCCATTGTTTTTTTCCTTGTCTGAAGTTAACCCCTTTTTCTTTTTCAAGATACTTTTATATTATTTTGCAGTACTTGGATGCCATCGCTGACTGCCTGTAGTGGCAACCCGCGATGGCATGGAGGTGCTGTAGAGTTGATCACATTCTCCCTTTTCGTTTAGGCGCCTTCCGCCTTAGATTTGCTCTAACTTTTTAACCCTCACTGCCTGTAGTGGCCACCAGTGACGGCATGGAGGTGCTGTAGAGTTATCCGCATCCCCCTAATTCGGTATTGCCTGAGTTATTATTACTTTATTACATTCCTTAGACAGTGTTTTTGCATCGTTAGGGTTGTTGTGGGGGGGGGGGGGTGGGGGGGGGGCGTACAGCCGCCATCAGACGGGTTGGCAGTGCCTTCGCGTCATCGTTGGCTGTCTGTAGCGGGAGACAGCGCTGACGCGAGGCCATTGTTTTTTTCCTTGTCTGAAGTTAACCCCTTTTTCTTTTTCAAGATACTTTTATATTATTTTGCAGTACTTGGATGCCATCGCTGACTGCCTGTAGTGGCAACCCGCGATGGCATGGAGGTGCTGTAGAGTTGATCACATTCTCCCTTTTCGTTTAGGCGCCTTCCGCCTTAGATTTGCTTTAACTTTTTAACCCTCAAAATCGATTTCCAGTTATCCTTATTATTTTATAGTGCTTTCGTGCCATCGCTGACTGCCTGTGGTGGCTAAAGGTGATGGCATGGAGGAGTTTGTCGAGTTGTCCATATTTTATTTATTACTAGATGGTTAACCCTTCTTGTTGTACGGGTTTCCTTTCAATTCATTAGACAAGGCTTTCGTGCCGTCGTTGGCTGCCTGTGGCGGGGAGACAACGCTGGCGCGGGATCACTGTCGATTTATAGCTCTGCCTGGGATTAACCCTTGTGTTTGAACAAGTTCATTGGATTACTTTGCAGCATTTTCGCATCATCCTTGACTGTCTGTAGTGGTAGTCGGCGATGATGCGAACGTGGTGTGGAGTTCCTTCTATTCGTACAGGTTATTGTTGGATTTTTTTCCCTTATTATTTAAATTCTCCTCATTAGTGCTCGTTGTACGTTCGGTGATTTGGGTGAAATGATTAAACCTTGGTGTTTAGAAGAAGCTGTTTGTGATCTTTAGTATTGTGAGGTTGTTGATGATTTTTGTTGTTGTTTAGTTGTTATTGGTGAATTTTGTTATTGTTTTTATTTATAGTCGTGACGGGAACCAAGAGCGTATTGGGTTTTGTGTGCCTGCTTATGTACAACTTTGAATGCGTGTTGCGTGTGGATGGGATGAATATTTGTGGGGGTGTTTGATATATCACAGGTGTGGGTTTGTAATTTTTTTCGTCCCAGCTTTTTTTGATTTCTGTACCCCTATATACACCTGTGATATGGCGGTGAATGTTCGGTTCCCGTTTTTTATTGTATATAGGGTTTTTTGGTATGAATAAACTTTTATTAAACAAAAAAATTTACTAAAGATTTCCGTGCAGAGGAACAATATAATGAGCCTTAAGGGCTATTTTTCATGTCCTGCTTTCGCAGGACTATTATCAAAATTACAATAAAAATAGAATAGCAATTTCCTGAAGTGAAAGGCTTATGAATTCATGTTCTATGTTCACCTGGTAATAGTGGTAGGATAAAAAAAACTTGTTCAGACCGATTTTAACGCTTATTTGTGTCTTGCGTGTAATGACAAGATAACAGGAAATTTGTCCAAATGATCTCAGAATAACTTTCTGTCATTAAGTTCGTGACTTACGCGACGCATTTGATATTCGCCAAAATAATGCATGGATCAAGAATACGGCAGGGCGAAAACTAATGCAACGTGTCTTCTCGAGCAGGTAACATATTTGGGTGTAAAATTAAACATGAAAAATAATAACCAACGCCTGCGAGTATCGAACTCGTTCTGCCCCGGAGGGGTAGAGGCGTTGCCAAAATCTGCATTTCCAAGGAAAAGGATGAGTGTCGAATTAGCACCACGGAACCCCCGAGCGATCTGAAGGGCCAGAAGCCTTTCATTTCACCCGGAAGATATCAAGCTGCTTTAGTCTCAGTTGAAGGAAATTGATTTCTTGGTAATTGAACCCGCGACGCCACGGCTCATCCGATAAATACATTGTGAAATCTTCAAGTCACACTTGCGACATGTGATTGTGCAATGCTTCGTGTAGTAAACATCACGGGAGACAACCCGGTGTTGATTGATTCAGTGAATCTAAACTTCGGGCCGCCTTTCCTGAAACAATTCAGACTCGGAAGTTTTCAGACGACAGAAAACATTCATGAGTACAAACCGTTAGGTGATAGGCTCTAATTGGAAATTTGAGTGTGCAGGAAGAGTTGGCGGAAGGCTCGATAGTGTTTGGCTTTTCTACGATTCGGGGCAAATGTTTACATCTCTTAAAAAGTGGGTATTCTGATTCCTTGAAAATTCAAATATTAATTTTTATCTTCAGCAAGCAGGCCAATGAGCGATACGCGTGGAGCGGATTACCGATGCCGAGTTCGCGGACTGAATGAGGTAGTGCTTATATCGCCGCCAGAGGTAAAATGGAATTCTATCTGATACTGATAGGTACTTGCTGAAACAACGATATAGCCTGGGTAGTTGGTATTCTATATTTCTTCTAAAACATTACTTCATGACAACACACGAGCCTGACACCCTCACTACCCCCCCCCCCCCCCCAGCCACCCACACGCCTTTAGTGAAACGAACGTGCGAAGCTCATTCCAAGAGGGGGATGAGGCATGGTTTGAAAGCGAAGAATTGAAATATGCTGAAAATTTGGATGGCATTTTTTGTACATAGCGCCGTCCGAATTATGTAGTGATTCGTCGGTTACATGCCGCGTTAACCCGTTCCTTTCTAGAAAGTTTAAGGAATAACCAGGTGTGATGAAGAATTGTCAAAAATGCTTCAAGTTCAACATACGTTTTTTTTTTCGTCTGACACTTGACTCTCGTTCAATAATTATTTAACATTGTCCACGGGTATTGTAAAGAGATTGGAGTGGGGAGGTTAATCATTTTTTTTTTCCTAAGAGATCGGATGGGGGAATTTCTAATCATTTTTTCATCCAGTTGAATTTGAAATTATTTTTCTGTGAACTTGCAGGCATACAGATCCAGTAAACCAGGCCAGGCTGCGACCAGAGAGAGTCACAGTACAACGCTTTGGCTATGAAGTTTCACCTGTCCGCTGGTAGACAGGAAAAAATATGGAACGCTTCACGAATTTGCGTGTCATCCTTGCGCAGAGAGTCGGCTGATCTTTTCGGTGGTGTTCCAACTTTCCAGCCAATGGCAGGCTGCCCTCCGTTCCAAGTTGTTCCAGCTTTGTTCATCTCCATCTGAATAGATTTATACCAGGTAATTATTGTTTTCAACATATATTTCAATTTAAACACTGATCAATCATGAGCATGGTTTGACAAATCACTACAATTAAATATAAAAATATATATATTCCAGGTACCAGTGCTAGTGATCTTCACTTTCAAGCTTATCTCCTGGAGGGTCTGCGGCGATGGAATGAAGATCGAGCTGCTGCTGCTGTGACAGGAGGACAGTCTTCAGAGCCACACACCTACAGTGGTCTTCTCAGACATGCAGTCAATCAGCTTGGTACATCAGTTTTCGGAAAACAGCTTATGTCCAGTTTTCAAGAACCACAGAAGTATACAGGTATATATCATTAGTTAACAATAGGGCTCTTTCTAATTCAGTTAAAATATTTGTTTATATACATTTTATTCTTGTGCCTTGAACTTACACCAACTATTAATGGAATTTTATTATTCTTATTGTACAGGAGAACTTATCGGGGTGGAATATCTCTTCAGCCAAACCGGTGCAGTGCTTCAGGACATTCCACATATGGATGACGAGGAGGAGAAGGCTCCCTTGACCCAGAGTGAAGATGATGATGATGATGATGGCGATGATGAAGGGTTTGATGAACAAGAGTTGGTGTCCGTTCCTGATCAGACGATTTACCTTCATGGCATCTCATCTTCAGTGAGTCTGCATTCCACTCAGCCAAGAGAAGGTAAACGAACTATAATTATAAATAATTTTCCAAATTGTTTATTGTAGTGTCATGATCCATTTTTGTCATATCTGAAATAAATTATAGGCAGAGTTTCTTATTGAGATATGTTCATTTTATATTTGCCAGGACCAGCATCTACTCCTGTTGTGCGACAGCTTTTCAAAGATTCAGTCCCCAAGACGAGAGTTTCGCAACCTGTCAAGTTTCTGAGGGTCACTGAAGATGATAAACTGGTTGCTGCTTCCTCATCCACAGCATCTGCTTCAGCAACGAGTGAACGTGAGCAGATGGAAGAGAATGTGCCGACAGCTGACCCATATGTAAGTTCAGATAGTGTTCTGTTTCAAAATACCTTGATAGCCAGGTTCAGTGTTTTATTTCTTTCAGGCTCTGTAAAATATTTAGCCATTTTGCATACAGTTTTTACCTCTTCTATTTACAGGAAATACCTGGTCCAGACAATATTGAGGGTTATGGGAAGGTGGAAGCATTGGCAGAATATCTCTTTCAATTTCGTGCGCAGACTGGTCCATTTACAAATGCTCAGGCTGGAGAGATAATATCGCTGTGGAAGTGTCTTCATCCACATGACAGGAGCCCGACCAGATTTCGACCTCGACATACGACTAGAAAAGATACCAGTCGGTTTAAACAATCCAAGTCTAAATCACCGGTGGCTGCAGGTGTGGAGAGCTCGAAAAGGTATGAATATTTTTTATTTACAATTGAAAATGGAAATATTATGCGCCTGTGTTGAGCTGTTATGTTCATCTATTTATTATATTTTATGTGTGTGATATATTAATTGTTTCAGATGTTTCATAGGACAGAATGCAGGACCTGCCCAGTGGCCAGATTCTAACAGGTATATGGAGTGTCTACTGCAGAAGTTGTGTGCAACTTACACATCCCCAGAGAAACAAAAGACGGGCCGTACAATTCAAAGGTGGACTCTTGTGTGCCGGGCTTACAAAAACATCCGATCGAAAGTTGTTACGAATCATGCCATCATGGACCAGACATCAATACAAATGGTGGAAATTAACCAAACAACATTGAGTCAGTGGTAAGTATTGAATGCTAATGTAAACAAGTTATACATTCTTCAGAGATATTTTTTATGACCCCTCATTGGAATGAACATGTCATGCTCATTCCAGTCAGGGGTAATTAATCTATGTTTTGGAAGCAAAAATTTTTAGTTATACTGGGATGTTTTCGAGTCTTGTCTGCTACTAGAGTTAAGTAAAGGGTTAATTATGTATTTTTAGGTATAATAAGAAAGAAAAGGAACATGACAAGTCAGTAGTGGAGCAGGGGATATTGGTGCCAAAGCCTGCCTTGTGTGCCACTCAGCCACTACCACCGCCACTGCAGAAGCCAGCTACTCTATCTGTTGAATCTGCACAACCACAATTTGTGTACATCTTGCCTGCCATTACCACTGGTGAAGCAAATGTGAGACACATTCAATCTTCCCAGACAACTGGAGAACCAACAATTCCACGCAGTACCAAGTGGTATCACAAACACAAAATGGAAACAGCAGGTGGAAAGACTTTAATGTCACTTTATCCAACGTGAAGGTGATTGGGTTAGAAGACTTGTTAAATTGATTGATGTCATTAGGTCAGAAGACTGACTGGATTTACCAATGTAGGATGTGAGAAGAGGAGAGGACCAGCTCCTAATGCGGCCTAGATCTAGCCTGGTCCTAAATCTAGAAGGTCCCAAGCCCTTGTGAAAACGCAGAGGGGGAGTTATGAGGTAAGATTATTTTATTCAACAAAAAATGGGTTAAAGCTGAAAAATGAAAACAAATTTCTCAATTCAAACACTTTGATGAAATTTATTGCACAAAACAAATTGTCTGAGAACTTGGGAATGAGAGGTCAGTCAGGGAACGGCTTTGGATAGTTTACGCTATTCACAGCAAGCTGGGTTCGAGTCCCAGTGACTTCCACATTGTTTGGACAAATTTGTGCAACATTTGGACTCCTAGATGTTTAAATTGAGTAATTTTCTCAGTTTTAACCCATGGTAAGCGCAGTCATACCAAACATTAACTCACTGGTATTCAATACTTGGTATTAACTGACTGTACCCAGAAGAACCAGATAGTGGGGTTGATGTGGAGTGGGGGTTGGGGTGAAGACTGATGATGGGGTGGTACATTTGTAGTATTTATTCTGTTCTCCCCAACTATTTGCTGTTCTTTTGCAACTGATCTATGCAATGTTAACCCTTCCCCCAACTCTCATTCTGAATTCCTCCTCCCCATCATTTAAACCCCTCTTTTTGCCTCTTTCCTCCTCCCTCCCTTCTTTCTTACTCCTTTCAATTGCGAGGGGCCAACAGAGAAGATTGCGCCCCATCCATTGCGCAGGGGCCATGCTAATCTTCTCTGTATCGTTCCAATTTTAGTATATGTACCGCCGAAGCGAGTACAACTTCAGAGCAAGGAGACGATCCTTATAAAGGGGCAAAGATCGGATTTGACACCGCAAATGGTGTGCAGTTCTAACCTCAACTATATTGTATTGAGGCAGCAACTATTTAGTATTCAGAGATATCTGAAGGGTTTTTGACCCGTTGCACCAAACAGAATCAAACCATAAAACTCAACTACGCATGACCAGTGGAGAGAACGTTGTTGTTTGTCTGTACAATAATAATACGAAGCAATTTTAATGTATTCTTAAATTTACATTCATGGGCGTACAAGTAAGGTTCCGCTCCACAGTTTCGCACTATTGCACAGGGGTGAAATTCTAAACAAAGGGCGTATGTTGAAACTAAGGCCATGTAAAATAGAGATATATTTTTAGTATCAGATATATGATAACATTAGGCTTTTTGTTGGACAAGAGAATTTGAAGTTTGGGTCCCAAAGTTGGAGTCTGATACATAGGGGTAAATTACCAGATGAATTATGGGAAACAGTGGCTTCGAAAAATTGGCTATTTTTTTAAATGTAATTTTTACACGGGTTTGTTACCAGACAGGTAACTAAAAAATGAGACGGAAACATATAATTTTTTTTTTGCATTTTAGAAACAACTGATGCTCTGCTCCAGGGGTGGGTAGGTGGGGTTGGTGGGAAAATTCTGCTTTTGAGGCTGCTAGGTGGCCGAAAATGACTGGTTTCGGTATTTTTTCGGGCAATTTTTCAGGTTGAAGTCTTGCCTTTGACAATAAATAATTCCACCCACATTCAGATTGTTTATTTCTACTTAGTCAGATAGTGTTATATGTTTTTTGTGGATTTGGGAAATGTAATACATGTAATGGGTTAGATAACTAAGTTACAGGATATTTGCATTTGAAGAGAGTGTATGGCATGTCACATTTGGAAATGCCTGGAAAACTGTGGAGCGGAACCTAAGTGCAACGTACACAAGACTCTGAGCTTCGCAAAGTCTCTCATGACTACGTTGCGAATACGTCGACAAGTTTGACAACTCGTGAACAGCTAATGGGAATTTCAGCGTCTTTATGATGTTTGTTTCATTTTTTTCTCTGCCTTTATCGAATTCTTAGGTATCCTTTAAAACCCCCAAAATAATTAACAAACCGAATTCCATAAAAGGCCTATTGTCTATTGATGAACGCCACTCATCACTCGTTGGTTTAATTTGAAATTCTGAACATTTTGCAAGAAGTCCGCATCACTTCGGTGTCATTTAAAGTTTTGGATAGATTGTTCGAGGCAGCATCCGTCTTGTTGTAGCTCTGGTTTCTCTACAACACACGTATAAATCTTTCGCCTTTTACTAAAGATTTCCGTGCAGAGGAACAATATAATGAGCCTTAAGGGCTATTTTTCATGTCCTGCTTTCGCAGGACTATTATCAAAATTACAATAAAAATAGAATAGCAATTTCCTGAAGTGAAAGGCTTATGAATTCATGTTCTATGTTCACCTGGTAATAGTGGTAGGATAAAAAAAACTTGTTCAGACCGATTTTAACGCTTATTTGTGTCTTGCGTGTAATGACAAGATAACAGGAAATTTGTCCAAATGATCTCAGAATAACTTTCTGTCATTAAGTTCGTGACTTACGCGACGCATTTGATATTCGCCAAAATAATGCATGGATCAAGAATACGGCAGGGCGAAAACTAATGCAATGTGTCTTCTCGAGCAGGTAACATATTTGGGTGTAAAATTAAACATGAAAAATAATAACCAACGCCTGCGAGTATCGAACTCGTTCTGCCCCGGAGGGGTAGAGGCGTTGCCAAAATCTGCATTTCCAAGGAAAAAGGATGAGTGTCGAATTAGCACCACGGAACCCCCGAGCGATCTGAAGGGCCAGAAGCCTTTCATTTCACCCGGAAGATATCAAGCTGCTTTAGTCTCAGTTGAAGGAAATTGATTTCTTGGTAATTGAACCCGCGACGCCACGGCTCATCCGATAAATACATTGTGAAATCTTCAAGTCACACTTGCGACATGTGATTGTGCAATGCTTCGTGTAGTAAACATCACGGGAGACAACCCGGTGTTGATTGATTCAGTGAATCTAAACTTCGGGCCGCCTTTCCTGAAACAATTCAGACTCGGAAGTTTTCAGACGACAGAAAACATTCATGAGTACAAACCGTTAGGTGATAGGCTCTAATTGGAAATTTGAGTGTGCAGGAAGAGTTGGCGGAAGGCTCGATAGTGTTTGGCTTTTCTACGATTCGGGGCAAATGTTTACATCTCTTAAAAAGTGGGTATTCTGATTCCTTGAAAATTCAAATATTAATTTTTATCTTCAGCAAGCAGGCCAATGAGCGATACGCGTGGAGCGGATTACCGATGCCGAGTTCGCGGACTGAATGAGGTAGTGCTTATATCGCCGCCAGAGGTAAAATGGAATTCTATCTGATACTGATAGGTACTTGCTGAAACAACGATATAGCCTGGGTAGTTGGTATTCTATATTTCTTCTAAAACATTACTTCATGACAACACACGAGCCTGACACCCTCACTACCCCCCCCCCCCCCCAGCCACCCACACGCCTTTAGTGAAACGAACGTGCGCAGCTCATTCCAAGAGGGGGATGAGGCATGGTTTGAAAGCGAAGAATTGAAATATGCTGAAAATTTGGATGGCATTTTTTGTACATAGCGCCGTCCGAATTATGTAGTGATTCGTCGGTTACATGCCGCGTTAACCCGTTCCTTTCTAGAAAGTTTAAGGAATAACCAGGTGTGATGAAGAATTGTCAAAAATGCTTCAAGTTCAACATACGTTTTTTTTTTCGTCTGACACTTGACTCTCGTTCAATAATTATTTAACATTGTCCACGGGTATTGTAAAGAGATTGGAGTGGGGAGGTTAATCATTTTTTTTTTCCTAAGAGATCGGATGGGGGAATTTCTAATCATTTTTTCATCCAGTTGAATTTGAAATTATTTTTCTGTGAACTTGCAGGCATACAGATCCAGTAAACCAGGCCAGGCTGCGACCAGAGAGAGTCACAGTACAACGCTTTGGCTATGAAGTTTCACCTGTCCGCTGGTAGACAGGAAAAAATATGGAACGCTTCACGAATTTGCGTGTCATCCTTGCGCAGGGGCCATGCTAATCTTCTCTGTATCGTTCCAATTTTAGTATATGTACCGCCGAAGCGAGTACAACTTCAGAGCAAGGAGACGATCCTTATAAAGGGGCAAAGATCGGATTTGACACCGCAAATGGTGTGCAGTTCTAACCTCAACTATATTGTATTGAGGCAGCAACTATTTAGTATTCAGAGATATCTGAAGGGTTTTTGACCCGTTGCACCAAACAGAATCAAACCATAAAACTCAACTACGCATGACCAGTGGAGAGAACGTTGTTGTTTGTCTGTACAATAATAATACGAAGCAATTTTAATGTATTCTTAAATTTACATTCATGGGCGTACAAGTAAGGTTCCGCTCCACAGTTTCGCACTATTGCACAGGGGTGAAATTCTAAACAAAGGGCGTATGTTGAAACTAAGGCCATGTAAAATAGAGATATATTTTTAGTATCAGATATATGATAACATTAGGCTTTTTGTTGGACAAGAGAATTTGAAGTTTGGGTCCCAAAGTTGGAGTCTGATACATAGGGGTAAATTACCAGATGAATTATGGGAAACAGTGGCTTCGAAAAATTGGCTATTTTTTTAAATGTAATTTTTACACGGGTTTGTTACCAGACAGGTAACTAAAAAATGAGACGGAAACATATAATTTTTTTTTTGCATTTTAGAAACAACTGATGCTCTGCTCCAGGGGTGGGTAGGTGGGGTTGGTGGGAAAATTCTGCTTTTGAGGCTGCTAGGTGGCCGAAAATGACTGGTTTCGGTATTTTTTCGGGCAATTTTTCAGGTTGAAGTCTTGCCTTTGACAATAAATAATTCCACCCACATTCAGATTGTTTATTTCTACTTAGTCAGATAGTGTTATATGTTTTTTGTGGATTTGGGAAATGTAATACATGTAATGGGTTAGATAACTAAGTTACAGGATATTTGCATTTGAAGAGAGTGTATGGCATGTCACATTTGGAAATGCCTGGAAAACTGTGGAGCGGAACCTAAGTGCAACGTACACAAGACTCTGAGCTTCGCAAAGTCTCTCATGACTACGTTGCGAATACGTCGACAAGTTTGACAACTCGTGAACAGCTAATGGGAATTTCAGCGTCTTTATGATGTTTGTTTCATTTTTTTCTCTGCCTTTATCGAATTCTTAGGTATCCTTTAAAACCCCCAAAATAATTAACAAACCGAATTCCATAAAAGGCCTATTGTCTATTGATGAACGCCACTCATCACTCGTTGGTTTAATTTGAAATTCTGAACATTTTGCAAGAAGTCCGCATCACTTCGGTGTCATTTAAAGTTTTGGATAGATTGTTCGAGGCAGCATCCGTCTTGTTGTAGCTCTGGTTTCTCTACAACACACGTATAAATCTTTCGCCTTTTACTAAAGATTTCCGTGCAGAGGAACAATATAATGAGCCTTAAGGGCTATTTTTCATGTCCTGCTTTCGCAGGACTATTATCAAAATTACAATAAAAATAGAATAGCAATTTCCTGAAGTGAAAGGCTTATGAATTCATGTTCTATGTTCACCTGGTAATAGTGGTAGGATAAAAAAAACTTGTTCAGACCGATTTTAACGCTTATTTGTGTCTTGCGTGTAATGACAAGATAACAGGAAATTTGTCCAAATGATCTCAGAATAACTTTCTGTCATTAAGTTCGTGACTTACGCGACGCATTTGATATTCGCCAAAATAATGCATGGATCAAGAATACGGCAGGGCGAAAACTAATGCAACGTGTCTTCTCGAGCAGGTAACATATTTGGGTGTAAAATTAAACATGAAAAATAATAACCAACGCCTGCGAGTATCGAACTCGTTCTGCCCCGGAGGGGTAGAGGCGTTGCCAAAATCTGCATTTCCAAGGAAAAAGGATGAGTGTCGAATTAGCACCACGGAACCCCCGAGCGATCTGAAGGGCCAGAAGCCTTTCATTTCACCCGGAAGATATCAAGCTGCTTTAGTCTCAGTTGAAGGAAATTGATTTCTTGGTAATTGAACCCGCGACGCCACGGCTCATCCGATAAATACATTGTGAAATCTTCAAGTCACACTTGCGACATGTGATTGTGCAATGCTTCGTGTAGTAAACATCACGGGAGACAACCCGGTGTTGATTGATTCAGTGAATCTAAACTTCGGGCCGCCTTTCCTGAAACAATTCAGACTCGGAAGTTTTCAGACGACAGAAAACATTCATGAGTACAAACCGTTAGGTGATAGGCTCTAATTGGAAATTTGAGTGTGCAGGAAGAGTTGGCGGAAGGCTCGATAGTGTTTGGCTTTTCTACGATTCGGGGCAAATGTTTACATCTCTTAAAAAGTGGGTATTCTGATTCCTTGAAAATTCAAATATTAATTTTTATCTTCAGCAAGCAGGCCAATGAGCGATACGCGTGGAGCGGATTACCGATGCCGAGTTCGCGGACTGAATGAGGTAGTGCTTATATCGCCGCCAGAGGTAAAATGGAATTCTATCTGATACTGATAGGTACTTGCTGAAACAACGATATAGCCTGGGTAGTTGGTATTCTATATTTCTTCTAAAACATTACTTCATGACAACACACGAGCCTGACACCCTCACTACCCCCCCCCCCCCCCCAGCCACCCACACGCCTTTAGTGAAACGAACGTGCGCAGCTCATTCCAAGAGGGGGATGAGGCATGGTTTGAAAGCGAAGAATTGAAATATGCTGAAAATTTGGATGGCATTTTTTGTACATAGCGCCGTCCGAATTATGTAGTGATTCGTCGGTTACATGCCGCGTTAACCCGTTCCTTTCTAGAAAGTTTAAGGAATAACCAGGTGTGATGAAGAATTGTCAAAAATGCTTCAAGTTCAACATACGTTTTTTTTTTCGTCTGACACTTGACTCTCGTTCAATAATTATTTAACATTGTCCACGGGTATTGTAAAGAGATTGGAGTGGGGAGGTTAATCATTTTTTTTTTCCTAAGAGATCGGATGGGGGAATTTCTAATCATTTTTTCATCCAGTTGAATTTGAAATTATTTTTCTGTGAACTTGCAGGCATACAGATCCAGTAAACCAGGCCAGGCTGCGACCAGAGAGAGTCACAGTACAACGCTTTGGCTATGAAGTTTCACCTGTCCGCTGGTAGACAGGAAAAAATATGGAACGCTTCACGAATTTGCGTGTCATCCTTGCGCAGGGGCCATGCTAATCTTCTCTGTATCGTTCCAATTTTAGTATATGTACCGCCGAAGCGAGTACAACTTCAGAGCAAGGAGACGATCCTTATAAAGGGGCAAAGATCGGATTTGACACCGCAAATGGTGTGCAGTTCTAACCTCAACTATATTGTATTGAGGCAGCAACTATTTAGTATTCAGAGATATCTGAAGGGTTTTTGACCCGTTGCACCAAACAGAATCAAACCATAAAACTCAACTACGCATGACCAGTGGAGAGAACGTTGTTGTTTGTCTGTACAATAATAATACGAAGCAATTTTAATGTATTCTTAAATTTACATTCATGGGCGTACAAGTAAGGTTCCGCTCCACAGTTTCGCACTATTGCACAGGGGTGAAATTCTAAACAAAGGGCGTATGTTGAAACTAAGGCCATGTAAAATAGAGATATATTTTTAGTATCAGATATATGATAACATTAGGCTTTTTGTTGGACAAGAGAATTTGAAGTTTGGGTCCCAAAGTTGGAGTCTGATACATAGGGGTAAATTACCAGATGAATTATGGGAAACAGTGGCTTCGAAAAATTGGCTATTTTTTTAAATGTAATTTTTACACGGGTTTGTTACCAGACAGGTAACTAAAAAATGAGACGGAAACATATAATTTTTTTTTTGCATTTTAGAAACAACTGATGCTCTGCTCCAGGGGTGGGTAGGTGGGGTTGGTGGGAAAATTCTGCTTTTGAGGCTGCTAGGTGGCCGAAAATGACTGGTTTCGGTATTTTTTCGGGCAATTTTTCAGGTTGAAGTCTTGCCTTTGACAATAAATAATTCCACCCACATTCAGATTGTTTATTTCTACTTAGTCAGATAGTGTTATATGTTTTTTGTGGATTTGGGAAATGTAATACATGTAATGGGTTAGATAACTAAGTTACAGGATATTTGCATTTGAAGAGAGTGTATGGCATGTCACATTTGGAAATGCCTGGAAAACTGTGGAGCGGAACCTAAGTGCAACGTACACAAGACTCTGAGCTTCGCAAAGTCTCTCATGACTACGTTGCGAATACGTCGACAAGTTTGACAACTCGTGAACAGCTAATGGGAATTTCAGCGTCTTTATGATGTTTGTTTCATTTTTTTCTCTGCCTTTATCGAATTCTTAGGTATCCTTTAAAACCCCCAAAATAATTAACAAACCGAATTCCATAAAAGGCCTATTGTCTATTGATGAACGCCACTCATCACTCGTTGGTTTAATTTGAAATTCTGAACATTTTGCAAGAAGTCCGCATCACTTCGGTGTCATTTAAAGTTTTGGATAGATTGTTCGAGGCAGCATCCGTCTTGTTGTAGCTCTGGTTTCTCTACAACACACGTATAAATCTTTCGCCTTTTACTAAAGATTTCCGTGCAGAGGAACAATATAATGAGCCTTAAGGGCTATTTTTCATGTCCTGCTTTCGCAGGACTATTATCAAAATTACAATAAAAATAGAATAGCAATTTCCTGAAGTGAAAGGCTTATGAATTCATGTTCTATGTTCACCTGGTAATAGTGGTAGGATAAAAAAAACTTGTTCAGACCGATTTTAACGCTTATTTGTGTCTTGCGTGTAATGACAAGATAACAGGAAATTTGTCCAAATGATCTCAGAATAACTTTCTGTCATTAAGTTCGTGACTTACGCGACGCATTTGATATTCGCCAAAATAATGCATGGATCAAGAATACGGCAGGGCGAAAACTAATGCAACGTGTCTTCTCGAGCAGGTAACATATTTGGGTGTAAAATTAAACATGAAAAATAATAACCAACGCCTGCGAGTATCGAACTCGTTCTGCCCCGGAGGGGTAGAGGCGTTGCCAAAATCTGCATTTCCAAGGAAAAAGGATGAGTGTCGAATTAGCACCACGGAACCCCCGAGCGATCTGAAGGGCCAGAAGCCTTTCATTTCACCCGGAAGATATCAAGCTGCTTTAGTCTCAGTTGAAGGAAATTGATTTCTTGGTAATTGAACCCGCGACGCCACGGCTCATCCGATAAATACATTGTGAAATCTTCAAGTCACACTTGCGACATGTGATTGTGCAATGCTTCGTGTAGTAAACATCACGGGAGACAACCCGGTGTTGATTGATTCAGTGAATCTAAACTTCGGGCCGCCTTTCCTGAAACAATTCAGACTCGGAAGTTTTCAGACGACAGAAAACATTCATGAGTACAAACCGTTAGGTGATAGGCTCTAATTGGAAATTTGAGTGTGCAGGAAGAGTTGGCGGAAGGCTCGATAGTGTTTGGCTTTTCTACGATTCGGGGCAAATGTTTACATCTCTTAAAAAGTGGGTATTCTGATTCCTTGAAAATTCAAATATTAATTTTTATCTTCAGCAAGCAGGCCAATGAGCGATACGCGTGGAGCGGATTACCGATGCCGAGTTCGCGGACTGAATGAGGTAGTGCTTATATCGCCGCCAGAGGTAAAATGGAATTCTATCTGATACTGATAGGTACTTGCTGAAACAACGATATAGCCTGGGTAGTTGGTATTCTATATTTCTTCTAAAACATTACTTCATGACAACACACGAGCCTGACACCCTCACTACCCCCCCCCCCCCCCAGCCACCCACACGCCTTTAGTGAAACGAACGTGCGCAGCTCATTCCAAGAGGGGGATGAGGCATGGTTTGAAAGCGAAGAATTGAAATATGCTGAAAATTTGGATGGCATTTTTTGTACATAGCGCCGTCCGAATTATGTAGTGATTCGTCGGTTACATGCCGCGTTAACCCGTTCCTTTCTAGAAAGTTTAAGGAATAACCAGGTGTGATGAAGAATTGTCAAAAATGCTTCAAGTTCAACATACGTTTTTTTTTTCGTCTGACACTTGACTCTCGTTCAATAATTATTTAACATTGTCCACGGGTATTGTAAAGAGATTGGAGTGGGGAGGTTAATCATTTTTTTTTTCCTAAGAGATCGGATGGGGGAATTTCTAATCATTTTTTCATCCAGTTGAATTTGAAATTATTTTTCTGTGAACTTGCAGGCATACAGATCCAGTAAACCAGGCCAGGCTGCGACCAGAGAGAGTCACAGTACAACGCTTTGGCTATGAAGTTTCACCTGTCCGCTGGTAGACAGGAAAAAATATGGAACGCTTCACGAATTTGCGTGTCATCCTTGCGCAGGGGCCATGCTAATCTTCTCTGTATCGTTCCAATTTTAGTATATGTACCGCCGAAGCGAGTACAACTTCAGAGCAAGGAGACGATCCTTATAAAGGGGCAAAGATCGGATTTGACACCGCAAATGGTGTGCAGTTCTAACCTCAACTATATTGTATTGAGGCAGCAACTATTTAGTATTCAGAGATATCTGAAGGGTTTTTGACCCGTTGCACCAAACAGAATCAAACCATAAAACTCAACTACGCATGACCAGTGGAGAGAACGTTGTTGTTTGTCTGTACAATAATAATACGAAGCAATTTTAATGTATTCTTAAATTTACATTCATGGGCGTACAAGTAAGGTTCCGCTCCACAGTTTCGCACTATTGCACAGGGGTGAAATTCTAAACAAAGGGCGTATGTTGAAACTAAGGCCATGTAAAATAGAGATATATTTTTAGTATCAGATATATGATAACATTAGGCTTTTTGTTGGACAAGAGAATTTGAAGTTTGGGTCCCAAAGTTGGAGTCTGATACATAGGGGTAAATTACCAGATGAATTATGGGAAACAGTGGCTTCGAAAAATTGGCTATTTTTTTAAATGTAATTTTTACACGGGTTTGTTACCAGACAGGTAACTAAAAAATGAGACGGAAACATATAATTTTTTTTTTGCATTTTAGAAACAACTGATGCTCTGCTCCAGGGGTGGGTAGGTGGGGTTGGTGGGAAAATTCTGCTTTTGAGGCTGCTAGGTGGCCGAAAATGACTGGTTTCGGTATTTTTTCGGGCAATTTTTCAGGTTGAAGTCTTGCCTTTGACAATAAATAATTCCACCCACATTCAGATTGTTTATTTCTACTTAGTCAGATAGTGTTATATGTTTTTTGTGGATTTGGGAAATGTAATACATGTAATGGGTTAGATAACTAAGTTACAGGATATTTGCATTTGAAGAGAGTGTATGGCATGTCACATTTGGAAATGCCTGGAAAACTGTGGAGCGGAACCTAAGTGCAACGTACACAAGACTCTGAGCTTCGCAAAGTCTCTCATGACTACGTTGCGAATACGTCGACAAGTTTGACAACTCGTGAACAGCTAATGGGAATTTCAGCGTCTTTATGATGTTTGTTTCATTTTTTTCTCTGCCTTTATCGAATTCTTAGGTATCCTTTAAAACCCCCAAAATAATTAACAAACCGAATTCCATAAAAGGCCTATTGTCTATTGATGAACGCCACTCATCACTCGTTGGTTTAATTTGAAATTCTGAACATTTTGCAAGAAGTCCGCATCACTTCGGTGTCATTTAAAGTTTTGGATAGATTGTTCGAGGCAGCATCCGTCTTGTTGTAGCTCTGGTTTCTCTACAAAACCCGTATAAATCTTTCGCCTTTTACGTAGCTTTTCGTTTTTTTCGCTCTTTGGCCTGTTGGCTGAATTGTGAAGCCATGGATAAGTCAGTCATTGACCGGACTGTCAGGATTTACATCAGTGGAGGTAATCCGGGACGTGTTTCTTTGGAGGATTTGGCTGCTTCCATCAGCAAAGTGGTTCCTGCAGAGAAGATCATTGCATTATATAAAATGGAAAAACCGTTTGAATGGTTTGTGGTTTTTGAGAAGAAAGAGGATGGAGAGCTGTTGGTTACGAGACGAGAATTGTTTGTTAACAGTAGGAGTATACTGTTCTCCTGGTGGAACCAGCAGACCGTGAATTTACGTTTGCACTGGGTCCCTCATCACATGGATGACGAAGTAGTTGAAACGTTCTTCAGCAGTTTTGGCAAGGTTTTATTCTACGACAGAAGAAGAACACTGGTCGATGGCATCCCCATTTTTAATGGTATTCGAGAGGTCACATTGGAGGTCCCGTTACATACCATTCCGTACATCCCGTACACCGTTAAGATTATGGATATCACGGCGATGATCACCATGCCTGGCCGTCCTCCAATGTGCCTCAAATGCAGAAAAGTTGGGCACACCAGACAGTATTGCCCGGGTATCGGAGGTCCAGTGAGTCAGCCTAAGCCTAGCTATGCCTCAACCTTGTCTAGGAAGCCGGTTGAACCAGCCGCTCCTGTTGTTCAGAAGGAGCAGAGGAAGGAGGTCGTGGCCGTAACTGAAACTCCACCGGAACCTGAAGTTATTCCCGAAACACAAGAAGAGATGGAACAAGAATTAAGCCAGGCTAAGCGTGTCAGGGAGAGTGATGGTGATATTTCTGGTCCTGATGAGTTCATCATGGTGGAAGGAAAGAAGAAGAAAAAGAAGAAGAAGAAGAACCTGAAGAATTTGACCACTTGGGCGGAGGAAACTTTACGTTTGGAGAGGTTACAGGGACAGATTGTCACAGGAGAAGATTTGTTTGGCTCCTTGTCGGAGGATATAGAAGTAGACGATCACAATGGGTGAAAACATTATTTCAATTCATTTTCTTTCATCACGACCTGGAACTGTTTTTAGGATCACGATTTCTGCCTGGACTGATTTTACGGATGACGAAACTGGATTGCCTAAGGACATTTCTCCTGTTGGTTTTCAACCAATAGTCAATAATTTTCTTTCAAGTATGTATAGTGTTATATTTTTTATTCTTTTATTTTCATGTGTTTGGGCAGCCGGGACCCCTGGAATTGAGTGTTCGGCTCTGGGAGTCGAACGCTCAATTCCAGGTGTGTTGGTTGTTGCTTTAAATACCTTGTCAGAGGTAGCCTTAAATTACTTGTTAGAGATAACCTTAATTGGTATTTTAACTTATTTTTCGTGTGGAATTAATTATTGTTATTTTTACTCTGGGATAATTCATCAAAATTTTTCGATCACCCCTGTACAATTACATTTTAGGTTTCCATTTCAAGAAATTAGCTCAGTTAATTCACGATTCGTTTCTTTGGGTTTGTATTGGCCTTTGTTCTCTTCGTCGATTTTTGCCCTTAGCTTTAAACTAGCCTTTGTTGTTGATTCCAGTGGAGCATTTCCCATTGTATTTTATACAATGGGAAATGCTCGACTGGTCTCAGCAGCTTTGGTCCGTTCTTTAATAGAATTCCACACGAAGAGTACTGGTCATGTGACTTTATTTATATTTTTGTTTTGGTTTTCACGCACATGGCTAGTTAGTCCGACAAATATTGGGGTGGGGGTAATGATCAAAATTTTTTCGGCTGGAATTTTTTGTTGGAATTTCATTGTATATATAATTATATATTGGGGCGCTCATACATTTTTCTTCAATCACCTCCATTATGGATAATACGGCCACTTTAAAAATTACTTCTATTAATATCAATGGATTTCGAGACGGAGCGAAGAGGGCTCAGCTCTTTTCGCATTCTGTCTTGAAATCTATTGATGTTATGTTCATTCAGGAGACCCACATTGATAATTTTAAAATCATACAAGAAATTGAAAATGAGTGGGGAGGCAAATTTTTTTGTTCTTTTGGCAAGCCCAGGGTAAATGGGGTGGGGATCTATTTATCAAAAAATTTTCTAAATTACGAAATTTTAAAATTTCAGCATGACATCGATGGACGAATCGTCTGTCTGGATGTGCGCGTTGGGGGGTCGGGTTACCGACTGCTCAACGTGTACGCCCCGACGGATGAGGGGGACCGATGTGAATTTTTCCAGAATTTGGATATTTACTGCTTGTGTAAAAATCCCATCATAATGGCTGGTGATTTTAATTGTATACTTAACCCGGATATTGATAAGAGGGGTGGGAATTTGTTTCGAGGGATGGGTGGAATTAAAATAATAAATGATCTCTGTACCAATTTTCATTTAACTGATATATACAGGTATAAATTTAATCCCACTGGTACTGCCACTACTTGGTCAAATAACACTGTTTCATGTAGGCTTGACAGATTTTATGTGTCAAAAATTTTGGCTGATTCTATTCAAAAATGTAATATTAACCCCTGCTGGCTGTCTGATCATGACTTTGTTACCATGGTGATGAGTCGTGAACAGAAAGTCAGCCGGGGTAAAAGTTATTGGAAATTTAATGTTTCCTTATTAGATGACGCTAATTTCCGTCAAGCCTTTATCAAGTTTTTTACCACATTTAAGGGCAATGCCACTGTCTCCCCCGAGTGGTGGGACAGTGCAAAATATGAAATTAAAAATTTCATTATTTCTTACTCTAAGAAAAAAGCTTCAGTGAAGCGTAAGGTAATCTCTTACTGTGAGAGGAAATACCGTTCGCTTCAGCAGTGTGACAAATTAGATCCTGGTTTTTATTCTGAGGAAATCAAAAATGTCAAAAATCAGCTGAAAAATTTACACAATGATTTGGCAAAAGGGGCGATAATTAGGTCTCGGCTTCAAAATGTTGAATGTAATGAAAAGCCCTCAAAATCCTTTTTCCACAAGGAAACTCAAAATTCAGAGAAAAAATTAATCACACTGTTAAAAGATAATCAAAATGTTTATGATACAACTGAAGCAATTGTTGATCACTGCAGATCTTTTTATTGCCAGCTGTACTCCAAGGAGGCTGTAGATGAAGAGGTATGCAGGGATTTTTTACAGGATGTTCCAAAACTAAATGAAAATCAAGCTGAATCGTGCGAGGGCCTTGTTAGTCTGCATGAAATTGAAGCTGCGCTTCGTTTGATGCAGTCAAACAAGAGCCCTGGTTCTGATGGCCTCCCTAAAGAATTTTATTTAACATTTTTTCCCCTTTTTGGCCCAATTTTGGTTGATCTATTTAATAAATGTTTTATCTCTGGTAAACTGTCAGAGTCTCAGAGATTAGGATTTATCACTCTACTGTGTAAAGATAGGGGTAATGCCGAGGATCTAAAATTCTGGAGGCCTATATCCCTTCTTAACGTAGACTATAAAATCCTTTCAAAAGCATTGTCCTTAAGATTGCGCGAAGTGTTACAGTATATTGTTCACCCGGATCAGACCTGTTCTGTTCCTGGGAGAACAATTGCTGATAACCTTCATCTCATGCGTAACATAATTGATTACGTAAATCAAAAACAATTATCTGTCGCCTTTCTCTGTCTCGATCAGATGAAAGCTTTTGATCGTGTAGATCATACATATTTATTGAAAACTCTTCGAGCTTTTGGTTTTGGAGACAATTTTATTTCATGGGTTAAGCTTTTATATACTGACATTACAAGTTCAGTTATAGTCAACGGACATATTTCTAAACATTTTGATGTTCAGCGTTCAGTCAGGCAAGGCTGTAGTCTCTCGCCACTATTGTATGTTCTTTGTTTAGAACCTTTGGCAATCAAAATTAGGGGGGACCCACATATCAAAGGCATGTCTATTCCTGGAACCCCCGAAACTGCCAAAATATCGTTGTATGCCGATGACTCCACTGCCTTCTGCACGGATCATGAGTCCGTGGGGAGGGTTTTGGAGTGGTCGGATTATTTCGGTAAGGCATCTGGTGCAAAATTAAATTTTTTAAAAACAAAAGCTTTTGTATTTGGGCACTTTAGGTCACCGGCGGATAACAAATTTGGAATTTCTTGGCCAGATGGATCTGGAAAAATTTTAGGCGTACTATTTGGGAAACATGTTGCACCAGATAATGTATGGCATGGAATTTATACAAAATTTGTTAAAACTTTAAATTTTTACAAACCACGACATCTTTCTTATTTTGGCAGAAGTTTAATCTCAAAGGTCATGGCCTGTTCAAAATTATGGTATGTGGGTCAAATTTTAGATATTCCAAAACATTACATCAAACTTTTTCGAAGGTCATTAATCCGCTTTGTTTGGGGTAATAAAATTGAAATGTTGGCGAGAAATGTACTTTACAATACAATTAAGGAGGGTGGTTTATCAGTTGTTGATATTCCATCCAAAATAAAGGCTTTTCGTTTAAAGCATATCAGAGATATTGTTTTAAACCGTGAAGCTAAGTGGGTATATTTTGCCAGATATTGGGTGGGGTTGAGCCTGAGAAGGTTTAACCCCTCCCTTGCTGGCAATAGTGTGCTACACTCCGAATACATTCCTCCTTTTTATAAGGAAAGCATGAGGTATGTCAGAGAGTATATTACAGACCCAGATTTTAATTGGCAAGGTTCATTTTCTAAATTGTTTTATAACATGATACTGAGTAAGAACCGGGGAGTGCCTCGTGTGATTGGTCAGTATCCTGGTATAAAATTTCATAAAGTCTGGTGTCGAGTTAGTGACTCTTTTGTTTCACCCATTGCCAGGGGCATTGGGTGGTTAATTAGTCATGATAGGTTGTTGGTAAACAACTTTTTATATGACAGACACATTTCTGCCACGAGAAAATGTATATCTTGTGTTCAGGTAGAAACGCTCACTCATCTGTTGTTTCAGTGCCCCCTATATTCTCAGTTAAGAACAGAAACTCTCGCCATTTTGGGTCGTCTCACTGGAAAGAGCATTCCTCTAACCAGAGAGATAATCCAATTTTGCGAGATCCCTGAAGCCTTCAATTTAAATAATTTCAAACAACAATCTTTTCTATATGTAATTGGCTTATTTAAGGAAACAGTTTGGTCAACTCGAAATTCAATAAAATTTAATACAAAGTCGGTTACTCGGAGCAGTCTGAAATTCCGATTTCAGGCAGCTTTGAGGAACCGAATTTATATAGATTCTCTCAGATTTTCCAGACAGTGTGTTTTGGCTCATTGGTTTCCCTTAATTTTGGTTTCTCCAACAGATGAGTTTGTGTTGACATTCTAGGTCAACTTTGTTTTGATTGCTTTCTACTACAATGCGTTTGTAGTAATTTAATCACCAGAGCGTTTTACTACGACTTTTACAACTTTTGATCACGTGGTGTAAAACTATTTCTCCCACTCACTTGAAGGACTTTGGTCTCCATTCTCTTCATAAATTTATTTCATTGGTTAACATTTCTGTGTCATTGCGATGTGTAGTGTTTCAGCTTTCCCCTCTGGCGAAAGGTGAAATATTCTATGTCGCAATGAGGGGGAATGTTTGTTTTATAGTAAAATTAATTATAAATGTCTGGAATCTGGTGGGTTGGTTTTACTATCACGTGGTCTGTAGTTAATTTGTCACCGGAACGTGAGTGTTTGTATTTGATTGGATACAAATGTTTTACTACAATGTTGATTCTCCTTACAATTATTGGTCACGTGACACAATAGTATTTCGTTTTCTAAAGTGTGTAATAGATGTCCAGTCTGTTTATTTATCCACAACATTGACTGATATTCCGTTTGATTGTGATATGGAGTGTTTCATTTTCCGCCATTGGCGATTAATGGGATGTTCTGTGCCACAATGAAGCGGAGTTTTTCATATTTAACATAACTTTACCCCAATTTAATTTCGATTTTCCACAAAATTTATACACTATAATAAAATTTAAAATAATTTCCCCCCCCCCCCCTCATATATACATAGCAGTTAATTTTCGTTTTGGTTAATTTGAATATATAATAGTAGTAATAATAACCCATATTTATTCTCCCAGTAGTTTATCATTTTAATTGTGGATTAATGTCCCTAATGTATTTCTTGCCTAGAGTGCCTCGTGGTGATATCTGTAATGCAGGGGGCATTGCGGGTGTCACCACTTGACGTTCGGTAAGTTATGTCCAGTTTCATCATTTGGAGCATTTTAATTTATTTTGCAAGTCTCGTAGTTGAGGCTTAGTGTCACTTATGACATTGGTTCAGTAATTATAGTTAAGAGTTGTTAATAAATGTCAAGGCGGTTTTTATTTTTAATGTGTTCAACATTGCAGTGTATGTTAGTTTTGTGTGCATGTGTGGGTGTCTGAATGGGAGGGGGGAAGGAGGGGGGGGGGGAGCTGGCAATATAACATTAATCTGTGATACATGTCTTATTTGTTATCGTTATGATAAATTGTTAAGGTGTTTTATTGTTATGAGTTGCTGTGCCTTTGTAACAAACCAATTTCCATAAAAGGCTGTATCTATTCGTTCTAACGGGAATTCAGAGTGTTTGGGGTTGTGTGATTGGTGAAATGATTGTGGGTCGACTGAGAGTATACCTGTTTGAGTGAATGTATAATCACAGACGTAAGAATTTTCTTTCTATTTTTTTTTTTTTTGTCCGTTTTTTCAATTTTTTTCATGAATGATGTGTCCCTATATACGTCTGTGATTGGGCGGTGAATGTTGGAATTCCCGTTTTTTATTGTATTTAGGGACTTTTTTGAAAAATAAATTTTTATCAAACAAAAAAAAATTTACTAAAGATTTCCGTGCAGAGGAACAATATAATGAGCCTTAAGGGCTATTTTTCATGTCCTGCTTTCGCAGGACTATTATCAAAATTACAATAAAAATAGAATAGCAATTTCCTGAAGTGAAAGGCTTATGAATTCATGTTCTATGTTCACCTGGTAATAGTGGTAGGATAAAAAAAACTTGTTCAGACCGATTTTAACGCTTATTTGTGTCTTGCGTGTAATGACAAGATAACAGGAAATTTGTCCAAATGATCTCAGAATAACTTTCTGTCATTAAGTTCGTGACTTACGCGACGCATTTGATATTCGCCAAAATAATGCATGGATCAAGAATACGGCAGGGCGAAAACTAATGCAACGTGTCTTCTCGAGCAGGTAACATATTTGGGTGTAAAATTAAACATGAAAAATAATAACCAACGCCTGCGAGTATCGAACTCGTTCTGCCCCGGAGGGGTAGAGGCGTTGCCAAAATCTGCATTTCCAAGGAAAAAGGATGAGTGTCGAATTAGCACCACGGAACCCCCGAGCGATCTGAAGGGCCAGAAGCCTTTCATTTCACCCGGAAGATATCAAGCTGCTTTAGTCTCAGTTGAAGGAAATTGATTTCTTGGTAATTGAACCCGCGACGCCACGGCTCATCCGATAAATACATTGTGAAATCTTCAAGTCACACTTGCGACATGTGATTGTGCAATGCTTCGTGTAGTAAACATCACGGGAGACAACCCGGTGTTGATTGATTCAGTGAATCTAAACTTCGGGCCGCCTTTCCTGAAACAATTCAGACTCGGAAGTTTTCAGACGACAGAAAACATTCATGAGTACAAACCGTTAGGTGATAGGCTCTAATTGGAAATTTGAGTGTGCAGGAAGAGTTGGCGGAAGGCTCGATAGTGTTTGGCTTTTCTACGATTCGGGGCAAATGTTTACATCTCTTAAAAAGTGGGTATTCTGATTCCTTGAAAATTCAAATATTAATTTTTATCTTCAGCAAGCAGGCCAATGAGCGATACGCGTGGAGCGGATTACCGATGCCGAGTTCGCGGACTGAATGAGGTAGTGCTTATATCGCCGCCAGAGGTAAAATGGAATTCTATCTGATACTGATAGGTACTTGCTGAAACAACGATATAGCCTGGGTAGTTGGTATTCTATATTTCTTCTAAAACATTACTTCATGACAACACACGAGCCTGACACCCTCACTACCCCCCCCCCCCCAGCCACCCACACGCCTTTAGTGAAACGAACGTGCGCAGCTCATTCCAAGAGGGGGATGAGGCATGGTTTGAAAGCGAAGAATTGAAATATGCTGAAAATTTGGATGGCATTTTTTGTACATAGCGCCGTCCGAATTATGTAGTGATTCGTCGGTTACATGCCGCGTTAACCCGTTCCTTTCTAGAAAGTTTAAGGAATAACCAGGTGTGATGAAGAATTGTCAAAAATGCTTCAAGTTCAACATACGTTTTTTTTTTCGTCTGACACTTGACTCTCGTTCAATAATTATTTAACATTGTCCACGGGTATTGTAAAGAGATTGGAGTGGGGAGGTTAATCATTTTTTTTTTCCTAAGAGATCGGATGGGGGAATTTCTAATCATTTTTTCATCCAGTTGAATTTGAAATTATTTTTCTGTGAACTTGCAGGCATACAGATCCAGTAAACCAGGCCAGGCTGCGACCAGAGAGAGTCACAGTACAACGCTTTGGCTATGAAGTTTCACCTGTCCGCTGGTAGACAGGAAAAAATATGGAACGCTTCACGAATTTGCGTGTCATCCTTGCGCAGGGGCCATGCTAATCTTCTCTGTATCGTTCCAATTTTAGTATATGTACCGCCGAAGCGAGTACAACTTCAGAGCAAGGAGACGATCCTTATAAAGGGGCAAAGATCGGATTTGACACCGCAAATGGTGTGCAGTTCTAACCTCAACTATATTGTATTGAGGCAGCAACTATTTAGTATTCAGAGATATCTGAAGGGTTTTTGACCCGTTGCACCAAACAGAATCAAACCATAAAACTCAACTACGCATGACCAGTGGAGAGAACGTTGTTGTTTGTCTGTACAATAATAATACGAAGCAATTTTAATGTATTCTTAAATTTACATTCATGGGCGTACAAGTAAGGTTCCGCTCCACAGTTTCGCACTATTGCACAGGGGTGAAATTCTAAACAAAGGGCGTATGTTGAAACTAAGGCCATGTAAAATAGAGATATATTTTTAGTATCAGATATATGATAACATTAGGCTTTTTGTTGGACAAGAGAATTTGAAGTTTGGGTCCCAAAGTTGGAGTCTGATACATAGGGGTAAATTACCAGATGAATTATGGGAAACAGTGGCTTCGAAAAATTGGCTATTTTTTTAAATGTAATTTTTACACGGGTTTGTTACCAGACAGGTAACTAAAAAATGAGACGGAAACATATAATTTTTTTTTTGCATTTTAGAAACAACTGATGCTCTGCTCCAGGGGTGGGTAGGTGGGGTTGGTGGGAAAATTCTGCTTTTGAGGCTGCTAGGTGGCCGAAAATGACTGGTTTCGGTATTTTTTCGGGCAATTTTTCAGGTTGAAGTCTTGCCTTTGACAATAAATAATTCCACCCACATTCAGATTGTTTATTTCTACTTAGTCAGATAGTGTTATATGTTTTTTGTGGATTTGGGAAATGTAATACATGTAATGGGTTAGATAACTAAGTTACAGGATATTTGCATTTGAAGAGAGTGTATGGCATGTCACATTTGGAAATGCCTGGAAAACTGTGGAGCGGAACCTAAGTGCAACGTACACAAGACTCTGAGCTTCGCAAAGTCTCTCATGACTACGTTGCGAATACGTCGACAAGTTTGACAACTCGTGAACAGCTAATGGGAATTTCAGCGTCTTTATGATGTTTGTTTCATTTTTTTCTCTGCCTTTATCGAATTCTTAGGTATCCTTTAAAACCCCCAAAATAATTAACAAACCGAATTCCATAAAAGGCCTATTGTCTATTGATGAACGCCACTCATCACTCGTTGGTTTAATTTGAAATTCTGAACATTTTGCAAGAAGTCCGCATCACTTCGGTGTCATTTAAAGTTTTGGATAGATTGTTCGAGGCAGCATCCGTCTTGTTGTAGCTCTGGTTTCTCTACAACACACGTATAAATCTTTCGCCTTTTACTAAAGATTTCCGTGCAGAGGAACAATATAATGAGCCTTAAGGGCTATTTTTCATGTCCTGCTTTCGCAGGACTATTATCAAAATTACAATAAAAATAGAATAGCAATTTCCTGAAGTGAAAGGCTTATGAATTCATGTTCTATGTTCACCTGGTAATAGTGGTAGGATAAAAAAAACTTGTTCAGACCGATTTTAACGCTTATTTGTGTCTTGCGTGTAATGACAAGATAACAGGAAATTTGTCCAAATGATCTCAGAATAACTTTCTGTCATTAAGTTCGTGACTTACGCGACGCATTTGATATTCGCCAAAATAATGCATGGATCAAGAATACGGCAGGGCGAAAACTAATGCAACGTGTCTTCTCGAGCAGGTAACATATTTGGGTGTAAAATTAAACATGAAAAATAATAACCAACGCCTGCGAGTATCGAACTCGTTCTGCCCCGGAGGGGTAGAGGCGTTGCCAAAATCTGCATTTCCAAGGAAAAAGGATGAGTGTCGAATTAGCACCACGGAACCCCCGAGCGATCTGAAGGGCCAGAAGCCTTTCATTTCACCCGGAAGATATCAAGCTGCTTTAGTCTCAGTTGAAGGAAATTGATTTCTTGGTAATTGAACCCGCGACGCCACGGCTCATCCGATAAATACATTGTGAAATCTTCAAGTCACACTTGCGACATGTGATTGTGCAATGCTTCGTGTAGTAAACATCACGGGAGACAACCCGGTGTTGATTGATTCAGTGAATCTAAACTTCGGGCCGCCTTTCCTGAAACAATTCAGACTCGGAAGTTTTCAGACGACAGAAAACATTCATGAGTACAAACCGTTAGGTGATAGGCTCTAATTGGAAATTTGAGTGTGCAGGAAGAGTTGGCGGAAGGCTCGATAGTGTTTGGCTTTTCTACGATTCGGGGCAAATGTT
Organism: Pictodentalium vernedei; assembly: GCA_031216915.1. Classification (NCBI taxonomy): domain Eukaryota; kingdom Metazoa; phylum Mollusca; class Scaphopoda; order Dentaliida; family Dentaliidae; genus Pictodentalium; species Pictodentalium vernedei. The sequence goes on from CM062297.1 coordinate 37,053,958, forward strand.
TACATCTCTTAAAAAGTGGGTATTCTGATTCCTTGAAAATTCAAATATTAATTTTTATCTTCAGCAAGCAGGCCAATGAGCGATACGCGTGGAGCGGATTACCGATGCCGAGTTCGCGGACTGAATGAGGTAGTGCTTATATCGCCGCCAGAGGTAAAATGGAATTCTATCTGATACTGATAGGTACTTGCTGAAACAACGATATAGCCTGGGTAGTTGGTATTCTATATTTCTTCTAAAACATTACTTCATGACAACACACGAGCCTGACACCCTCACTACCCCCCCCCCCCCCCCAGCCACCCACACGCCTTTAGTGAAACGAACGTGCGCAGCTCATTCCAAGAGGGGGATGAGGCATGGTTTGAAAGCGAAGAATTGAAATATGCTGAAAATTTGGATGGCATTTTTTGTACATAGCGCCGTCCGAATTATGTAGTGATTCGTCGGTTACATGCCGCGTTAACCCGTTCCTTTCTAGAAAGTTTAAGGAATAACCAGGTGTGATGAAGAATTGTCAAAAATGCTTCAAGTTCAACATACGTTTTTTTTTTCGTCTGACACTTGACTCTCGTTCAATAATTATTTAACATTGTCCACGGGTATTGTAAAGAGATTGGAGTGGGGAGGTTAATCATTTTTTTTTTCCTAAGAGATCGGATGGGGGAATTTCTAATCATTTTTTCATCCAGTTGAATTTGAAATTATTTTTCTGTGAACTTGCAGGCATACAGATCCAGTAAACCAGGCCAGGCTGCGACCAGAGAGAGTCACAGTACAACGCTTTGGCTATGAAGTTTCACCTGTCCGCTGGTAGACAGGAAAAAATATGGAACGCTTCACGAATTTGCGTGTCATCCTTGCGCAGGGGCCATGCTAATCTTCTCTGTATCGTTCCAATTTTAGTATATGTACCGCCGAAGCGAGTACAACTTCAGAGCAAGGAGACGATCCTTATAAAGGGGCAAAGATCGGATTTGACACCGCAAATGGTGTGCAGTTCTAACCTCAACTATATTGTATTGAGGCAGCAACTATTTAGTATTCAGAGATATCTGAAGGGTTTTTGACCCGTTGCACCAAACAGAATCAAACCATAAAACTCAACTACGCATGACCAGTGGAGAGAACGTTGTTGTTTGTCTGTACAATAATAATACGAAGCAATTTTAATGTATTCTTAAATTTACATTCATGGGCGTACAAGTAAGGTTCCGCTCCACAGTTTCGCACTATTGCACAGGGGTGAAATTCTAAACAAAGGGCGTATGTTGAAACTAAGGCCATGTAAAATAGAGATATATTTTTAGTATCAGATATATGATAACATTAGGCTTTTTGTTGGACAAGAGAATTTGAAGTTTGGGTCCCAAAGTTGGAGTCTGATACATAGGGGTAAATTACCAGATGAATTATGGGAAACAGTGGCTTCGAAAAATTGGCTATTTTTTTAAATGTAATTTTTACACGGGTTTGTTACCAGACAGGTAACTAAAAAATGAGACGGAAACATATAATTTTTTTTTTGCATTTTAGAAACAACTGATGCTCTGCTCCAGGGGTGGGTAGGTGGGGTTGGTGGGAAAATTCTGCTTTTGAGGCTGCTAGGTGGCCGAAAATGACTGGTTTCGGTATTTTTTCGGGCAATTTTTCAGGTTGAAGTCTTGCCTTTGACAATAAATAATTCCACCCACATTCAGATTGTTTATTTCTACTTAGTCAGATAGTGTTATATGTTTTTTGTGGATTTGGGAAATGTAATACATGTAATGGGTTAGATAACTAAGTTACAGGATATTTGCATTTGAAGAGAGTGTATGGCATGTCACATTTGGAAATGCCTGGAAAACTGTGGAGCGGAACCTAAGTGCAACGTACACAAGACTCTGAGCTTCGCAAAGTCTCTCATGACTACGTTGCGAATACGTCGACAAGTTTGACAACTCGTGAACAGCTAATGGGAATTTCAGCGTCTTTATGATGTTTGTTTCATTTTTTTCTCTGCCTTTATCGAATTCTTAGGTATCCTTTAAAACCCCCAAAATAATTAACAAACCGAATTCCATAAAAGGCCTATTGTCTATTGATGAACGCCACTCATCACTCGTTGGTTTAATTTGAAATTCTGAACATTTTGCAAGAAGTCCGCATCACTTCGGTGTCATTTAAAGTTTTGGATAGATTGTTCGAGGCAGCATCCGTCTTGTTGTAGCTCTGGTTTCTCTACAACACACGTATAAATCTTTCGCCTTTTACTAAAGATTTCCGTGCAGAGGAACAATATAATGAGCCTTAAGGGCTATTTTTCATGTCCTGCTTTCGCAGGACTATTATCAAAATTACAATAAAAATAGAATAGCAATTTCCTGAAGTGAAAGGCTTATGAATTCATGTTCTATGTTCACCTGGTAATAGTGGTAGGATAAAAAAAACTTGTTCAGACCGATTTTAACGCTTATTTGTGTCTTGCGTGTAATGACAAGATAACAGGAAATTTGTCCAAATGATCTCAGAATAACTTTCTGTCATTAAGTTCGTGACTTACGCGACGCATTTGATATTCGCCAAAATAATGCATGGATCAAGAATACGGCAGGGCGAAAACTAATGCAACGTGTCTTCTCGAGCAGGTAACATATTTGGGTGTAAAATTAAACATGAAAAATAATAACCAACGCCTGCGAGTATCGAACTCGTTCTGCCCCGGAGGGGTAGAGGCGTTGCCAAAATCTGCATTTCCAAGGAAAAAAGATGAGTGTCGAATTAGCACCACGGAACCCCCGAGCGATCTGAAGGGCCAGAAGCCTTTCATTTCACCCGGAAGATATCAAGCTGCTTTAGTCTCAGTTGAAGGAAATTGATTTCTTGGTAATTGAACCCGCGACGCCACGGCTCATCCGATAAATACATTGTGAAATCTTCAAGTCACACTTGCGACATGTGATTGTGCAATGCTTCGTGTAGTAAACATCACGGGAGACAACCCGGTGTTGATTGATTCAGTGAATCTAAACTTCGGGCCGCCTTTCCTGAAACAATTCAGACTCGGAAGTTTTCAGACGACAGAAAACATTCATGAGTACAAACCGTTAGGTGATAGGCTCTAATTGGAAATTTGAGTGTGCAGGAAGAGTTGGCGGAAGGCTCGATAGTGTTTGGCTTTTCTACGATTCGGGGCAAATGTTTACATCTCTTAAAAAGTGGGTATTCTGATTCCTTGAAAATTCAAATATTAATTTTTATCTTCAGCAAGCAGGCCAATGAGCGATACGCGTGGAGCGGATTACCGATGCCGAGTTCGCGGACTGAATGAGGTAGTGCTTATATCGCCGCCAGAGGTAAAATGGAATTCTATCTGATACTGATAGGTACTTGCTGAAACAACGATATAGCCTGGGTAGTTGGTATTCTATATTTCTTCTAAAACATTACTTCATGACAACACACGAGCCTGACACCCTCACTACCCCCCCCCCCCCCAGCCACCCACACGCCTTTAGTGAAACGAACGTGCGAAGCTCATTCCAAGAGGGGGATGAGGCATGGTTTGAAAGCGAAGAATTGAAATATGCTGAAAATTTGGATGGCATTTTTTGTACATAGCGCCGTCCGAATTATGTAGTGATTCGTCGGTTACATGCCGCGTTAACCCGTTCCTTTCTAGAAAGTTTAAGGAATAACCAGGTGTGATGAAGAATTGTCAAAAATGCTTCAAGTTCAACATACGTTTTTTTTTTCGTCTGACACTTGACTCTCGTTCAATAATTATTTAACATTGTCCACGGGTATTGTAAAGAGATTGGAGTGGGGAGGTTAATCATTTTTTTTTTCCTAAGAGATCGGATGGGGGAATTTCTAATCATTTTTTCATCCAGTTGAATTTGAAATTATTTTTCTGTGAACTTGCAGGCATACAGATCCAGTAAACCAGGCCAGGCTGCGACCAGAGAGAGTCACAGTACAACGCTTTGGCTATGAAGTTTCACCTGTCCGCTGGTAGACAGGAAAAAATATGGAACGCTTCACGAATTTGCGTGTCATCCTTGCGCAGGGGCCATGCTAATCTTCTCTGTATCGTTCCAATTTTAGTATATGTACCGCCGAAGCGAGTACAACTTCAGAGCAAGGAGACGATCCTTATAAAGGGGCAAAGATCGGATTTGACACCGCAAATGGTGTGCAGTTCTAACCTCAACTATATTGTATTGAGGCAGCAACTATTTAGTATTCAGAGATATCTGAAGGGTTTTTGACCCGTTGCACCAAACAGAATCAAACCATAAAACTCAACTACGCATGACCAGTGGAGAGAACGTTGTTGTTTGTCTGTACAATAATAATACGAAGCAATTTTAATGTATTCTTAAATTTACATTCATGGGCGTACAAGTAAGGTTCCGCTCCACAGTTTCGCACTATTGCACAGGGGTGAAATTCTAAACAAAGGGCGTATGTTGAAACTAAGGCCATGTAAAATAGAGATATATTTTTAGTATCAGATATATGATAACATTAGGCTTTTTGTTGGACAAGAGAATTTGAAGTTTGGGTCCCAAAGTTGGAGTCTGATACATAGGGGTAAATTACCAGATGAATTATGGGAAACAGTGGCTTCGAAAAATTGGCTATTTTTTTAAATGTAATTTTTACACGGGTTTGTTACCAGACAGGTAACTAAAAAATGAGACGGAAACATATAATTTTTTTTTTGCATTTTAGAAACAACTGATGCTCTGCTCCAGGGGTGGGTAGGTGGGGTTGGTGGGAAAATTCTGCTTTTGAGGCTGCTAGGTGGCCGAAAATGACTGGTTTCGGTATTTTTTCGGGCAATTTTTCAGGTTGAAGTCTTGCCTTTGACAATAAATAATTCCACCCACATTCAGATTGTTTATTTCTACTTAGTCAGATAGTGTTATATGTTTTTTGTGGATTTGGGAAATGTAATACATGTAATGGGTTAGATAACTAAGTTACAGGATATTTGCATTTGAAGAGAGTGTATGGCATGTCACATTTGGAAATGCCTGGAAAACTGTGGAGCGGAACCTAAGTGCAACGTACACAAGACTCTGAGCTTCGCAAAGTCTCTCATGACTACGTTGCGAATACGTCGACAAGTTTGACAACTCGTGAACAGCTAATGGGAATTTCAGCGTCTTTATGATGTTTGTTTCATTTTTTTCTCTGCCTTTATCGAATTCTTAGGTATCCTTTAAAACCCCCAAAATAATTAACAAACCGAATTCCATAAAAGGCCTATTGTCTATTGATGAACGCCACTCATCACTCGTTGGTTTAATTTGAAATTCTGAACATTTTGCAAGAAGTCCGCATCACTTCGGTGTCATTTAAAGTTTTGGATAGATTGTTCGAGGCAGCATCCGTCTTGTTGTAGCTCTGGTTTCTCTACAACACACGTATAAATCTTTCGCCTTTTACTAAAGATTTCCGTGCAGAGGAACAATATAATGAGCCTTAAGGGCTATTTTTCATGTCCTGCTTTCGCAGGACTATTATCAAAATTACAATAAAAATAGAATAGCAATTTCCTGAAGTGAAAGGCTTATGAATTCATGTTCTATGTTCACCTGGTAATAGTGGTAGGATAAAAAAAACTTGTTCAGACCGATTTTAACGCTTATTTGTGTCTTGCGTGTAATGACAAGATAACAGGAAATTTGTCCAAATGATCTCAGAATAACTTTCTGTCATTAAGTTCGTGACTTACGCGACGCATTTGATATTCGCCAAAATAATGCATGGATCAAGAATACGGCAGGGCGAAAACTAATGCAACGTGTCTTCTCGAGCAGGTGACATATTTGGGTGTAAAATTAAACATGAAAAATAATAACCAACGCCTGCGAGTATCGAACTCGTTCTGCCCCGGAGGGGTAGAGGCGTTGCCAAAATCTGCATTTCCAAGGAAAAAGGATGAGTGTCGAATTAGCACCACGGAACCCCCGAGCGATCTGAAGGGCCAGAAGCCTTTCATTTCACCCGGAAGATATCAAGCTGCTTTAGTCTCAGTTGAAGGAAATTGATTTCTTGGTAATTGAACCCGCGACGCCACGGCTCATCCGATAAATACATTGTGAAATCTTCAAGTCACACTTGCGACATGTGATTGTGCAATGCTTCGTGTAGTAAACATCACGGGAGACAACCCGGTGTTGATTGATTCAGTGAATCTAAACTTCGGGCCGCCTTTCCTGAAACAATTCAGACTCGGAAGTTTTCAGACGACAGAAAACATTCATGAGTACAAACCGTTAGGTGATAGGCTCTAATTGGAAATTTGAGTGTGCAGGAAGAGTTGGCGGAAGGCTCGATAGTGTTTGGCTTTTCTACGATTCGGGGCAAATGTTTACATCTCTTAAAAAGTGGGTATTCTGATTCCTTGAAAATTCAAATATTAATTTTTATCTTCAGCAAGCAGGCCAATGAGCGATACGCGTGGAGCGGATTACCGATGCCGAGTTCGCGGACTGAATGAGGTAGTGCTTATATCGCCGCCAGAGGTAAAATGGAATTCTATCTGATACTGATAGGTACTTGCTGAAACAACGATATAGCCTGGGTAGTTGGTATTCTATATTTCTTCTAAAACATTACTTCATGACAACACACGAGCCTGACAACCTCACTACCCCCTCCCCCCCCAGCCACCCACACGCCTTTAGTGAAACGAACGTGCGAAGCTCATTCCAAGAGGGGGATGAGGCATGGTTTGAAAGCGAAGAATTGAAATATGCTGAAAATTTGGATGGCATTTTTTGTACATAGCGCCGTCCGAATTATGTAGTGATTCGTCGGTTACATGCCGCGTTAACCCGTTCCTTTCTAGAAAGTTTAAGGAATAACCAGGTGTGATGAAGAATTGTCAAAAATGCTTCAAGTTCAACATACGTTTTTTTTTTCGTCTGACACTTGACTCTCGTTCAATAATTATTTAACATTGTCCACGGGTATTGTAAAGAGATTGGAGTGGGGAGGTTAATCATTTTTTTTTTCCTAAGAGATCGGATGGGGGAATTTCTAATCATTTTTTCATCCAGTTGAATTTGAAATTATTTTTCTGTGAACTTGCAGGCATACAGATCCAGTAAACCAGGCCAGGCTGCGACCAGAGAGAGTCACAGTACAACGCTTTGGCTATGAAGTTTCACCTGTCCGCTGGTAGACAGGAAAAAATATGGAACGCTTCACGAATTTGCGTGTCATCCTTGCGCAGGGGCCATGCTAATCTTCTCTGTATCGTTCCAATTTTAGTATATGTACCGCCGAAGCGAGTACAACTTCAGAGCAAGGAGACGATCCTTATAAAGGGGCAAAGATCGGATTTGACACCGCAAATGGTGTGCAGTTCTAACCTCAACTATATTGTATTGAGGCAGCAACTATTTAGTATTCAGAGATATCTGAAGGGTTTTTGACCCGTTGCACCAAACAGAATCAAACCATAAAACTCAACTACGCATGACCAGTGGAGAGAACGTTGTTGTTTGTCTGTACAATAATAATACGAAGCAATTTTAATGTATTCTTAAATTTACATTCATGGGCGTACAAGTAAGGTTCCGCTCCACAGTTTCGCACTATTGCACAGGGGTGAAATTCTAAACAAAGGGCGTATGTTGAAACTAAGGCCATGTAAAATAGAGATATATTTTTAGTATCAGATATATGATAACATTAGGCTTTTTGTTGGACAAGAGAATTTGAAGTTTGGGTCCCAAAGTTGGAGTCTGATACATAGGGGTAAATTACCAGATGAATTATGGGAAACAGTGGCTTCGAAAAATTGGCTATTTTTTTAAATGTAATTTTTACACGGGTTTGTTACCAGACAGGTAACTAAAAAATGAGACGGAAACATATAATTTTTTTTTTGCATTTTAGAAACAACTGATGCTCTGCTCCAGGGGTGGGTAGGTGGGGTTGGTGGGAAAATTCTGCTTTTGAGGCTGCTAGGTGGCCGAAAATGACTGGTTTCGGTATTTTTTCGGGCAATTTTTCAGGTTGAAGTCTTGCCTTTGACAATAAATAATTCCACCCACATTCAGATTGTTTATTTCTACTTAGTCAGATAGTGTTATATGTTTTTTGTGGATTTGGGAAATGTAATACATGTAATGGGTTAGATAACTAAGTTACAGGATATTTGCATTTGAAGAGAGTGTATGGCATGTCACATTTGGAAATGCCTGGAAAACTGTGGAGCGGAACCTAAGTGCAACGTACACAAGACTCTGAGCTTCGCAAAGTCTCTCATGACTACGTTGCGAATACGTCGACAAGTTTGACAACTCGTGAACAGCTAATGGGAATTTCAGCGTCTTTATGATGTTTGTTTCATTTTTTTCTCTGCCTTTATCGAATTCTTAGGTATCCTTTAAAACCCCCAAAATAATTAACAAACCGAATTCCATAAAAGGCCTATTGTCTATTGATGAACGCCACTCATCACTCGTTGGTTTAATTTGAAATTCTGAACATTTTGCAAGAAGTCCGCATCACTTCGGTGTCATTTAAAGTTTTGGATAGATTGTTCGAGGCAGCATCCGTCTTGTTGTAGCTCTGGTTTCTCTACAACACACGTATAAATCTTTCGCCTTTTACTAAAGATTTCCGTGCAGAGGAACAATATAATGAGCCTTAAGGGCTATTTTTCATGTCCTGCTTTCGCAGGACTATTATCAAAATTACAATAAAAATAGAATAGCAATTTCCTGAAGTGAAAGGCTTATGAATTCATGTTCTATGTTCACCTGGTAATAGTGGTAGGATAAAAAAAACTTGTTCAGACCGATTTTAACGCTTATTTGTGTCTTGCGTGTAATGACAAGATAACAGGAAATTTGTCCAAATGATCTCAGAATAACTTTCTGTCATTAAGTTCGTGACTTACGCGACGCATTTGATATTCGCCAAAATAATGCATGGATCAAGAATACGGCAGGGCGAAAACTAATGCAACGTGTCTTCTCGAGCAGGTAACATATTTGGGTGTAAAATTAAACATGAAAAATAATAACCAACGCCTGCGAGTATCGAACTCGTTCTGCCCCGGAGGGGTAGAGGCGTTGCCAAAATCTGCATTTCCAAGGAAAAAGGATGAGTGTCGAATTAGCACCACGGAACCCCCGAGCGATCTGAAGGGCCAGAAGCCTTTCATTTCACCCGGAAGATATCAAGCTGCTTTAGTCTCAGTTGAAGGAAATTGATTTCTTGGTAATTGAACCCGCGACGCCACGGCTCATCCGATAAATACATTGTGAAATCTTCAAGTCACACTTGCGACATGTGATTGTGCAATGCTTCGTGTAGTAAACATCACGGGAGACAACCCGGTGTTGATTGATTCAGTGAATCTAAACTTCGGGCCGCCTTTCCTGAAACAATTCAGACTCGGAAGTTTTCAGACGACAGAAAACATTCATGAGTACAAACCGTTAGGTGATAGGCTCTAATTGGAAATTTGAGTGTGCAGGAAGAGTTGGCGGAAGGCTCGATAGTGTTTGGCTTTTCTACGATTCGGGGCAAATGTTTACATCTCTTAAAAAGTGGGTATTCTGATTCCTTGAAAATTCAAATATTAATTTTTATCTTCAGCAAGCAGGCCAATGAGCGATACGCGTGGAGCGGATTACCGATGCCGAGTTCGCGGACTGAATGAGGTAGTGCTTATATCGCCGCCAGAGGTAAAATGGAATTCTATCTGATACTGATAGGTACTTGCTGAAACAACGATATAGCCTGGGTAGTTGGTATTCTATATTTCTTCTAAAACATTACTTCATGACAACACACGAGCCTGACACCCTCACTACCCCCCCCCCCCCCCCCAGCCACCCACACGCCTTTAGTGAAACGAACGTGCGAAGCTCATTCCAAGAGGGGGATGAGGCATGGTTTGAAAGCGAAGAATTGAAATATGCTGAAAATTTGGATGGCATTTTTTGTACATAGCGCCGTCCGAATTATGTAGTGATTCGTCGGTTACATGCCGCGTTAACCCGTTCCTTTCTAGAAAGTTTAAGGAATAACCAGGTGTGATGAAGAATTGTCAAAAATGCTTCAAGTTCAACATACGTTTTTTTTTTTCGTCTGACACTTGACTCTCGTTCAATAATTATTTAACATTGTCCACGGGTATTGTAAAGAGATTGGAGTGGGGAGGTTAATCATTTTTTTTTTCCTAAGAGATCGGATGGGGGAATTTCTAATCATTTTTTCATCCAGTTGAATTTGAAATTATTTTTCTGTGAACTTGCAGGCATACAGATCCAGTAAACCAGGCCAGGCTGCGACCAGAGAGAGTCACAGTACAACGCTTTGGCTATGAAGTTTCACCTGTCCGCTGGTAGACAGGAAAAAATATGGAACGCTTCACGAATTTGCGTGTCATCCTTGCGCAGGGGCCATGCTAATCTTCTCTGTATCGTTCCAATTTTAGTATATGTACCGCCGAAGCGAGTACAACTTCAGAGCAAGGAGACGATCCTTATAAAGGGGCAAAGATCGGATTTGACACCGCAAATGGTGTGCAGTTCTAACCTCAACTATATTGTATTGAGGCAGCAACTATTTAGTATTCAGAGATATCTGAAGGGTTTTTGACCCGTTGCACCAAACAGAATCAAACCATAAAACTCAACTACGCATGACCAGTGGAGAGAACGTTGTTGTTTGTCTGTACAATAATAATACGAAGCAATTTTAATGTATTCTTAAATTTACATTCATGGGCGTACAAGTAAGGTTCCGCTCCACAGTTTCGCACTATTGCACAGGGGTGAAATTCTAAACAAAGGGCGTATGTTGAAACTAAGGCCATGTAAAATAGAGATATATTTTTAGTATCAGATATATGATAACATTAGGCTTTTTGTTGGACAAGAGAATTTGAAGTTTGGGTCCCAAAGTTGGAGTCTGATACATAGGGGTAAATTACCAGATGAATTATGGGAAACAGTGGCTTCGAAAAATTGGCTATTTTTTTAAATGTAATTTTTACACGGGTTTGTTACCAGACAGGTAACTAAAAAATGAGACGGAAACATATAATTTTTTTTTTGCATTTTAGAAACAACTGATGCTCTGCTCCAGGGGTGGGTAGGTGGGGTTGGTGGGAAAATTCTGCTTTTGAGGCTGCTAGGTGGCCGAAAATGACTGGTTTCGGTATTTTTTCGGGCAATTTTTCAGGTTGAAGTCTTGCCTTTGACAATAAATAATTCCACCCACATTCAGATTGTTTATTTCTACTTAGTCAGATAGTGTTATATGTTTTTTGTGGATTTGGGAAATGTAATACATGTAATGGGTTAGATAACTAAGTTACAGGATATTTGCATTTGAAGAGAGTGTATGGCATGTCACATTTGGAAATGCCTGGAAAACTGTGGAGCGGAACCTAAGTGCAACGTACACAAGACTCTGAGCTTCGCAAAGTCTCTCATGACTACGTTGCGAATACGTCGACAAGTTTGACAACTCGTGAACAGCTAATGGGAATTTCAGCGTCTTTATGATGTTTGTTTCATTTTTTTCTCTGCCTTTATCGAATTCTTAGGTATCCTTTAAAACCCCCAAAATAATTAACAAACCGAATTCCATAAAAGGCCTATTGTCTATTGATGAACGCCACTCATCACTCGTTGGTTTAATTTGAAATTCTGAACATTTTGCAAGAAGTCCGCATCACTTCGGTGTCATTTAAAGTTTTGGATAGATTGTTCGAGGCAGCATCCGTCTTGTTGTAGCTCTGGTTTCTCTACAACACACGTATAAATCTTTCGCCTTTTACTAAAGATTTCCGTGCAGAGGAACATATAATGAGCCTTAAGGGCTATTTTTCATGTCCTGCTTTCGCAGGACTATTATCAAAATTACAATAAAAATAGAATAGCAATTTCCTGAAGTGAAAGGCTTATGAATTCATGTTCTATGTTCACCTGGTAATAGTGGTAGGATAAAAAAAACTTGTTCAGACCGATTTTAACGCTTATTTGTGTCTTGCGTGTAATGACAAGATAACAGGAAATTTGTCCAAATGATCTCAGAATAACTTTCTGTCATTAAGTTCGTGACTTACGCGACGCATTTGATATTCGCCAAAATAATGCATGGATCAAGAATACGGCAGGGCGAAAACTAATGCAACGTGTCTTCTCGAGCAGGTAACATATTTGGGTGTAAAATTAAACATGAAAAATAATAACCAACGCCTGCGAGTATCGAACTCGTTCTGCCCCGGAGGGGTAGAGGCGTTGCCAAAATCTGCATTTCCAAGGAAAAAGGATGAGTGTCGAATTAGCACCACGGAACCCCCGAGCGATCTGAAGGGCCAGAAGCCTTTCATTTCACCCGGAAGATATCAAGCTGCTTTAGTCTCAGTTGAAGGAAATTGATTTCTTGGTAATTGAACCCGCGACGCCACGGCTCATCCGATAAATACATTGTGAAATCTTCAAGTCACACTTGCGACATGTGATTGTGCAATGCTTCGTGTAGTAAACATCACGGGAGACAACCCGGTGTTGATTGATTCAGTGAATCTAAACTTCGGGCCGCCTTTCCTGAAACAATTCAGACTCGGAAGTTTTCAGACGACAGAAAACATTCATGAGTACAAACCGTTAGGTGATAGGCTCTAATTGGAAATTTGAGTGTGCAGGAAGAGTTGGCGGAAGGCTCGATAGTGTTTGGCTTTTCTACGATTCGGGGCAAATGTTTACATCTCTTAAAAAGTGGGTATTCTGATTCCTTGAAAATTCAAATATTAATTTTTATCTTCAGCAAGCAGGCCAATGAGCGATACGCGTGGAGCGGATTACCGATGCCGAGTTCGCGGACTGAATGAGGTAGTGCTTATATCGCCGCCAGAGGTAAAATGGAATTCTATCTGATACTGATAGGTACTTGCTGAAACAACGATATAGCCTGGGTAGTTGGTATTCTATATTTCTTCTAAAACATTACTTCATGACAACACACGAGCCTGACACCCTCACTACCCCCCCCCCCCCCCAGCCACCCACACGCCTTTAGTGAAACGAACGTGCGAAGCTCATTCCAAGAGGGGGATGAGGCATGGTTTGAAAGCGAAGAATTGAAATATGCTGAAAATTTGGATGGCATTTTTTGTACATAGCGCCGTCCGAATTATGTAGTGATTCGTCGGTTACATGCCGCGTTAACCCGTTCCTTTCTAGAAAGTTTAAGGAATAACCAGGTGTGATGAAGAATTGTCAAAAATGCTTCAAGTTCAACATACGTTTTTTTTTTCGTCTGACACTTGACTCTCGTTCAATAATTATTTAACATTGTCCACGGGTATTGTAAAGAGATTGGAGTGGGGAGGTTAATCATTTTTTTTTTCCTAAGAGATCGGATGGGGGAATTTCTAATCATTTTTTCATCCAGTTGAATTTGAAATTATTTTTCTGTGAACTTGCAGGCATACAGATCCAGTAAACCAGGCCAGGCTGCGACCAGAGAGAGTCACAGTACAACGCTTTGGCTATGAAGTTTCACCTGTCCGCTGGTAGACAGGAAAAAATATGGAACGCTTCACGAATTTGCGTGTCATCCTTGCGCAGGGGCCATGCTAATCTTCTCTGTATCGTTCCAATTTTAGTATATGTACCGCCGAAGCGAGTACAACTTCAGAGCAAGGAGACGATCCTTATAAAGGGGCAAAGATCGGATTTGACACCGCAAATGGTGTGCAGTTCTAACCTCAACTATATTGTATTGAGGCAGCAACTATTTAGTATTCAGAGATATCTGAAGGGTTTTTGACCCGTTGCACCAAACAGAATCAAACCATAAAACTCAACTACGCATGACCAGTGGAGAGAACGTTGTTGTTTGTCTGTACAATAATAATACGAAGCAATTTTAATGTATTCTTAAATTTACATTCATGGGCGTACAAGTAAGGTTCCGCTCCACAGTTTCGCACTATTGCACAGGGGTGAAATTCTAAACAAAGGGCGTATGTTGAAACTAAGGCCATGTAAAATAGAGATATATTTTTAGTATCAGATATATGATAACATTAGGCTTTTTGTTGGACAAGAGAATTTGAAGTTTGGGTCCCAAAGTTGGAGTCTGATACATAGGGGTAAATTACCAGATGAATTATGGGAAACAGTGGCTTCGAAAAATTGGCTATTTTTTTAAATGTAATTTTTACACGGGTTTGTTACCAGACAGGTAACTAAAAAATGAGACGGAAACATATAATTTTTTTTTTGCATTTTAGAAACAACTGATGCTCTGCTCCAGGGGTGGGTAGGTGGGGTTGGTGGGAAAATTCTGCTTTTGAGGCTGCTAGGTGGCCGAAAATGACTGGTTTCGGTATTTTTTCGGGCAATTTTTCAGGTTGAAGTCTTGCCTTTGACAATAAATAATTCCACCCACATTCAGATTGTTTATTTCTACTTAGTCAGATAGTGTTATATGTTTTTTGTGGATTTGGGAAATGTAATACATGTAATGGGTTAGATAACTAAGTTACAGGATATTTGCATTTGAAGAGAGTGTATGGCATGTCACATTTGGAAATGCCTGGAAAACTGTGGAGCGGAACCTAAGTGCAACGTACACAAGACTCTGAGCTTCGCAAAGTCTCTCATGACTACGTTGCGAATACGTCGACAAGTTTGACAACTCGTGAACAGCTAATGGGAATTTCAGCGTCTTTATGATGTTTGTTTCATTTTTTTCTCTGCCTTTATCGAATTCTTAGGTATCCTTTAAAACCCCCAAAATAATTAACAAACCGAATTCCATAAAAGGCCTATTGTCTATTGATGAACGCCACTCATCACTCGTTGGTTTAATTTGAAATTCTGAACATTTTGCAAGAAGTCCGCATCACTTCGGTGTCATTTAAAGTTTTGGATAGATTGTTCGAGGCAGCATCCGTCTTGTTGTAGCTCTGGTTTCTCTACAACACACGTATAAATCTTTCGCCTTTTACTAAAGATTTCCGTGCAGAGGAACAATATAATGAGCCTTAAGGGCTATTTTTCATGTCCTGCTTTCGCAGGACTATTATCAAAATTACAATAAAAATAGAATAGCAATTTCCTGAAGTGAAAGGCTTATGAATTCATGTTCTATGTTCACCTGGTAATAGTGGTAGGATAAAAAAAACTTGTTCAGACCGATTTTAACGCTTATTTGTGTCTTGCGTGTAATGACAAGATAACAGGAAATTTGTCCAAATGATCTCAGAATAACTTTCTGTCATTAAGTTCGTGACTTACGCGACGCATTTGATATTCGCCAAAATAATGCATGGATCAAGAATACGGCAGGGCGAAAACTAATGCAACGTGTCTTCTCGAGCAGGTAACATATTTGGGTGTAAAATTAAACATGAAAAATAATAACCAACGCCTGCGAGTATCGAACTCGTTCTGCCCCGGAGGGGTAGAGGCGTTGCCAAAATCTGCATTTCCAAGGAAAAAGGATGAGTGTCGAATTAGCACCACGGAACCCCCGAGCGATCTGAAGGGCCAGAAGCCTTTCATTTCACCCGGAAGATATCAAGCTGCTTTAGTCTCAGTTGAAGGAAATTGATTTCTTGGTAATTGAACCCGCGACGCCACGGCTCATCCGATAAATACATTGTGAAATCTTCAAGTCACACTTGCGACATGTGATTGTGCAATGCTTCGTGTAGTAAACATCACGGGAGACAACCCGGTGTTGATTGATTCAGTGAATCTAAACTTCGGGCCGCCTTTCCTGAAACAATTCAGACTCGGAAGTTTTCAGACGACAGAAAACATTCATGAGTACAAACCGTTAGGTGATAGGCTCTAATTGGAAATTTGAGTGTGCAGGAAGAGTTGGCGGAAGGCTCGATAGTGTTTGGCTTTTCTACGATTCGGGGCAAATGTTTACATCTCTTAAAAAGTGGGTATTCTGATTCCTTGAAAATTCAAATATTAATTTTTATCTTCAGCAAGCAGGCCAATGAGCGATACGCGTGGAGCGGATTACCGATGCCGAGTTCGCGGACTGAATGAGGTAGTGCTTATATCGCCGCCAGAGGTAAAATGGAATTCTATCTGATACTGATAGGTACTTGCTGAAACAACGATATAGCCTGGGTAGTTGGTATTCTATATTTCTTCTAAAACATTACTTCATGACAACACACGAGCCTGACACCCTCACTACCCCCCCCCCCCCCCAGCCACCCACACGCCTTTAGTGAAACGAACGTGCGAAGCTCATTCCAAGAGGGGGATGAGGCATGGTTTGAAAGCGAAGAATTGAAATATGCTGAAAATTTGGATGGCATTTTTTGTACATAGCGCCGTCCGAATTATGTAGTGATTCGTCGGTTACATGCCGCGTTAACCCGTTCCTTTCTAGAAAGTTTAAGGAATAACCAGGTGTGATGAAGAATTGTCAAAAATGCTTCAAGTTCAACATACGTTTTTTTTTTCGTCTGACACTTGACTCTCGTTCAATAATTATTTAACATTGTCCACGGGTATTGTAAAGAGATTGGAGTGGGGAGGTTAATCATTTTTTTTTTCCTAAGAGATCGGATGGGGGAATTTCTAATCATTTTTTCATCCAGTTGAATTTGAAATTATTTTTCTGTGAACTTGCAGGCATACAGATCCAGTAAACCAGGCCAGGCTGCGACCAGAGAGAGTCACAGTACAACGCTTTGGCTATGAAGTTTCACCTGTCCGCTGGTAGACAGGAAAAAATATGGAACGCTTCACGAATTTGCGTGTCATCCTTGCGCAGGGGCCATGCTAATCTTCTCTGTATCGTTCCAATTTTAGTATATGTACCGCCGAAGCGAGTACAACTTCAGAGCAAGGAGACGATCCTTATAAAGGGGCAAAGATCGGATTTGACACCGCAAATGGTGTGCAGTTCTAACCTCAACTATATTGTATTGAGGCAGCAACTATTTAGTATTCAGAGATATCTGAAGGGTTTTTGACCCGTTGCACCAAACAGAATCAAACCATAAAACTCAACTACGCATGACCAGTGGAGAGAACGTTGTTGTTTGTCTGTACAATAATAATACGAAGCAATTTTAATGTATTCTTAAATTTACATTCATGGGCGTACAAGTAAGGTTCCGCTCCACAGTTTCGCACTATTGCACAGGGGTGAAATTCTAAACAAAGGGCGTATGTTGAAACTAAGGCCATGTAAAATAGAGATATATTTTTAGTATCAGATATATGATAACATTAGGCTTTTTGTTGGACAAGAGAATTTGAAGTTTGGGTCCCAAAGTTGGAGTCTGATACATAGGGGTAAATTACCAGATGAATTATGGGAAACAGTGGCTTCGAAAAATTGGCTATTTTTTTAAATGTAATTTTTACACGGGTTTGTTACCAGACAGGTAACTAAAAAATGAGACGGAAACATATAATTTTTTTTTTGCATTTTAGAAACAACTGATGCTCTGCTCCAGGGGTGGGTAGGTGGGGTTGGTGGGAAAATTCTGCTTTTGAGGCTGCTAGGTGGCCGAAAATGACTGGTTTCGGTATTTTTTCGGGCAATTTTTCAGGTTGAAGTCTTGCCTTTGACAATAAATAATTCCACCCACATTCAGATTGTTTATTTCTACTTAGTCAGATAGTGTTATATGTTTTTTGTGGATTTGGGAAATGTAATACATGTAATGGGTTAGATAACTAAGTTACAGGATATTTGCATTTGAAGAGAGTGTATGGCATGTCACATTTGGAAATGCCTGGAAAACTGTGGAGCGGAACCTAAGTGCAACGTACACAAGACTCTGAGCTTCGCAAAGTCTCTCATGACTACGTTGCGAATACGTCGACAAGTTTGACAACTCGTGAACAGCTAATGGGAATTTCAGCGTCTTTATGATGTTTGTTTCATTTTTTTCTCTGCCTTTATCGAATTCTTAGGTATCCTTTAAAACCCCCAAAATAATTAACAAACCGAATTCCATAAAAGGCCTATTGTCTATTGATGAACGCCACTCATCACTCGTTGGTTTAATTTGAAATTCTGAACATTTTGCAAGAAGTCCGCATCACTTCGGTGTCATTTAAAGTTTTGGATAGATTGTTCGAGGCAGCATCCGTCTTGTTGTAGCTCTGGTTTCTCTACAACACACGTATAAATCTTTCGCCTTTTACTAAAGATTTCCGTGCAGAGGAACAATATAATGAGCCTTAAGGGCTATTTTTCATGTCCTGCTTTCGCAGGACTATTATCAAAATTACAATAAAAATAGAATAGCAATTTCCTGAAGTGAAAGGCTTATGAATTCATGTTCTATGTTCACCTGGTAATAGTGGTAGGATAAAAAAAACTTGTTCAGACCGATTTTAACGCTTATTTGTGTCTTGCGTGTAATGACAAGATAACAGGAAATTTGTCCAAATGATCTCAGAATAACTTTCTGTCATTAAGTTCGTGACTTACGCGACGCATTTGATATTCGCCAAAATAATGCATGGATCAAGAATACGGCAGGGCGAAAACTAATGCAACGTGTCTTCTCGAGCAGGTAACATATTTGGGTGTAAAATTAAACATGAAAAATAATAACCAACGCCTGCGAGTATCGAACTCGTTCTGCCCCGGAGGGGTAGAGGCGTTGCCAAAATCTGCATTTCCAAGGAAAAAGGATGAGTGTCGAATTAGCACCACGGAACCCCCGAGCGATCTGAAGGGCCAGAAGCCTTTCATTTCACCCGGAAGATATCAAGCTGCTTTAGTCTCAGTTGAAGGAAATTGATTTCTTGGTAATTGAACCCGCGACGCCACGGCTCATCCGATAAATACATTGTGAAATCTTCAAGTCACACTTGCGACATGTGATTGTGCAATGCTTCGTGTAGTAAACATCACGGGAGACAACCCGGTGTTGATTGATTCAGTGAATCTAAACTTCGGGCCGCCTTTCCTGAAACAATTCAGACTCGGAAGTTTTCAGACGACAGAAAACATTCATGAGTACAAACCGTTAGGTGATAGGCTCTAATTGGAAATTTGAGTGTGCAGGAAGAGTTGGCGGAAGGCTCGATAGTGTTTGGCTTTTCTACGATTCGGGGCAAATGTTTACATCTCTTAAAAAGTGGGTATTCTGATTCCTTGAAAATTCAAATATTAATTTTTATCTTCAGCAAGCAGGCCAATGAGCGATACGCGTGGAGCGGATTACCGATGCCGAGTTCGCGGACTGAATGAGGTAGTGCTTATATCGCCGCCAGAGGTAAAATGGAATTCTATCTGATACTGATAGGTACTTGCTGAAACAACGATATAGCCTGGGTAGTTGGTATTCTATATTTCTTCTAAAACATTACTTCATGACAACACACGAGCCTGACACCCTCACTACCCCCCCCCCCCCAGCCACCCACACGCCTTTAGTGAAACGAACGTGCGAAGCTCATTCCAAGAGGGGGATGAGGCATGGTTTGAAAGCGAAGAATTGAAATATGCTGAAAATTTGGATGGCATTTTTTGTACATAGCGCCGTCCGAATTATGTAGTGATTCGTCGGTTACATGCCGCGTTAACCCGTTCCTTTCTAGAAAGTTTAAGGAATAACCAGGTGTGATGAAGAATTGTCAAAAATGCTTCAAGTTCAACATACGTTTTTTTTTTCGTCTGACACTTGACTCTCGTTCAATAATTATTTAACATTGTCCACGGGTATTGTAAAGAGATTGGAGTGGGGAGGTTAATCATTTTTTTTTTCCTAAGAGATCGGATGGGGGAATTTCTAATCATTTTTTCATCCAGTTGAATTTGAAATTATTTTTCTGTGAACTTGCAGGCATACAGATCCAGTAAACCAGGCCAGGCTGCGACCAGAGAGAGTCACAGTACAACGCTTTGGCTATGAAGTTTCACCTGTCCGCTGGTAGACAGGAAAAAATATGGAACGCTTCACGAATTTGCGTGTCATCCTTGCGCAGGGGCCATGCTAATCTTCTCTGTATCGTTCCAATTTTAGTATATGTACCGCCGAAGCGAGTACAACTTCAGAGCAAGGAGACGATCCTTATAAAGGGGCAAAGATCGGATTTGACACCGCAAATGGTGTGCAGTTCTAACCTCAACTATATTGTATTGAGGCAGCAACTATTTAGTATTCAGAGATATCTGAAGGGTTTTTGACCCGTTGCACCAAACAGAATCAAACCATAAAACTCAACTACGCATGACCAGTGGAGAGAACGTTGTTGTTTGTCTGTACAATAATAATACGAAGCAATTTTAATGTATTCTTAAATTTACATTCATGGGCGTACAAGTAAGGTTCCGCTCCACAGTTTCGCACTATTGCACAGGGGTGAAATTCTAAACAAAGGGCGTATGTTGAAACTAAGGCCATGTAAAATAGAGATATATTTTTAGTATCAGATATATGATAACATTAGGCTTTTTGTTGGACAAGAGAATTTGAAGTTTGGGTCCCAAAGTTGGAGTCTGATACATAGGGGTAAATTACCAGATGAATTATGGGAAACAGTGGCTTCGAAAAATTGGCTATTTTTTTAAATGTAATTTTTACACGGGTTTGTTACCAGACAGGTAACTAAAAAATGAGACGGAAACATATAATTTTTTTTTTGCATTTTAGAAACAACTGATGCTCTGCTCCAGGGGTGGGTAGGTGGGGTTGGTGGGAAAATTCTGCTTTTGAGGCTGCTAGGTGGCCGAAAATGACTGGTTTCGGTATTTTTTCGGGCAATTTTTCAGGTTGAAGTCTTGCCTTTGACAATAAATAATTCCACCCACATTCAGATTGTTTATTTCTACTTAGTCAGATAGTGTTATATGTTTTTTGTGGATTTGGGAAATGTAATACATGTAATGGGTTAGATAACTAAGTTACAGGATATTTGCATTTGAAGAGAGTGTATGGCATGTCACATTTGGAAATGCCTGGAAAACTGTGGAGCGGAACCTAAGTGCAACGTACACAAGACTCTGAGCTTCGCAAAGTCTCTCATGACTACGTTGCGAATACGTCGACAAGTTTGACAACTCGTGAACAGCTAATGGGAATTTCAGCGTCTTTATGATGTTTGTTTCATTTTTTTCTCTGCCTTTATCGAATTCTTAGGTATCCTTTAAAACCCCCAAAATAATTAACAAACCGAATTCCATAAAAGGCCTATTGTCTATTGATGAACGCCACTCATCACTCGTTGGTTTAATTTGAAATTCTGAACATTTTGCAAGAAGTCCGCATCACTTCGGTGTCATTTAAAGTTTTGGATAGATTGTTCGAGGCAGCATCCGTCTTGTTGTAGCTCTGGTTTCTCTACAACACACGTATAAATCTTTCGCCTTTTACTAAAGCGCTTTTTATTTTGTGTAGAGAGACCAGTGGGGGGCAGTAAAATGCCGCCCACACAGCCACAAGGGGGTTATTACGACTCCGAAAAATATTTAATGGATAGAACCGTCCGCATTCACATCGGAGGCTCCAATCCAGGAAAAGTGGACTTACAGGATTTGGTTATTGCCTTGAGAGAAAATGTTGCTGCTGATGCCATCGAAGCGTTGTACAAGATGGAAAAACCTTATGAGTGGTTTCTTGTGGTGAAAAAGAAGGAAGATGGGAAGAAGCTGGTTGATGTTGTTAGGGAGTTGAAATGGAATTCCAGGACTTTGAGTTTCTCATGGTGGAACCATCAGATCGTTAAGATCAAAGTGCATTGGGTACCTCATCATGCTGACGAGATGATTCTTTGGCACTATTTTGAACAATACGGTACAGTGATCTATAACCGTAGACTTACCTCCAAAGTCGGAGATTGTGAAATTTATAATGGTGTCAGAGAGGTGCTTATTGATATCAAAAGACAGGATATTAGCTTGATTCCGGTAACGGAAAATATTTATGACTTTACGGCTTTGTTTGCTGTGCAGGGACGTCCCCCAGTTTGTCTGCGCTGTAAAAAAGAAGGACATACGAGAAGATTTTGTCGAGAGGCTATGGCTGGGCCGTCCCCTCCGGGTCGCCCGAAAAGTTATGCTCAGGCTGTAGGGCCTGCCGGTGATCAGCAGGAGCACGAGGATGAGGTTCAGGAGGGCCATCCAAATGAACCTCGACCACATAAGGCTTCGCAGAAGCAGCCAACGCCAGAGGCAATACAGACACCCGCGGTTCCGAAAAACACCGCCACAGAAATCCAACAAAGCCAGGTTTCCACTTTGCCGGCTATTACGGAGAAGAAGGCAGAATCGCCATCTCTGCCATTGTTGCCGCCACCAGCAACACCAAAACAGCAAGCGTCTGCTGTTTCCAGGGTTCCGGAGACTCCTGACACGGGGAGGAGTATGTTCAGTTCTCCGAGTGGTAGTGAAGACGAAGGTGATGTTGATCCACCCATGGAATTTCTTCCAGATTCGTTCAAGAGGAAGGGTGATCGAGATTCAGATGTGGATGACCCACCTGACAGTTCTGCTGTGGATTCCCAGGACTATAGGGTTAAAATTAAACAGAAAATGCGTCGAGCACGGAAATTAGCTCTCCATTCCAATTTGGACTTGGATTAACTGTTTGTTTCCATCAGTTATACATATTTCTTCCTACATCACGACCTGGACTGTTTTTAGGACTATGGCATTGGACTGCGATTCTACGGATTACGACCTTGGACTGTTTCATGGACTACGGAGGCTCTAAATGATTCTACGGCTGGCGAACTTGGACTGTCCCTGGACTTTCCTTATATTGGTTATATACCAATAGTTTGTTTTGTTCTAGGATTTTAGGTAAATATATTATACTCTTTATTTTTAAATTATTAGGGTGCAGAGTTTCAGTGACAGGGGTGGAATCGGTGCCTTTTTGAGGCACCGATTCCAGATCTGTCACTGCAACTCACAAAAATTTCAAAAGTGTTTAAAATTTCCCGTGTAATATGACATCTTTTTTTGTATCAACTGTATTAGTGTCAGCTTTAATGCATTCCAATATTTTTCATTTGGCAAAAATCAATAATTTTTCTCGAGTAAAAGCATCCTTCAGTGTGAACACTAATATTTTTCTTTGCTCTGTATTGTTCTCTGTGAACAATACTGTCGGCAATAACTTTAACGCACGAATTGTTTCTCGGTCGGATTTCCAAACAACAGTTCGTGCGTTGCATTGTTACTCTCAAGCGTCTGCCTTGAATTATTATTCCAGTTTTGTACTGAAGTCACTTGCCCCCTGGGAGCTTTCCACTCTATTTGGTCATGCCATGGTATAGGGGGTTTTCGGTCCGATTTTATTTTTTTAACTAATAATTTTATTTACAGTCGCCACGGCAAATTTAAATCAATTAAAATTCATTTCTATTAATGTTAATGGATTTAGGGACAGTGTGAAGAGAGCTCAGTTCTTTTCACACTGTGACCTGAGATCCATTGATATTGCCTTTATTCAAGAGACACATTTAGATAAACTTCAGTTAATTAAAGATATTGAACATGATTATGGGGGTAAATTTTTTTGCTCATTTGGGACTCATAAATCTTGTGGGGTGGGGATTTATTTTTCTAAAAATCTAAATTTTAAAATTTTGAAATTTCAACATGATTTTGAAGGCCGTATCGTCTGTCTGGACGTGGAGGTTGGGCAGTCTGCCTATAGGCTGCTCAACATCTACGCCCCGACCGACGATGCGTCCCGTGTTAATTTTTTCATGTCTCTTGAAAATTATTATGTTTCAAAAAATCACTTCATTCTGGCAGGTGACTTCAACTGTATTTCAAATCCTTTACTGGATAAAAGAGGGGGAAATATTTGTAAGGGTTTGGTGGGGGATAGAATTATTAAATCGGCCTGTACGGCCTTTAATTTTTGTGATATTTATAGGAAAAAGTTCAATCCCAACCAAGTTATTACCACTTGGACACGGTGTGGTGTTTCCTGTAGGCTTGACAGGATTTATATTTCCAACAGTTTATTTGATTCGGCTCAAGATTGTAATATATACCCGTGCTGGTTTTCTGATCACGATTTTGTCACAATGGTGATAGGCCGTGATCAGAAAATCGGCAAGGGCCCATCTTACTGGAAATTTAATACTTCACTGTTGGAGGATGTGAATTTTCGACGGGCTTTTATTGAAGATTTTAAACCACGCGTTGACAATGCCGCTATCTCGCCCGAGTGGTGGGATAGTTTCAAAATTGACATAAAAAATTTTGTTATAAATTACTCCAAGAAAAAGGCATCGGTTAGGCGTAAGGTGATCTCTCACTGTGAGAGGAAATTCCGCTCGCTGCAGCAGCAAGAACGTTTAAATCCTGGTTCTTTTTCAGACGAACTCAAAATTATTAAACTTCAACTTAAAGATTTACACGGGAATTTGGCACGAGGGGCGATTATTAGATCAAGGGTTCAAAATGTTGAGTGTAACGAAAAGCCCACGAAATTTTTCTTTCAGAAAGAATCTAAAAATTCAAAAGATAAATTTATTACGCTGCTAAAAGATGGTGATTCAATATTTGACACTACTGACACGATTGTAGATCACTGCAGATCTTTTTATCGACAGCTGTACTCAAAGGAGGCTGTTGATGAAGAGATATGCAGTGACCTCTTGCGTGATGTACCAAAATTAGAAGCCAACCAGTCGGAATTATGTGAAGGTCCCATAGTTTTATCGGAAATCGAGAAATCCCTTAAAAAAATGCAAAATAATAAGGCCCCAGGCCCCGATGGTTTACCCAAGGAATTTTACTTGACCTTTTTTCAAATGTTTGGCCCAATCCTACTGAAATTATATAATGACTGTTTTTTATCTGGCAAACTTTCGGATTCACAGAGATTAGGTTTTATCACTCTGCTTTGTAAAGATAGGGAACGTGCCGAGGACTTGAGTTTCTGGAGGCCTGTGTCCCTTCTTAATGTAGACTATAAAATCTTGTCTAAGGCATTGTCAAATAGATTACGTGATGTATTACAGTATGTTATCCACCCAGATCAAACATGTGCTATTCCTGGGCGGAGCATCACTGATAATATTCACCTGATGCGCAATATTATTGATTATGTAAATCAAAAGCAATTGTCAGTCGCTTTTGTCTGTCTCGATCAAATGAAGGCATTCGATCGAGTAGACCACGCCTACTTGTTCAAGGTATTAGAAGCTTTCGGGTTTGGCCCCGCCTTCGTGTCATGGGTCAAACTTTTGTACACTGATATTAATAGTTCAGTCATCGTTAATGGTCATATATCTGACCCTTTTACTGTGTCGCGTTCAGTCCGACAGGGCTGTAGTCTCTCGCCTCTGTTGTATGTTTTGTGTATTGAACCCTTAGCGATCAAAATTCGGAACGACCCACGCATCAAAGGTATTTCTATTCCTGGCAGTTCCGACGAAGCCAAGATATCCTTGTATGCCGACGACTCTGATTCTTTCTGCACGGATGAGGAATCTGTGCGGAGAGTGTTGGAGTGGGCGACATACTATGGTAAGGGATCTGGAGCGAAACTAAATCTTTCAAAAACAAAGGCATACGTATTTGGACATTTCAAGAAACCGGCGGATAATAAATTTGGAATTTCATGGCCAGACGGGAGTGGCAAAATTTTAGGCATTTTTTTCGGAAGGACTTTAACTCCAGATGATAATTGGCATAAAATTTTTACTAAATTTTTGAATTCTTTAAAATATCTAAAATCCCGATCTCTTTCGTATTTTGGCAAAAGTATGATATCCAAGGTCATGGCCTGTTCAAAATTATGGTATGTGGGTCAAGTTTTGGACCTCCCTAAATTTTATCAGAAAAACTTTCAAAAGGCCTTAGTCCGCTTTATTTGGGGTAGTACTATTGAAACGTTGGCGAGGAACATTCTGTACAATCCTATTAAGGAGGGAGGCTTGGCTGCTGTTAATGTAGAAGCCAAGCTACAGAGTTTCCGTTTGAGACACGTTAGACAAATTATTTTGAATTCCAATGCAAAATGGGTACATTTTGCTAGATACTGGGTGGGGCTGAGTCTGAGAAGATTCAACCCCTCCCTGGCTAGGAATGATGTACCCCATTCCACCTTTATTCCCAAATTCTATAAAAACTGTATGTCCATTGTAAGAAATTTAAATTTAGATTCAGATTTTGATTGGGGGGCCACGACATCCAAATTATTCTATAATATGATGCTGGACAAGAACCGGGGTATTCCCCGAGTTCTCGCCCAGTATCCTAGGATAGATTTCAGTTCAGTTTGGCTATCCGCTAACAATTTGTTTTGTTCCCCTGTAGCCCGTGGTATCAATTGGTTAATAGCTCATGAAGGGTTGCTGGTTAATGACTTTCTGTATGATCGTCATATATCAGCAACCCGTAAGTGTGTCTCGTGTACTCAAAGGGAAACTCATACTCATCTGGTTTTTGTTTGTCCTTTTTACAAATTGTTAAGAATTGAGGCTCTCGCCATGCTGGAACGACTCACTGGGAAGGCCATTGCTTGGACCAGGGAGATGGTTCAGTTTTGTGAGATCCCCTCCTCTTTAAATTTAAATAAATTTCAAAAAGAATCCTTTTTATTTATTCTCGGACTTTTCAAGGAGACGATGTACACAGCTCGGAATGCCATCAAATTGAATACAAAGCGAATTTCTCGGACCAGCCTGAAATTTAGGTTTCTGGCTGATCTGAGAATTCGGTTGCATGTTGACTCCTTGAGATTCAGTAAAGTTTGTTTTCTGGCTCATTGGCACCCTCTTGCTATTGAAACACAACCAGGTGAATTTATGTTTACTTTTTAAACAAAAAAGGAGAACATTAATCTTCATTTTTAAATACTGGGATGAAGTGTTATTCTGTTTATGTGGGTCACGGTGTGTCTGTCCTTTCACTGATTACCTCTGGTGTCAGTGATTGGATAATTCCTTTACTACAAAGTGTTTGTAGTATTTTACTCCATTTCCATTGGCTAATCCATTTACTACGAGGTGTTTATCGTAAAAATACTATGGTTTGTTTTGGTTGTAGTAAGAATTCGATTGGACGAAAACATTACGGTGTCCAATCATGGCTGTTGCACTCGTCTGTGTCGTGTGGTTTTTCCGCTTTCTGTCTTGAGCAGAGGGTGGAACGTCTGTTATTATCCAACTTGTCAGAGTTTTTCCATACTTGTTAATCATCCGGAGAGGGGGGGGGGGGGGGGGGGGCGTGGGCGATGGCGACAAATATTTTTAATTTTTGACTGATTGGATTAATCTGTACCCTTACATTCTGCTTCTGACATCTTACATAACTTTCCAGTGCATTCATTTCATCGTTGGATGCCTGTAGTGGCGACCAGGGGTGGCATGGAGGTGCTGTAGAGTTGTCTGCATCCCCCTCTTTCGGTATTGCCTGAGTTATTATTTCATTCTTACATTCCTTAGACAGTGTTTTCGTATCGTTGGGTTGTTGTGGGGGTGGGGAGTGGGGGGGGGGGGGGCGTACAGCCGCCATCAGACAGGTTAGCAGTGCCTTCGCGTCATCGTTGGCTGTCTGTAGCGGGAGACAGCGCTGACGCGAGGCCATTGTTTTTTTCCTTGTCTGAAGTTAACCCCTTTTTCTTTTTCAAGATACTTTTATATTATTTTGCAGTACTTGGATGCCATCGCTGACTGCCTGTAGTGGCAACCCGCGATGGCATGGAGGTGCTGTAGAGTTGATCACATTCTCCCTTTTCGTTTAGGCGCCTTCCGCCTTAGATTTGCTTTAACTTTTTAACCCTCACTGCCTGTAGTGGCCACCAGTGACGGCATGGAGGTGCTGTAGAGTTATCCGCATCCCCCTAATTCGGTATTGCCTGAGTTATTATTACTTTATTACATTCCTTAGACAGTGTTTTTGCATCGTTAGGGTTGTTGTGGGGGGGGGGGGGGTGGGGGGGGGGGGGGGCGTACAGCCGCCATCAGACGGGTTGGCAGTGCCTTCGCGTCATCGTTGGCTGTCTGTAGCGGGAGACAGCGCTGACGCGAGGCCATTGTTTTTTTCCTTGTCTGAAGTTAACCCCTTTTTCTTTTTCAAGATACTTTTATATTATTTTGCAGTACTTGGATGCCATCGCTGACTGCCTGTAGTGGCAACCCGCGATGGCATGGAGGTGCTGTAGAGTTGATCACATTCTCCCTTTTCGTTTAGGCGCCTTCCGCCTTAGATTTGCTTTAACTTTTTAACCCTCAAAATCGATTTCCAGTTATCCTTATTATTTTATAGTGCTTTCGTGCCATCGCTGACTGCCTGTGGTGGCTAAAGGTGATGGCATGGAGGAGTTTGTCGAGTTGTCCATATTTTATTTATTACTAGATGGTTAACCCTTCTTGTTGTACGGGTTTCCTTTCAATTCATTAGACAAGGCTTTCGTGCCGTCGTTGGCTGCCTGTGGCGGGGAGACAACGCTGGCGCGGGATCACTGTCGATTTATAGCTCTGCCTGGGATTAACCCTTGTGTTTGAACAAGTTCATTGGATTACTTTGCAGCATTTTCGCATCATCCTTGACTGTCTGTAGTGGTAGTCAGCGATGATGCGAACGTGGTGTGGAGTTCCTTCTATTCGTACAGGTTATTGTTGGATTTTTTTCCCTTATTATTTAAATTCTCCTCATTAGTGCTCGTTGTACGTTCGGTGATTTGGGTGAAATGATTAAACCTTGGTGTTTAGAAGAAGCTGTTTGTGATCTTTAGTATTGTGAGGTTGTTGATGATTTTTGTTGTTGTTTAGTTGTTATTGGTGAATTTTGTTATTGTTTTTATTTATAGTCGTGACGGGAACCAAGAGCGTATTGGGTTTTGTGTGCCTGCTTATGTACAACTTTGAATGCGTGTTGCGTGTGGATGGGATGAATATTTGTGGGGGTGTTTGATATATCACAGGTGTGGGTTTGTAATTTTTTTCGTCCCAGCTTTTTTT
The DNA here is from genome assembly GCA_031216915.1 of Pictodentalium vernedei. Lineage (NCBI taxonomy): Eukaryota > Metazoa > Mollusca > Scaphopoda > Dentaliida > Dentaliidae > Pictodentalium > Pictodentalium vernedei. The sequence goes on from CM062297.1 coordinate 37,082,874, forward strand.
GATTTCTGTACCCCTATATACACCTGTGATATGGCGGTGAATGTTCGGTTCCCGTTTTTTATTGTATATAGGGTTTTTTGGTATGAATAAACTTTTATTAAACAAAAAAAAAAATTTACTAAAGATTTCCGTGCAGAGGAACAATATAATGAGCCTTAAGGGCTATTTTTCATGTCCTGCTTTCGCAGGACTATTATCAAAATTACAATAAAAATAGAATAGCAATTTCCTGAAGTGAAAGGCTTATGAATTCATGTTCTATGTTCACCTGGTAATAGTGGTAGGATAAAAAAAACTTGTTCAGACCGATTTTAACGCTTATTTGTGTCTTGCGTGTAATGACAAGATAACAGGAAATTTGTCCAAATGATCTCAGAATAACTTTCTGTCATTAAGTTCGTGACTTACGCGACGCATTTGATATTCGCCAAAATAATGCATGGATCAAGAATACGGCAGGGCGAAAACTAATGCAACGTGTCTTCTCGAGCAGGTAACATATTTGGGTGTAAAATTAAACATGAAAAATAATAACCAACGCCTGCGAGTATCGAACTCGTTCTGCCCCGGAGGGGTAGAGGCGTTGCCAAAATCTGCATTTCCAAGGAAAAAGGATGAGTGTCGAATTAGCACCACGGAACCCCCGAGCGATCTGAAGGGCCAGAAGCCTTTCATTTCACCCGGAAGATATCAAGCTGCTTTAGTCTCAGTTGAAGGAAATTGATTTCTTGGTAATTGAACCCGCGACGCCACGGCTCATCCGATAAATACATTGTGAAATCTTCAAGTCACACTTGCGACATGTGATTGTGCAATGCTTCGTGTAGTAAACATCACGGGAGACAACCCGGTGTTGATTGATTCAGTGAATCTAAACTTCGGGCCGCCTTTCCTGAAACAATTCAGACTCGGAAGTTTTCAGACGACAGAAAACATTCATGAGTACAAACCGTTAGGTGATAGGCTCTAATTGGAAATTTGAGTGTGCAGGAAGAGTTGGCGGAAGGCTCGATAGTGTTTGGCTTTTCTACGATTCGGGGCAAATGTTTACATCTCTTAAAAAGTGGGTATTCTGATTCCTTGAAAATTCAAATATTAATTTTTATCTTCAGCAAGCAGGCCAATGAGCGATACGCGTGGAGCGGATTACCGATGCCGAGTTCGCGGACTGAATGAGGTAGTGCTTATATCGCCGCCAGAGGTAAAATGGAATTCTATCTGATACTGATAGGTACTTGCTGAAACAACGATATAGCCTGGGTAGTTGGTATTCTATATTTCTTCTAAAACATTACTTCATGACAACACACGAGCCTGACACCCTCACTACCCCCCCCCCCCCCCCAGCCACCCACACGCCTTTAGTGAAACGAACGTGCGAAGCTCATTCCAAGAGGGGGATGAGGCATGGTTTGAAAGCGAAGAATTGAAATATGCTGAAAATTTGGATGGCATTTTTTGTACATAGCGCCGTCCGAATTATGTAGTGATTCGTCGGTTACATGCCGCGTTAACCCGTTCCTTTCTAGAAAGTTTAAGGAATAACCAGGTGTGATGAAGAATTGTCAAAAATGCTTCAAGTTCAACATACGTTTTTTTTTTCGTCTGACACTTGACTCTCGTTCAATAATTATTTAACATTGTCCACGGGTATTGTAAAGAGATTGGAGTGGGGAGGTTAATCATTTTTTTTTTCCTAAGAGATCGGATGGGGGAATTTCTAATCATTTTTTCATCCAGTTGAATTTGAAATTATTTTTCTGTGAACTTGCAGGCATACAGATCCAGTAAACCAGGCCAGGCTGCGACCAGAGAGAGTCACAGTACAACGCTTTGGCTATGAAGTTTCACCTGTCCGCTGGTAGACAGGAAAAAATATGGAACGCTTCACGAATTTGCGTGTCATCCTTGCGCAGGGGCCATGCTAATCTTCTCTGTATCGTTCCAATTTTAGTATATGTACCGCCGAAGCGAGTACAACTTCAGAGCAAGGAGACGATCCTTATAAAGGGGCAAAGATCGGATTTGACACCGCAAATGGTGTGCAGTTCTAACCTCAACTATATTGTATTGAGGCAGCAACTATTTAGTATTCAGAGATATCTGAAGGGTTTTTGACCCGTTGCACCAAACAGAATCAAACCATAAAACTCAACTACGCATGACCAGTGGAGAGAACGTTGTTGTTTGTCTGTACAATAATAATACGAAGCAATTTTAATGTATTCTTAAATTTACATTCATGGGCGTACAAGTAAGGTTCCGCTCCACAGTTTCGCACTATTGCACAGGGGTGAAATTCTAAACAAAGGGCGTATGTTGAAACTAAGGCCATGTAAAATAGAGATATATTTTTAGTATCAGATATATGATAACATTAGGCTTTTTGTTGGACAAGAGAATTTGAAGTTTGGGTCCCAAAGTTGGAGTCTGATACATAGGGGTAAATTACCAGATGAATTATGGGAAACAGTGGCTTCGAAAAATTGGCTATTTTTTTAAATGTAATTTTTACACGGGTTTGTTACCAGACAGGTAACTAAAAAATGAGACGGAAACATATAATTTTTTTTTTGCATTTTAGAAACAACTGATGCTCTGCTCCAGGGGTGGGTAGGTGGGGTTGGTGGGAAAATTCTGCTTTTGAGGCTGCTAGGTGGCCGAAAATGACTGGTTTCGGTATTTTTTCGGGCAATTTTTCAGGTTGAAGTCTTGCCTTTGACAATAAATAATTCCACCCACATTCAGATTGTTTATTTCTACTTAGTCAGATAGTGTTATATGTTTTTTGTGGATTTGGGAAATGTAATACATGTAATGGGTTAGATAACTAAGTTACAGGATATTTGCATTTGAAGAGAGTGTATGGCATGTCACATTTGGAAATGCCTGGAAAACTGTGGAGCGGAACCTAAGTGCAACGTACACAAGACTCTGAGCTTCGCAAAGTCTCTCATGACTACGTTGCGAATACGTCGACAAGTTTGACAACTCGTGAACAGCTAATGGGAATTTCAGCGTCTTTATGATGTTTGTTTCATTTTTTTCTCTGCCTTTATCGAATTCTTAGGTATCCTTTAAAACCCCCAAAATAATTAACAAACCGAATTCCATAAAAGGCCTATTGTCTATTGATGAACGCCACTCATCACTCGTTGGTTTAATTTGAAATTCTGAACATTTTGCAAGAAGTCCGCATCACTTCGGTGTCATTTAAAGTTTTGGATAGATTGTTCGAGGCAGCATCCGTCTTGTTGTAGCTCTGGTTTCTCTACAACACACGTATAAATCTTTCGCCTTTTACTAAAGATTTCCGTGCAGAGGAACAATATAATGAGCCTTAAGGGCTATTTTTCATGTCCTGCTTTCGCAGGACTATTATCAAAATTACAATAAAAATAGAATAGCAATTTCCTGAAGTGAAAGGCTTATGAATTCATGTTCTATGTTCACCTGGTAATAGTGGTAGGATAAAAAAAACTTGTTCAGACCGATTTTAACGCTTATTTGTGTCTTGCGTGTAATGACAAGATAACAGGAAATTTGTCCAAATGATCTCAGAATAACTTTCTGTCATTAAGTTCGTGACTTACGCGACGCATTTGATATTCGCCAAAATAATGCATGGATCAAGAATACGGCAGGGCGAAAACTAATGCAACGTGTCTTCTCGAGCAGGTAACATATTTGGGTGTAAAATTAAACATGAAAAATAATAACCAACGCCTGCGAGTATCGAACTCGTTCTGCCCCGGAGGGGTAGAGGCGTTGCCAAAATCTGCATTTCCAAGGAAAAAGGATGAGTGTCGAATTAGCACCACGGAACCCCCGAGCGATCTGAAGGGCCAGAAGCCTTTCATTTCACCCGGAAGATATCAAGCTGCTTTAGTCTCAGTTGAAGGAAATTGATTTCTTGGTAATTGAACCCGCGACGCCACGGCTCATCCGATAAATACATTGTGAAATCTTCAAGTCACACTTGCGACATGTGATTGTGCAATGCTTCGTGTAGTAAACATCACGGGAGACAACCCGGTGTTGATTGATTCAGTGAATCTAAACTTCGGGCCGCCTTTCCTGAAACAATTCAGACTCGGAAGTTTTCAGACGACAGAAAACATTCATGAGTACAAACCGTTAGGTGATAGGCTCTAATTGGAAATTTGAGTGTGCAGGAAGAGTTGGCGGAAGGCTCGATAGTGTTTGGCTTTTCTACGATTCGGGGCAAATGTTTACATCTCTTAAAAAGTGGGTATTCTGATTCCTTGAAAATTCAAATATTAATTTTTATCTTCAGCAAGCAGGCCAATGAGCGATACGCGTGGAGCGGATTACCGATGCCGAGTTCGCGGACTGAATGAGGTAGTGCTTATATCGCCGCCAGAGGTAAAATGGAATTCTATCTGATACTGATAGGTACTTGCTGAAACAACGATATAGCCTGGGTAGTTGGTATTCTATATTTCTTCTAAAACATTACTTCATGACAACACACGAGCCTGACACCCTCACTACCCCCCCCCCCCCCCCCAGCCACCCACACGCCTTTAGTGAAACGAACGTGCGAAGCTCATTCCAAGAGGGGGATGAGGCATGGTTTGAAAGCGAAGAATTGAAATATGCTGAAAATTTGGATGGCATTTTTTGTACATAGCGCCGTCCGAATTATGTAGTGATTCGTCGGTTACATGCCGCGTTAACCCGTTCCTTTCTAGAAAGTTTAAGGAATAACCAGGTGTGATGAAGAATTGTCAAAAATGCTTCAAGTTCAACATACGTTTTTTTTTTCGTCTGACACTTGACTCTCGTTCAATAATTATTTAACATTGTCCACGGGTATTGTAAAGAGATTGGAGTGGGGAGGTTAATCATTTTTTTTTTCCTAAGAGATCGGATGGGGGAATTTCTAATCATTTTTTCATCCAGTTGAATTTGAAATTATTTTTCTGTGAACTTGCAGGCATACAGATCCAGTAAACCAGGCCAGGCTGCGACCAGAGAGAGTCACAGTACAACGCTTTGGCTATGAAGTTTCACCTGTCCGCTGGTAGACAGGAAAAAATATGGAACGCTTCACGAATTTGCGTGTCATCCTTGCGCAGGGGCCATGCTAATCTTCTCTGTATCGTTCCAATTTTAGTATATGTACCGCCGAAGCGAGTACAACTTCAGAGCAAGGAGACGATCCTTATAAAGGGGCAAAGATCGGATTTGACACCGCAAATGGTGTGCAGTTCTAACCTCAACTATATTGTATTGAGGCAGCAACTATTTAGTATTCAGAGATATCTGAAGGGTTTTTGACCCGTTGCACCAAACAGAATCAAACCATAAAACTCAACTACGCATGACCAGTGGAGAGAACGTTGTTGTTTGTCTGTACAATAATAATACGAAGCAATTTTAATGTATTCTTAAATTTACATTCATGGGCGTACAAGTAAGGTTCCGCTCCACAGTTTCGCACTATTGCACAGGGGTGAAATTCTAAACAAAGGGCGTATGTTGAAACTAAGGCCATGTAAAATAGAGATATATTTTTAGTATCAGATATATGATAACATTAGGCTTTTTGTTGGACAAGAGAATTTGAAGTTTGGGTCCCAAAGTTGGAGTCTGATACATAGGGGTAAATTACCAGATGAATTATGGGAAACAGTGGCTTCGAAAAATTGGCTATTTTTTTAAATGTAATTTTTACACGGGTTTGTTACCAGACAGGTAACTAAAAAATGAGACGGAAACATATAATTTTTTTTTTGCATTTTAGAAACAACTGATGCTCTGCTCCAGGGGTGGGTAGGTGGGGTTGGTGGGAAAATTCTGCTTTTGAGGCTGCTAGGTGGCCGAAAATGACTGGTTTCGGTATTTTTTCGGGCAATTTTTCAGGTTGAAGTCTTGCCTTTGACAATAAATAATTCCACCCACATTCAGATTGTTTATTTCTACTTAGTCAGATAGTGTTATATGTTTTTTGTGGATTTGGGAAATGTAATACATGTAATGGGTTAGATAACTAAGTTACAGGATATTTGCATTTGAAGAGAGTGTATGGCATGTCACATTTGGAAATGCCTGGAAAACTGTGGAGCGGAACCTAAGTGCAACGTACACAAGACTCTGAGCTTCGCAAAGTCTCTCATGACTACGTTGCGAATACGTCGACAAGTTTGACAACTCGTGAACAGCTAATGGGAATTTCAGCGTCTTTATGATGTTTGTTTCATTTTTTTCTCTGCCTTTATCGAATTCTTAGGTATCCTTTAAAACCCCCAAAATAATTAACAAACCGAATTCCATAAAAGGCCTATTGTCTATTGATGAACGCCACTCATCACTCGTTGGTTTAATTTGAAATTCTGAACATTTTGCAAGAAGTCCGCATCACTTCGGTGTCATTTAAAGTTTTGGATAGATTGTTCGAGGCAGCATCCGTCTTGTTGTAGCTCTGGTTTCTCTACAACACACGTATAAATCTTTCGCCTTTTACTAAAGATTTCCGTGCAGAGGAACAATATAATGAGCCTTAAGGGCTATTTTTCATGTCCTGCTTTCGCAGGACTATTATCAAAATTACAATAAAAATAGAATAGCAATTTCCTGAAGTGAAAGGCTTATGAATTCATGTTCTATGTTCACCTGGTAATAGTGGTAGGATAAAAAAAACTTGTTCAGACCGATTTTAACGCTTATTTGTGTCTTGCGTGTAATGACAAGATAACAGGAAATTTGTCCAAATGATCTCAGAATAACTTTCTGTCATTAAGTTCGTGACTTACGCGACGCATTTGATATTCGCCAAAATAATGCATGGATCAAGAATACGGCAGGGCGAAAACTAATGCAACGTGTCTTCTCGAGCAGGTAACATATTTGGGTGTAAAATTAAACATGAAAAATAATAACCAACGCCTGCGAGTATCGAACTCGTTCTGCCCCGGAGGGGTAGAGGCGTTGCCAAAATCTGCATTTCCAAGGAAAAAGGATGAGTGTCGAATTAGCACCACGGAACCCCCGAGCGATCTGAAGGGCCAGAAGCCTTTCATTTCACCCGGAAGATATCAAGCTGCTTTAGTCTCAGTTGAAGGAAATTGATTTCTTGGTAATTGAACCCGCGACGCCACGGCTCATCCGATAAATACATTGTGAAATCTTCAAGTCACACTTGCGACATGTGATTGTGCAATGCTTCGTGTAGTAAACATCACGGGAGACAACCCGGTGTTGATTGATTCAGTGAATCTAAACTTCGGGCCGCCTTTCCTGAAACAATTCAGACTCGGAAGTTTTCAGACGACAGAAAACATTCATGAGTACAAACCGTTAGGTGATAGGCTCTAATTGGAAATTTGAGTGTGCAGGAAGAGTTGGCGGAAGGCTCGATAGTGTTTGGCTTTTCTACGATTCGGGGCAAATGTTTACATCTCTTAAAAAGTGGGTATTCTGATTCCTTGAAAATTCAAATATTAATTTTTATCTTCAGCAAGCAGGCCAATGAGCGATACGCGTGGAGCGGATTACCGATGCCGAGTTCGCGGACTGAATGAGGTAGTGCTTATATCGCCGCCAGAGGTAAAATGGAATTCTATCTGATACTGATAGGTACTTGCTGAAACAACGATATAGCCTGGGTAGTTGGTATTCTATATTTCTTCTAAAACATTACTTCATGACAACACACGAGCCTGACACCCTCACTACCCCCCCCCCCCCCCCCCAGCCACCCACACGCCTTTAGTGAAACGAACGTGCGAAGCTCATTCCAAGAGGGGGATGAGGCATGGTTTGAAAGCGAAGAATTGAAATATGCTGAAAATTTGGATGGCATTTTTTGTACATAGCGCCGTCCGAATTATGTAGTGATTCGTCGGTTACATGCCGCGTTAACCCGTTCCTTTCTAGAAAGTTTAAGGAATAACCAGGTGTGATGAAGAATTGTCAAAAATGCTTCAAGTTCAACATACGTTTTTTTTTTCGTCTGACACTTGACTCTCGTTCAATAATTATTTAACATTGTCCACGGGTATTGTAAAGAGATTGGAGTGGGGAGGTTAATCATTTTTTTTTTCCTAAGAGATCGGATGGGGGAATTTCTAATCATTTTTTCATCCAGTTGAATTTGAAATTATTTTTCTGTGAACTTGCAGGCATACAGATCCAGTAAACCAGGCCAGGCTGCGACCAGAGAGAGTCACAGTACAACGCTTTGGCTATGAAGTTTCACCTGTCCGCTGGTAGACAGGAAAAAATATGGAACGCTTCACGAATTTGCGTGTCATCCTTGCGCAGGGGCCATGCTAATCTTCTCTGTATCGTTCCAATTTTAGTATATGTACCGCCGAAGCGAGTACAACTTCAGAGCAAGGAGACGATCCTTATAAAGGGGCAAAGATCGGATTTGACACCGCAAATGGTGTGCAGTTCTAACCTCAACTATATTGTATTGAGGCAGCAACTATTTAGTATTCAGAGATATCTGAAGGGTTTTTGACCCGTTGCACCAAACAGAATCAAACCATAAAACTCAACTACGCATGACCAGTGGAGAGAACGTTGTTGTTTGTCTGTACAATAATAATACGAAGCAATTTTAATGTATTCTTAAATTTACATTCATGGGCGTACAAGTAAGGTTCCGCTCCACAGTTTCGCACTATTGCACAGGGGTGAAATTCTAAACAAAGGGCGTATGTTGAAACTAAGGCCATGTAAAATAGAGATATATTTTTAGTATCAGATATATGATAACATTAGGCTTTTTGTTGGACAAGAGAATTTGAAGTTTGGGTCCCAAAGTTGGAGTCTGATACATAGGGGTAAATTACCAGATGAATTATGGGAAACAGTGGCTTCGAAAAATTGGCTATTTTTTTAAATGTAATTTTTACACGGGTTTGTTACCAGACAGGTAACTAAAAAATGAGACGGAAACATATAATTTTTTTTTTGCATTTTAGAAACAACTGATGCTCTGCTCCAGGGGTGGGTAGGTGGGGTTGGTGGGAAAATTCTGCTTTTGAGGCTGCTAGGTGGCCGAAAATGACTGGTTTCGGTATTTTTTCGGGCAATTTTTCAGGTTGAAGTCTTGCCTTTGACAATAAATAATTCCACCCACATTCAGATTGTTTATTTCTACTTAGTCAGATAGTGTTATATGTTTTTTGTGGATTTGGGAAATGTAATACATGTAATGGGTTAGATAACTAAGTTACAGGATATTTGCATTTGAAGAGAGTGTATGGCATGTCACATTTGGAAATGCCTGGAAAACTGTGGAGCGGAACCTAAGTGCAACGTACACAAGACTCTGAGCTTCGCAAAGTCTCTCATGACTACGTTGCGAATACGTCGACAAGTTTGACAACTCGTGAACAGCTAATGGGAATTTCAGCGTCTTTATGATGTTTGTTTCATTTTTTTCTCTGCCTTTATCGAATTCTTAGGTATCCTTTAAAACCCCCAAAATAATTAACAAACCGAATTCCATAAAAGGCCTATTGTCTATTGATGAACGCCACTCATCACTCGTTGGTTTAATTTGAAATTCTGAACATTTTGCAAGAAGTCCGCATCACTTCGGTGTCATTTAAAGTTTTGGATAGATTGTTCGAGGCAGCATCCGTCTTGTTGTAGCTCTGGTTTCTCTACAACACACGTATAAATCTTTCGCCTTTTACTAAAGATTTCCGTGCAGAGGAACAATATAATGAGCCTTAAGGGCTATTTTTCATGTCCTGCTTTCGCAGGACTATTATCAAAATTACAATAAAAATAGAATAGCAATTTCCTGAAGTGAAAGGCTTATGAATTCATGTTCTATGTTCACCTGGTAATAGTGGTAGGATAAAAAAAACTTGTTCAGACCGATTTTAACGCTTATTTGTGTCTTGCGTGTAATGACAAGATAACAGGAAATTTGTCCAAATGATCTCAGAATAACTTTCTGTCATTAAGTTCGTGACTTACGCGACGCATTTGATATTCGCCAAAATAATGCATGGATCAAGAATACGGCAGGGCGAAAACTAATGCAACGTGTCTTCTCGAGCAGGTAACATATTTGGGTGTAAAATTAAACATGAAAAATAATAACCAACGCCTGCGAGTATCGAACTCGTTCTGCCCCGGAGGGGTAGAGGCGTTGCCAAAATCTGCATTTCCAAGGAAAAAGGATGAGTGTCGAATTAGCACCACGGAACCCCCGAGCGATCTGAAGGGCCAGAAGCCTTTCATTTCACCCGGAAGATATCAAGCTGCTTTAGTCTCAGTTGAAGGAAATTGATTTCTTGGTAATTGAACCCGCGACGCCACGGCTCATCCGATAAATACATTGTGAAATCTTCAAGTCACACTTGCGACATGTGATTGTGCAATGCTTCGTGTAGTAAACATCACGGGAGACAACCCGGTGTTGATTGATTCAGTGAATCTAAACTTCGGGCCGCCTTTCCTGAAACAATTCAGACTCGGAAGTTTTCAGACGACAGAAAACATTCATGAGTACAAACCGTTAGGTGATAGGCTCTAATTGGAAATTTGAGTGTGCAGGAAGAGTTGGCGGAAGGCTCGATAGTGTTTGGCTTTTCTACGATTCGGGGCAAATGTTTACATCTCTTAAAAAGTGGGTATTCTGATTCCTTGAAAATTCAAATATTAATTTTTATCTTCAGCAAGCAGGCCAATGAGCGATACGCGTGGAGCGGATTACCGATGCCGAGTTCGCGGACTGAATGAGGTAGTGCTTATATCGCCGCCAGAGGTAAAATGGAATTCTATCTGATACTGATAGGTACTTGCTGAAACAACGATATAGCCTGGGTAGTTGGTATTCTATATTTCTTCTAAAACATTACTTCATGACAACACACGAGCCTGACACCCTCACTACCCCCCCCCCCCCAGCCACCCACACGCCTTTAGTGAAACGAACGTGCGAAGCTCATTCCAAGAGGGGGATGAGGCATGGTTTGAAAGCGAAGAATTGAAATATGCTGAAAATTTGGATGGCATTTTTTGTACATAGCGCCGTCCGAATTATGTAGTGATTCGTCGGTTACATGCCGCGTTAACCCGTTCCTTTCTAGAAAGTTTAAGGAATAACCAGGTGTGATGAAGAATTGTCAAAAATGCTTCAAGTTCAACATACGTTTTTTTTTTCGTCTGACACTTGACTCTCGTTCAATAATTATTTAACATTGTCCACGGGTATTGTAAAGAGATTGGAGTGGGGAGGTTAATCATTTTTTTTTTCCTAAGAGATCGGATGGGGGAATTTCTAATCATTTTTTCATCCAGTTGAATTTGAAATTATTTTTCTGTGAACTTGCAGGCATACAGATCCAGTAAACCAGGCCAGGCTGCGACCAGAGAGAGTCACAGTACAACGCTTTGGCTATGAAGTTTCACCTGTCCGCTGGTAGACAGGAAAAAATATGGAACGCTTCACGAATTTGCGTGTCATCCTTGCGCAGGGGCCATGCTAATCTTCTCTGTATCGTTCCAATTTTAGTATATGTACCGCCGAAGCGAGTACAACTTCAGAGCAAGGAGACGATCCTTATAAAGGGGCAAAGATCGGATTTGACACCGCAAATGGTGTGCAGTTCTAACCTCAACTATATTGTATTGAGGCAGCAACTATTTAGTATTCAGAGATATCTGAAGGGTTTTTGACCCGTTGCACCAAACAGAATCAAACCATAAAACTCAACTACGCATGACCAGTGGAGAGAACGTTGTTGTTTGTCTGTACAATAATAATACGAAGCAATTTTAATGTATTCTTAAATTTACATTCATGGGCGTACAAGTAAGGTTCCGCTCCACAGTTTCGCACTATTGCACAGGGGTGAAATTCTAAACAAAGGGCGTATGTTGAAACTAAGGCCATGTAAAATAGAGATATATTTTTAGTATCAGATATATGATAACATTAGGCTTTTTGTTGGACAAGAGAATTTGAAGTTTGGGTCCCAAAGTTGGAGTCTGATACATAGGGGTAAATTACCAGATGAATTATGGGAAACAGTGGCTTCGAAAAATTGGCTATTTTTTTAAATGTAATTTTTACACGGGTTTGTTACCAGACAGGTAACTAAAAAATGAGACGGAAACATATAATTTTTTTTTTGCATTTTAGAAACAACTGATGCTCTGCTCCAGGGGTGGGTAGGTGGGGTTGGTGGGAAAATTCTGCTTTTGAGGCTGCTAGGTGGCCGAAAATGACTGGTTTCGGTATTTTTTCGGGCAATTTTTCAGGTTGAAGTCTTGCCTTTGACAATAAATAATTCCACCCACATTCAGATTGTTTATTTCTACTTAGTCAGATAGTGTTATATGTTTTTTGTGGATTTGGGAAATGTAATACATGTAATGGGTTAGATAACTAAGTTACAGGATATTTGCATTTGAAGAGAGTGTATGGCATGTCACATTTGGAAATGCCTGGAAAACTGTGGAGCGGAACCTAAGTGCAACGTACACAAGACTCTGAGCTTCGCAAAGTCTCTCATGACTACGTTGCGAATACGTCGACAAGTTTGACAACTCGTGAACAGCTAATGGGAATTTCAGCGTCTTTATGATGTTTGTTTCATTTTTTTCTCTGCCTTTATCGAATTCTTAGGTATCCTTTAAAACCCCCAAAATAATTAACAAACCGAATTCCATAAAAGGCCTATTGTCTATTGATGAACGCCACTCATCACTCGTTGGTTTAATTTGAAATTCTGAACATTTTGCAAGAAGTCCGCATCACTTCGGTGTCATTTAAAGTTTTGGATAGATTGTTCGAGGCAGCATCCGTCTTGTTGTAGCTCTGGTTTCTCTACAACACACGTATAAATCTTTCGCCTTTTACTAAAGATTTCCGTGCAGAGGAACAATATAATGAGCCTTAAGGGCTATTTTTCATGTCCTGCTTTCGCAGGACTATTATCAAAATTACAATAAAAATAGAATAGCAATTTCCTGAAGTGAAAGGCTTATGAATTCATGTTCTATGTTCACCTGGTAATAGTGGTAGGATAAAAAAAACTTGTTCAGACCGATTTTAACGCTTATTTGTGTCTTGCGTGTAATGACAAGATAACAGGAAATTTGTCCAAATGATCTCAGAATAAGTTTCTGTCATTAAGTTCGTGACTTACGCGACGCATTTGATATTCGCCAAAATAATGCATGGATCAAGAATACGGCAGGGCGAAAACTAATGCAACGTGTCTTCTCGAGCAGGTAACATATTTGGGTGTAAAATTAAACATGAAAAATAATAACCAACGCCTGCGAGTATCGAACTCGTTCTGCCCCGGAGGGGTAGAGGCGTTGCCAAAATCTGCATTTCCAAGGAAAAAGGATGAGTGTCGAATTAGCACCACGGAACCCCCGAGCGATCTGAAGGGCCAGAAGCCTTTCATTTCACCCGGAAGATATCAAGCTGCTTTAGTCTCAGTTGAAGGAAATTGATTTCTTGGTAATTGAACCCGCGACGCCACGGCTCATCCGATAAATACATTGTGAAATCTTCAAGTCACACTTGCGACATGTGATTGTGCAATGCTTCGTGTAGTAAACATCACGGGAGACAACCCGGTGTTGATTGATTCAGTGAATCTAAACTTCGGGCCGCCTTTCCTGAAACAATTCAGACTCGGAAGTTTTCAGACGACAGAAAACATTCATGAGTACAAACCGTTAGGTGATAGGCTCTAATTGGAAATTTGAGTGTGCAGGAAGAGTTGGCGGAAGGCTCGATAGTGTTTGGCTTTTCTACGATTCGGGGCAAATGTTTACATCTCTTAAAAAGTGGGTATTCTGATTCCTTGAAAATTCAAATATTAATTTTTATCTTCAGCAAGCAGGCCAATGAGCGATACGCGTGGAGCGGATTACCGATGCCGAGTTCGCGGACTGAATGAGGTAGTGCTTATATCGCCGCCAGAGGTAAAATGGAATTCTATCTGATACTGATAGGTACTTGCTGAAACAACGATATAGCCTGGGTAGTTGGTATTCTATATTTCTTCTAAAACATTACTTCATGACAACACACGAGCCTGACACCCCCACTACCCCCCCCCCCCCCCCCAGCCACCCACACGCCTTTAGTGAAACGAACGTGCGAAGCTCATTCCAAGAGGGGGATGAGGCATGGTTTGAAAGCGAAGAATTGAAATATGCTGAAAATTTGGATGGCATTTTTTGTACATAGCGCCGTCCGAATTATGTAGTGATTCGTCGGTTACATGCCGCGTTAACCCGTTCCTTTCTAGAAAGTTTAAGGAATAACCAGGTGTGATGAAGAATTGTCAAAAATGCTTCAAGTTCAACATACGTTTTTTTTTTCGTCTGACACTTGACTCTCGTTCAATAATTATTTAACATTGTCCACGGGTATTGTAAAGAGATTGGAGTGGGGAGGTTAATCATTTTTTTTTTCCTAAGAGATCGGATGGGGGAATTTCTAATCATTTTTTCATCCAGTTGAATTTGAAATTATTTTTCTGTGAACTTGCAGGCATACAGATCCAGTAAACCAGGCCAGGCTGCGACCAGAGAGAGTCACAGTACAACGCTTTGGCTATGAAGTTTCACCTGTCCGCTGGTAGACAGGAAAAAATATGGAACGCTTCACGAATTTGCGTGTCATCCTTGCGCAGGGGCCATGCTAATCTTCTCTGTATCGTTCCAATTTTAGTATATGTACCGCCGAAGCGAGTACAACTTCAGAGCAAGGAGACGATCCTTATAAAGGGGCAAAGATCGGATTTGACACCGCAAATGGTGTGCAGTTCTAACCTCAACTATATTGTATTGAGGCAGCAACTATTTAGTATTCAGAGATATCTGAAGGGTTTTTGACCCGTTGCACCAAACAGAATCAAACCATAAAACTCAACTACGCATGACCAGTGGAGAGAACGTTGTTGTTTGTCTGTACAATAATAATACGAAGCAATTTTAATGTATTCTTAAATTTACATTCATGGGCGTACAAGTAAGGTTCCGCTCCACAGTTTCGCACTATTGCACAGGGGTGAAATTCTAAACAAAGGGCGTATGTTGAAACTAAGGCCATGTAAAATAGAGATATATTTTTAGTATCAGATATATGATAACATTAGGCTTTTTGTTGGACAAGAGAATTTGAAGTTTGGGTCCCAAAGTTGGAGTCTGATACATAGGGGTAAATTACCAGATGAATTATGGGAAACAGTGGCTTCGAAAAATTGGCTATTTTTTTAAATGTAATTTTTACACGGGTTTGTTACCAGACAGGTAACTAAAAAATGAGACGGAAACATATAATTTTTTTTTTGCATTTTAGAAACAACTGATGCTCTGCTCCAGGGGTGGGTAGGTGGGGTTGGTGGGAAAATTCTGCTTTTGAGGCTGCTAGGTGGCCGAAAATGACTGGTTTCGGTATTTTTTCGGGCAATTTTTCAGGTTGAAGTCTTGCCTTTGACAATAAATAATTCCACCCACATTCAGATTGTTTATTTCTACTTAGTCAGATAGTGTTATATGTTTTTTGTGGATTTGGGAAATGTAATACATGTAATGGGTTAGATAACTAAGTTACAGGATATTTGCATTTGAAGAGAGTGTATGGCATGTCACATTTGGAAATGCCTGGAAAACTGTGGAGCGGAACCTAAGTGCAACGTACACAAGACTCTGAGCTTCGCAAAGTCTCTCATGACTACGTTGCGAATACGTCGACAAGTTTGACAACTCGTGAACAGCTAATGGGAATTTCAGCGTCTTTATGATGTTTGTTTCATTTTTTTCTCTGCCTTTATCGAATTCTTAGGTATCCTTTAAAACCCCCAAAATAATTAACAAACCGAATTCCATAAAAGGCCTATTGTCTATTGATGAACGCCACTCATCACTCGTTGGTTTAATTTGAAATTCTGAACATTTTGCAAGAAGTCCGCATCACTTCGGTGTCATTTAAAGTTTTGGATAGATTGTTCGAGGCAGCATCCGTCTTGTTGTAGCTCTGGTTTCTCTACAACACACGTATAAATCTTTCGCCTTTTACTAAAGATTTCCGTGCAGAGGAACAATATAATGAGCCTTAAGGGCTATTTTTCATGTCCTGCTTTCGCAGGACTATTATCAAAATTACAATAAAAATAGAATAGCAATTTCCTGAAGTGAAAGGCTTATGAATTCATGTTCTATGTTCACCTGGTAATAGTGGTAGGATAAAAAAAACTTGTTCAGACCGATTTTAACGCTTATTTGTGTCTTGCGTGTAATGACAAGATAACAGGAAATTTGTCCAAATGATCTCAGAATAACTTTCTGTCATTAAGTTCGTGACTTACGCGACGCATTTGATATTCGCCAAAATAATGCATGGATCAAGAATACGGCAGGGCGAAAACTAATGCAACGTGTCTTCTCGAGCAGGTAACATATTTGGGTGTAAAATTAAACATGAAAAATAATAACCAACGCCTGCGAGTATCGAACTCGTTCTGCCCCGGAGGGGTAGAGGCGTTGCCAAAATCTGCATTTCCAAGGAAAAAGGATGAGTGTCGAATTAGCACCACGGAACCCCCGAGCGATCTGAAGGGCCAGAAGCCTTTCATTTCACCCGGAAGATATCAAGCTGCTTTAGTCTCAGTTGAAGGAAATTGATTTCTTGGTAATTGAACCCGCGACGCCACGGCTCATCCGATAAATACATTGTGAAATCTTCAAGTCACACTTGCGACATGTGATTGTGCAATGCTTCGTGTAGTAAACATCACGGGAGACAACCCGGTGTTGATTGATTCAGTGAATCTAAACTTCGGGCCGCCTTTCCTGAAACAATTCAGACTCGGAAGTTTTCAGACGACAGAAAACATTCATGAGTACAAACCGTTAGGTGATAGGCTCTAATTGGAAATTTGAGTGTGCAGGAAGAGTTGGCGGAAGGCTCGATAGTGTTTGGCTTTTCTACGATTCGGGGCAAATGTTTACATCTCTTAAAAAGTGGGTATTCTGATTCCTTGAAAATTCAAATATTAATTTTTATCTTCAGCAAGCAGGCCAATGAGCGATACGCGTGGAGCGGATTACCGATGCCGAGTTCGCGGACTGAATGAGGTAGTGCTTATATCGCCGCCAGAGGTAAAATGGAATTCTATCTGATACTGATAGGTACTTGCTGAAACAACGATATAGCCTGGGTAGTTGGTATTCTATATTTCTTCTAAAACATTACTTCATGACAACACACGAGCCTGACACCCTCACTACCCCCCCCCCCCCCCCAGCCACCCACACGCCTTTAGTGAAACGAACGTGCGAAGCTCATTCCAAGAGGGGGATGAGACATGGTTTGAAAGCGAAGAATTGAAATATGCTGAAAATTTGGATGGCATTTTTTGTACATAGCGCCGTCCGAATTATGTAGTGATTCGTCGGTTACATGCCGCGTTAACCCGTTCCTTTCTAGAAAGTTTAAGGAATAACCAGGTGTGATGAAGAATTGTCAAAAATGCTTCAAGTTCAACATACGTTTTTTTTTTCGTCTGACACTTGACTCTCGTTCAATAATTATTTAACATTGTCCACGGGTATTGTAAAGAGATTGGAGTGGGGAGGTTAATCATTTTTTTTTTCCTAAGAGATCGGATGGGGGAATTTCTAATCATTTTTTCATCCAGTTGAATTTGAAATTATTTTTCTGTGAACTTGCAGGCATACAGATCCAGTAAACCAGGCCAGGCTGCGACCAGAGAGAGTCACAGTACAACGCTTTGGCTATGAAGTTTCACCTGTCCGCTGGTAGACAGGAAAAAATATGGAACGCTTCACGAATTTGCGTGTCATCCTTGCGCAGGGGCCATGCTAATCTTCTCTGTATCGTTCCAATTTTAGTATATGTACCGCCGAAGCGAGTACAACTTCAGAGCAAGGAGACGATCCTTATAAAGGGGCAAAGATCGGATTTGACACCGCAAATGGTGTGCAGTTCTAACCTCAACTATATTGTATTGAGGCAGCAACTATTTAGTATTCAGAGATATCTGAAGGGTTTTTGACCCGTTGCACCAAACAGAATCAAACCATAAAACTCAACTACGCATGACCAGTGGAGAGAACGTTGTTGTTTGTCTGTACAATAATAATACGAAGCAATTTTAATGTATTCTTAAATTTACATTCATGGGCGTACAAGTAAGGTTCCGCTCCACAGTTTCGCACTATTGCACAGGGGTGAAATTCTAAACAAAGGGCGTATGTTGAAACTAAGGCCATGTAAAATAGAGATATATTTTTAGTATCAGATATATGATAACATTAGGCTTTTTGTTGGACAAGAGAATTTGAAGTTTGGGTCCCAAAGTTGGAGTCTGATACATAGGGGTAAATTACCAGATGAATTATGGGAAACAGTGGCTTCGAAAAATTGGCTATTTTTTTAAATGTAATTTTTACACGGGTTTGTTACCAGACAGGTAACTAAAAAATGAGACGGAAACATATAATTTTTTTTTTGCATTTTAGAAACAACTGATGCTCTGCTCCAGGGGTGGGTAGGTGGGGTTGGTGGGAAAATTCTGCTTTTGAGGCTGCTAGGTGGCCGAAAATGACTGGTTTCGGTATTTTTTCGGGCAATTTTTCAGGTTGAAGTCTTGCCTTTGACAATAAATAATTCCACCCACATTCAGATTGTTTATTTCTACTTAGTCAGATAGTGTTATATGTTTTTTGTGGATTTGGGAAATGTAATACATGTAATGGGTTAGATAACTAAGTTACAGGATATTTGCATTTGAAGAGAGTGTATGGCATGTCACATTTGGAAATGCCTGGAAAACTGTGGAGCGGAACCTAAGTGCAACGTACACAAGACTCTGAGCTTCGCAAAGTCTCTCATGACTACGTTGCGAATACGTCGACAAGTTTGACAACTCGTGAACAGCTAATGGGAATTTCAGCGTCTTTATGATGTTTGTTTCATTTTTTTCTCTGCCTTTATCGAATTCTTAGGTATCCTTTAAAACCCCCAAAATAATTAACAAACCGAATTCCATAAAAGGCCTATTGTCTATTGATGAACGCCACTCATCACTCGTTGGTTTAATTTGAAATTCTGAACATTTTGCAAGAAGTCCGCATCACTTCGGTGTCATTTAAAGTTTTGGATAGATTGTTCGAGGCAGCATCCGTCTTGTTGTAGCTCTGGTTTCTCTACAACACACGTATAAATCTTTCGCCTTTTACTAAAGCGGCTTTTTATTTTGTGTAGAGAGACCAGTGGGGGGCAGTAAAATGCCGCCCACACAGCCACAAGGGGGTTATTACGACTCCGAAAAATATTTAATGGATAGAACCGTCCGCATTCACATCGGAGGCTCCAATCCAGGAAAAGTGGACTTACAGGATTTGGTTATTGCCTTGAGAGAAAATGTTGCTGCTGATGCCATCGAAGCGTTGTACAAAATGGAAAAACCTTATGAGTGGTTTCTTGTGGTGAAAAAGAAGGAAGATGGGAAGAAGCTGGTTGATGTTGTTAGGGAGTTGAAATGGAATTCCAGGACTTTGAGTTTCTCATGGTGGAACCATCAGATCGTTAAGATCAAAGTGCATTGGGTACCTCATCATGCTGACGAGATGATTCTTTGGCACTATTTTGAACAATACGGTACAGTGATCTATAACCGTAGACTTACCTCCAAAGTCGGAGATTGTGAAATTTATAATGGTGTCAGAGAGGTGCTTATTGATATCAAAAGACAGGATATTAGCTTGATTCCGGTAACGGAAAATATTTATGACTTTACGGCTTTGTTTGCCGTGCAGGGACGTCCCCCAGTTTGTCTGCGCTGTAAAAAAGAAGGACATACGAGACGATTTTGTCGAGAGGCTATGGCTGGGCCGTCCCCTCCGGGTCGCCCGAAAAGTTATGCTCAGGCTGTAGGGCCTGCCGGTGATCAGCAGGAGCACGAGGATGAGGTTCAAGAGGGCCATCCAAATGAACCTCGACCACATAAGGCTTCGCAGAAGCAGCCAACGCCAGAGGCAATACAGACACCCGCGGTTCCGAAAAACACCGCCACAGAAATCCAACAAAGCCAGGTTTCCACTTTGCCGGCTATTACGGAGAAGAAGGCAGAATCGCCATCTCTGCCATTGTTGCCGCCACCAGCAACACCAAAACAGCAAGCGTCTGCTGTTTCCAGGGTTCCGGAGACTCCTGACACGGGGAGGAGTATGTTCAGTTCTCCGAGTGGTAGTGAAGACGAAGGTGATGTTGATCCACCCATGGAATTTCTTCCAGATTCGTTCAAGAGGAAGGGTGATCGAGATTCAGATGTGGATGACCCACCTGACAGTTCTGCTGTGGATTCCCAGGACTATAGGGTTAAAATTAAACAGAAAATGCGTCGAGCACGGAAATTAGCTCTCCATTCCAATTTGGACTTGGATTAACTGTTTGTTTCCATCAGTTATACATATTTCTTCCCACATCACGACCTGGACTGTTTTTAGGACTATGGCATTGGACTGCGATTCTACGGATTACGACCTTGGACTGTTTCATGGACTACGGAGGCTCTAAATGATTCTACGGCTGGCGAACTTGGACTGTCCCTGGACTTTCCTTATATTGGTTATATACCAATAGTTTGTTTTGTTCTAGGATTTTAGGTAAATATATTATACTCTTTATTTTTAAATTATTAGGGTGCAGAGTTTCAGTGACAGGGGTGGAATCGGTGCCTTTTTGAGGCACCGATTCCAGATCTGTCACTGCAACTCACAAAAATTTCAAAAGTGTTTAAAATTTCCCGTGTAATATGACATCTTTTTTTGTATCAACTGTATTAGTGTCAGCTTTAATGCATTCCAATATTTTTCATTTGGCAAAAATCAATAATTCTTCTCGAGTTAAAGCATCCTTCAGTGTGAACACTAATATTTTTCTTTGCTCTGTATTGTTCTCTGTGAACAATACTGTCGGCAATAACCTTAACGCACGAATTGTTTCTCGGTCGGATTTCCAAACAACAGTTCGTGCGTTGCATTGTTACTCTCAAGCGTCTGCCTTGAATTATTATTCCAGTTTTGTACTGAAGTCACTTGCCCCCTGGGAGCTTTCCACTCTATTTGGTCATGCCATGGTATAGGGGGTTTTCGGTCCGATTTTATTTTTTTTAACTAATAATTTTATTTACAGTCGCCACGGCAAATTTAAATCAATTAAAATTCATTTCTATTAATGTTAATGGATTTAGGGACAGTGTGAAGAGAGCTCAGTTCTTTTCACACTGTGACCTGAGATCCATTGATATTGCCTTTATTCAAGAGACACATTTAGATAAACTTCAGTTAATTAAAGATATTGAACATGATTATGGGGGTAAATTTTTTTGTTCATTTGGGACTCATAAATCTTGTGGGGTGGGGATTTATTTTTCTAAAAATCTAAATTTTAAAATTTTGAAATTTCAACATGATTTTGAAGGCCGTATCGTCTGTCTGGACGTGGAGGTTGGGCAGTCTGCCTATAGGCTGCTCAACATCTACGCCCCGACCGACGATGCGTCCCGTGTTAATTTTTTCATGTCTCTTGAAAATTATTATGTTTCAAAAAATCACTTCATTCTGGCAGGTGACTTCAACTGTATTTCAAATCCTTTACTGGATAAAAGAGGGGGAAATATTTGTAAGGGTTTGGTGGGGGATAGAATTATTAAATCGGCCTGTACGGCCTTTAATTTTTGTGATATTTATAGGAAAAAGTTCAATCCCAACCAAGTTATTACCACTTGGACACGGTGTGGTGTTTCCTGTAGGCTTGACAGGATTTATATTTCCAACAGTTTATTTGATTCGGCTCAAGATTGTAATATATACCCGTGCTGGTTTTCTGATCACGATTTTGTCACAATGGTGATAGGCCGTGATCAGAAAATCGGCAAGGGCCCATCTTACTGGAAATTTAATACTTCACTGTTGGAGGATGTGAATTTTCGACGGGCTTTTATTGAAGATTTTAAACCACGCGTTGACAATGCCGCTATCTCGCCCGAGTGGTGGGATAGTTTCAAAATTGACATAAAAAATTTTGTTATAAATTACTCCAAGAAAAAGGCATCGGTTAGGCGTAAGGTGATCTCTCACTGTGAGAGGAAATTCCGCTCGCTGCAGCAGCAAGAACGTTTAAATCCTGGTTCTTTTTCAGACGAACTCAAAATTATTAAACTTCAACTTAAAGATTTACACGGGAATTTGGCACGAGGGGCGATTATTAGATCAAGGGTTCAAAATGTTGAGTGTAACGAAAAGCCCACGAAATTTTTCTTTCAGAAAGAATCTAAAAATTCAAAAGATAAATTTATTACGCTGCTAAAAGATGGTGATTCAATATTTGACACTACTGACACGATTGTAGATCACTGCAGATCTTTTTATCGACAGCTGTACTCAAAGGAGGCTGTTGATGAAGAGATATGCAGTGACCTCTTGCGTGATGTACCAAAATTAGAAGCCAACCAGTCGGAATTATGTGAAGGTCCCATAGTTTTATCGGAAATCGAGAAATCCCTTAAAAAAATGCAAAATAATAAGGCCCCAGGCCCCGATGGTTTACCCAAGGAATTTTACTTGACCTTTTTTCAAATGTTTGGCCCAATCCTACTGAAATTATATAATGACTGTTTTTTATCTGGCAAACTTTCGGATTCACAGAGATTAGGTTTTATCACTCTGCTTTGTAAAGATAGGGAACGTGCCGAGGACTTGAGTTTCTGGAGGCCTGTGTCCCTTCTTAATGTAGACTATAAAATCTTATCTAAGGCATTGTCAAATAGATTACGTGATGTATTACAGTATGTTATCCACCCAGATCAAACATGTGCTATTCCTGGGCGGAGCATCACTGATAATATTCACCTGATGCGCAATATTATTGATTATGTAAATCAAAAGCAATTGTCAGTCGCTTTTGTCTGTCTCGATCAAATGAAGGCATTCGATCGAGTAGACCACGCCTACTTGTTCAAGGTATTAGAAGCTTTCGGGTTTGGCCCCGCCTTCGTGTCATGGGTCAAACTTTTGTACACTGATATTAATAGTTCAGTCATCGTTAATGGTCATATATCTGACCCTTTTACTGTGTCGCGTTCAGTCCGACAGGGCTGCAGTCTCTCGCCTCTGTTGTATGTTTTGTGTATTGAACCCTTAGCGATCAAAATTCGGAACGACCCACGCATCAAAGGTATTTCTATTCCTGGCAGTTCCGACGAAGCCAAGATATCCTTGTATGCCGACGACTCTGATTCTTTCTGCGCGGATGAGGAATCTGTGCGGAGAGTGTTGGAGTGGGCGACATACTATGGTAAAGGATCTGGAGCGAAACTAAATCTTTCAAAAACAAAGGCATACGTATTTGGACATTTCAAGAAACCGGCGGATAATAAATTTGGAATTTCATGGCCAGACGGGAGTGGCAAAATTTTAGGCATTTTTTTCGGAAGGACTTTAACTCCAGATGATAATTGGCATAAAATTTTTACTAAATTTTTGAATTCTTTAAAATATCTAAAATCCCGATCTCTTTCGTATTTTGGCAAAAGTATGATATCCAAGGTCATGGCCTGTTCAAAATTATGGTATGTGGGTCAAGTTTTGGACCTCCCTAAATTTTATCAGAAAAATTTTCAAAAGGCCTTAGTCCGCTTTATTTGGGGTAGTACTATTGAAACGTTGGCGAGGAACATTCTGTACAATCCTATTAAGGAGGGAGGCTTGGCTGCTGTTAATGTAGAAGCCAAGCTACAGAGTTTCCGTTTGAGACACGTTAGACAAATTATTTTGAATTCCAATGCAAAATGGGTACATTTTGCTAGATACTGGGTGGGGCTGAGTCTGAGAAGATTCAACCCCTCCCTGGCTAGGAATGATGTACCCCATTCCACCTCTATTCCCAAATTCTATAAAAACTGTATGTCCATTGTAAGAAATTTAAATTTAGATTCAGATTTTGATTGGGGGGCCACGACATCTAAATTATTCTATAATATGATACTGGACAGGAACCGGGGTATTCCCCGAGTTCTCGCCCAGTATCCTAGGGTAGATTTCAGTACAGTTTGGCTTTCCGCTAACAATTTGTTTTGTTCCCCTGTAGCCCGTGGCATTAATTGGTTAATAGCTCATGAAGGGTTGCTGGTTAATGACTTTCTGTATGATCGTCATATATCAGCAACCCGTAAGTGTGTCTCGTGTACTCAGAGGGAAACTCACACTCATCTGGTTTTTGTTTGTCCTTTTTACAAATTGTTAAGAATTGAGGCTCTCGCCATGCTGGAACGACTCACTGGGAAGGCCATTGCTTGGACCAGGGAGATGGTTCAGTTTTGTGAGGTCCCCTCCTCTTTAAATTTAAATAAATTTCAAAAAGAATCCTTTTTATTTATTCTTGGACTTTTCAAGGAGACGATGTACACAGCTCGGAATGCCATCAAATTGAATACAAAGCGAATTTCTCGGACCAGCCTGAAATTTAGGTTTCTGGCTGATCTGAGAATTCGGTTGCATGTTGACTCCTTGAGATTCAGTAAAGTTTGTTTTCTGGCTCATTGGCACCCTCTTGCTATTGAAACACAACCAGGTGAATTTATGTTTACTTTTTAAACAAAAAAGGAGAACATTAATCTTCATTTTTAAATACTGGGATGAATTGTTATTCTGTTTATGTGGGTCACGGTGTGTCTGTCCTTTCACTGATTACCTCTGGTGTCAGTGATTGGATAATTCCTTTACTACAAAGTGTTTGTAGTATTTTACTCCATTTCCATTGGCTAATCCATTTACTACGAGGTGTTTATCGTAAAAATACTATGGTTTGTTTTGGTTGTAGTAAGAATTCGATTGGACGAAAACATTACGGTGTCCAATCATGGCTGTCGCACTCGTCTGTGTCGTGTGGTTTTTCCGCTTTCTGTCTTGAGCAGAGGGTGGAACGTCTGTTATTATCCAACTTGTCAGAGTTTTTCCATACTTGTTAATCATCCGGAGAGGGGGGGGGGGGGGGGGGGCGTGGGCGATGGCGACAAATATTTTTAATTTTTGACTGATTGGATTAATCTGTACCCTTACATTCTGCTTCTGACATCGTACATAACTTTCCAGTGCATTCATTTCATCGTTGGATGCCTGTAGTGGCCACCAGGGGTGGCATGGAGGTGCTGTAGAGTTGTCTGCATCCCCCCTCTTTCGGTATTGCCTGAGTTATTATTTCATTATTACATTCCTTAGACAGTTTTTTCGTATCGTTGGGTTGTTGTGGGGGGGGGGAGTGGGGGGGGGGGGGGGCGTACAGCCGCCATCAGACAGGTTAGCAGTGCCTTCGCGTCATCGTTGGCTGTCTGTAGCGGGAGACAGCGCTGACGCGAGGCCATTGTGTTTTTTTTTTTTTTTTTTTTTTTTTTTTTTTTTTTTTTTTTTTTTTTTTTTTTTCCTTGTCTGAAGTTAACCCCTTTTTTCTTTTTCAAGATACTTTTATATTCCTTTGCAGTACTTGGATGCCGTCGCTGACTGCCTGTAGTGGCCACCAGTGACGGCATGGAGGTGCTGTAGAGTTATCCGCATCCCCCTAATTCGGTATTGCCTGAGTTATTATTACTTTATTACATTCCTTCGACAGTGTTTTCGCATCGTTAGGGTTGTTGTGGGGGTGGGGGGGGGGGGGGGGGTGGGGGGGGGGGGGCGTACAGCCGCCATCAGACGGGTTGGCAGTGCCTTCGCGTCATCGTTGGCTGTCTGTAGCGGGAGACAGCGCTGACGCGAGGCCATTG
This sequence comes from Pictodentalium vernedei, assembly GCA_031216915.1. Taxonomy (NCBI): domain Eukaryota; kingdom Metazoa; phylum Mollusca; class Scaphopoda; order Dentaliida; family Dentaliidae; genus Pictodentalium; species Pictodentalium vernedei. The sequence continues at coordinate 37,108,685 of CM062297.1, forward strand.
TTTTTTTCCTTGTCTGAAGTTAACCCCTTTTTTCTTTTTCAAGATACTTTTATATTATTTTGCAGTACTTGGATGCCATCGCTGACTGCCTGTAGTGGCAACCCGCGATGGCATGGACGTGCTGTAGAGTTGATCACATTCTCCCTTTTCGTTTAGGCGCCGTCCGCCTTAGATTTGATTTAACTTTTTAACCCTCAAAATCGATTTCCAGTTATCCTTTTTATTTTATAGTGCTTTCGTGCCATCCCTGACTGCCTGTGGTGGCTAAAGGTGATGGCATGGAGGAGTTTGTCGAGTTGTCCATATTTTATTTATTACTAGATGGTTAACCCTTCTTGTTGTACGGGTTTCCTTTCAATTCATTAGACAAGGCTTCCGCGCCATCGTTGGCTGCCTGTGGCGGGGAGACAACGCTGGCGCGGGATCACTGTCGATTTATAGCTCTGCCTGGGATTAACCCTTGTGTTTGAACAAGTTCATTGGATTACTTTGCAGCATTTTCGCATCATCGTTGACTGTCTGTAGTGGTAGTCAGCGATGATGCGAACGTGGTGTAGAGTCCCTTCTATTCGTACAGGTTATTGTTGGATTTTTTTCCCTTATTATTTAAATTCTCTTCATTAGTGCTCGTTGTACGTTCGGTGATTTGGGTGAAATGATTAAACCTTGGTTTTTAGAAGGAGCTGTTTGTGATCTTTAGTATTGTGAGGTTGTTGATGATTTTTGTTGTTGTTGTTTAGTTGTTATTGGTGAATTTTGTTATTGTTTTTATTTATAGTCGTGACGGGAACCAAGAGCGTATTGGGTTTTGTGTGCCTGCTTATGTACAACTTTGAATGCGTGTTGCGTGTGGATGGGATGAATATTTGTGGGGGTGTTTGATATATCACAGGTGTGGGTTTGTAATTTTTTTTTCGTCCCAGCTTTTTTGATTTCTGTACCCCTATATACACCTGTGATATGGCGGTGAATGTTCGGTTCCCGTTTTTTATTGTATATAGGGTTTTTTGGTATGAATAAACTTTTATTAAACAAAAAAAAAATTTACTAAAGATTTCCGTGCAGAGGAACAATATAATGAGCCTTAAGGGCTATTTTTCATGTCCTGCTTTCGCAGGACTATTATCAAAATTACAATAAAAATAGAATAGCAATTTCCTGAAGTGAAAGGCTTATGAATTCATGTTCTATGTTCACCTGGTAATAGTGGTAGGATAAAAAAAACTTGTTCAGACCGATTTTAACGCTTATTTGTGTCTTGCGTGTAATGACAAGATAACAGGAAATTTGTCCAAATGATCTCAGAATAACTTTCTGTCATTAAGTTCGTGACTTACGCGACGCATTTGATATTCGCCAAAATAATGCATGGATCAAGAATACGGCAGGGCGAAAACTAATGCAACGTGTCTTCTCGAGCAGGTAACATATTTGGGTGTAAAATTAAACATGAAAAATAATAACCAACGCCTGCGAGTATCGAACTCGTTCTGCCCCGGAGGGGTAGAGGCGTTGCCAAAATCTGCATTTCCAAGGAAAAAGGATGAGTGTCGAATTAGCACCACGGAACCCCCGAGCGATCTGAAGGGCCAGAAGCCTTTCATTTCACCCGGAAGATATCAAGCTGCTTTAGTCTCAGTTGAAGGAAATTGATTTCTTGGTAATTGAACCCGCGACGCCACGGCTCATCCGATAAATACATTGTGAAATCTTCAAGTCACACTTGCGACATGTGATTGTGCAATGCTTCGTGTAGTAAACATCACGGGAGACAACCCGGTGTTGATTGATTCAGTGAATCTAAACTTCGGGCCGCCTTTCCTGAAACAATTCAGACTCGGAAGTTTTCAGACGACAGAAAACATTCATGAGTACAAACCGTTAGGTGATAGGCTCTAATTGGAAATTTGAGTGTGCAGGAAGAGTTGGCGGAAGGCTCGATAGTGTTTGGCTTTTCTACGATTCGGGGCAAATGTTTACATCTCTTAAAAAGTGGGTATTCTGATTCCTTGAAAATTCAAATATTAATTTTTATCTTCAGCAAGCAGGCCAATGAGCGATACGCGTGGAGCGGATTACCGATGCCGAGTTCGCGGACTGAATGAGGTAGTGCTTATATCGCCGCCAGAGGTAAAATGGAATTCTATCTGATACTGATAGGTACTTGCTGAAACAACGATATAGCCTGGGTAGTTGGTATTCTATATTTCTTCTAAAACATTACTTCATGACAACACACGAGCCTGACACCCTCACTACCCCCCCCCCCCCCCCCCCAGCCACCCACACGCCTTTAGTGAAACGAACGTGCGAAGCTCATTCCAAGAGGGGGATGAGGCATGGTTTGAAAGCGAAGAATTGAAATATGCTGAAAATTTGGATGGCATTTTTTGTACATAGCGCCGTCCGAATTATGTAGTGATTCGTCGGTTACATGCCGCGTTAACCCGTTCCTTTCTAGAAAGTTTAAGGAATAACCAGGTGTGATGAAGAATTGTCAAAAATGCTTCAAGTTCAACATACGTTTTTTTTTTCGTCTGACACTTGACTCTCGTTCAATAATTATTTAACATTGTCCACGGGTATTGTAAAGAGATTGGAGTGGGGAGGTTAATCATTTTTTTTTTCCTAAGAGATCGGATGGGGGAATTTCTAATCATTTTTTCATCCAGTTGAATTTGAAATTATTTTTCTGTGAACTTGCAGGCATACAGATCCAGTAAACCAGGCCAGGCTGCGACCAGAGAGAGTCACAGTACAACGCTTTGGCTATGAAGTTTCACCTGTCCGCTGGTAGACAGGAAAAAATATGGAACGCTTCACGAATTTGCGTGTCATCCTTGCGCAGGGGCCATGCTAATCTTCTCTGTATCGTTCCAATTTTAGTATATGTACCGCCGAAGCGAGTACAACTTCAGAGCAAGGAGACGATCCTTATAAAGGGGCAAAGATCGGATTTGACACCGCAAATGGTGTGCAGTTCTAACCTCAACTATATTGTATTGAGGCAGCAACTATTTAGTATTCAGAGATATCTGAAGGGTTTTTGACCCGTTGCACCAAACAGAATCAAACCATAAAACTCAACTACGCATGACCAGTGGAGAGAACGTTGTTGTTTGTCTGTACAATAATAATACGAAGCAATTTTAATGTATTCTTAAATTTACATTCATGGGCGTACAAGTAAGGTTCCGCTCCACAGTTTCGCACTATTGCACAGGGGTGAAATTCTAAACAAAGGGCGTATGTTGAAACTAAGGCCATGTAAAATAGAGATATATTTTTAGTATCAGATATATGATAACATTAGGCTTTTTGTTGGACAAGAGAATTTGAAGTTTGGGTCCCAAAGTTGGAGTCTGATACATAGGGGTAAATTACCAGATGAATTATGGGAAACAGTGGCTTCGAAAAATTGGCTATTTTTTTAAATGTAATTTTTACACGGGTTTGTTACCAGACAGGTAACTAAAAAATGAGACGGAAACATATAATTTTTTTTTTGCATTTTAGAAACAACTGATGCTCTGCTCCAGGGGTGGGTAGGTGGGGTTGGTGGGAAAATTCTGCTTTTGAGGCTGCTAGGTGGCCGAAAATGACTGGTTTCGGTATTTTTTCGGGCAATTTTTCAGGTTGAAGTCTTGCCTTTGACAATAAATAATTCCACCCACATTCAGATTGTTTATTTCTACTTAGTCAGATAGTGTTATATGTTTTTTGTGGATTTGGGAAATGTAATACATGTAATGGGTTAGATAACTAAGTTACAGGATATTTGCATTTGAAGAGAGTGTATGGCATGTCACATTTGGAAATGCCTGGAAAACTGTGGAGCGGAACCTAAGTGCAACGTACACAAGACTCTGAGCTTCGCAAAGTCTCTCATGACTACGTTGCGAATACGTCGACAAGTTTGACAACTCGTGAACAGCTAATGGGAATTTCAGCGTCTTTATGATGTTTGTTTCATTTTTTTCTCTGCCTTTATCGAATTCTTAGGTATCCTTTAAAACCCCCAAAATAATTAACAAACCGAATTCCATAAAAGGCCTATTGTCTATTGATGAACGCCACTCATCACTCGTTGGTTTAATTTGAAATTCTGAACATTTTGCAAGAAGTCCGCATCACTTCGGTGTCATTTAAAGTTTTGGATAGATTGTTCGAGGCAGCATCCGTCTTGTTGTAGCTCTGGTTTCTCTACAACACACGTATAAATCTTTCGCCTTTTACTAAAGATTTCCGTGCAGAGGAACAATATAATGAGCCTTAAGGGCTATTTTTCATGTCCTGCTTTCGCAGGACTATTATCAAAATTACAATAAAAATAGAATAGCAATTTCCTGAAGTGAAAGGCTTATGAATTCATGTTCTATGTTCACCTGGTAATAGTGGTAGGATAAAAAAAACTTGTTCAGACCGATTTTAACGCTTATTTGTGTCTTGCGTGTAATGACAAGATAACAGGAAATTTGTCCAAATGATCTCAGAATAACTTTCTGTCATTAAGTTCGTGACTTACGCGACGCATTTGATATTCGCCAAAATAATGCATGGATCAAGAATACGGCAGGGCGAAAACTAATGCAACGTGTCTTCTCGAGCAGGTAACATATTTGGGTGTAAAATTAAACATGAAAAATAATAACCAACGCCTGCGAGTATCGAACTCGTTCTGCCCCGGAGGGGTAGAGGCGTTGCCAAAATCTGCATTTCCAAGGAAAAAGGATGAGTGTCGAATTAGCACCACGGAACCCCCGAGCGATCTGAAGGGCCAGAAGCCTTTCATTTCACCCGGAAGATATCAAGCTGCTTTAGTCTCAGTTGAAGGAAATTGATTTCTTGGTAATTGAACCCGCGACGCCACGGCTCATCCGATAAATACATTGTGAAATCTTCAAGTCACACTTGCGACATGTGATTGTGCAATGCTTCGTGTAGTAAACATCACGGGAGACAACCCGGTGTTGATTGATTCAGTGAATCTAAACTTCGGGCCGCCTTTCCTGAAACAATTCAGACTCGGAAGTTTTCAGACGACAGAAAACATTCATGAGTACAAACCGTTAGGTGATAGGCTCTAATTGGAAATTTGAGTGTGCAGGAAGAGTTGGCGGAAGGCTCGATAGTGTTTGGCTTTTCTACGATTCGGGGCAAATGTTTACATCTCTTAAAAAGTGGGTATTCTGATTCCTTGAAAATTCAAATATTAATTTTTATCTTCAGCAAGCAGGCCAATGAGCGATACGCGTGGAGCGGATTACCGATGCCGAGTTCGCGGACTGAATGAGGTAGTGCTTATATCGCCGCCAGAGGTAAAATGGAATTCTATCTGATACTGATAGGTACTTGCTGAAACAACGATATAGCCTGGGTAGTTGGTATTCTATATTTCTTCTAAAACATTACTTCATGACAACACACGAGCCTGACACCCTCACTACCCCCCCCCCCCCCCAGCCACCCACACGCCTTTAGTGAAACGAACGTGCGAAGCTCATTCCAAGAGGGGGATGAGGCATGGTTTGAAAGCGAAGAATTGAAATATGCTGAAAATTTGGATGGCATTTTTTGTACATAGCGCCGTCCGAATTATGTAGTGATTCGTCGGTTACATGCCGCGTTAACCCGTTCCTTTCTAGAAAGTTTAAGGAATAACCAGGTGTGATGAAGAATTGTCAAAAATGCTTCAAGTTCAACATACGTTTTTTTTTTCGTCTGACACTTGACTCTCGTTCAATAATTATTTAACATTGTCCACGGGTATTGTAAAGAGATTGGAGTGGGGAGGTTAATCATTTTTTTTTTCCTAAGAGATCGGATGGGGGAATTTCTAATCATTTTTTCATCCAGTTGAATTTGAAATTATTTTTCTGTGAACTTGCAGGCATACAGATCCAGTAAACCAGGCCAGGCTGCGACCAGAGAGAGTCACAGTACAACGCTTTGGCTATGAAGTTTCACCTGTCCGCTGGTAGACAGGAAAAAATATGGAACGCTTCACGAATTTGCGTGTCATCCTTGCGCAGGGGCCATGCTAATCTTCTCTGTATCGTTCCAATTTTAGTATATGTACCGCCGAAGCGAGTACAACTTCAGAGCAAGGAGACGATCCTTATAAAGGGGCAAAGATCGGATTTGACACCGCAAATGGTGTGCAGTTCTAACCTCAACTATATTGTATTGAGGCAGCAACTATTTAGTATTCAGAGATATCTGAAGGGTTTTTGACCCGTTGCACCAAACAGAATCAAACCATAAAACTCAACTACGCATGACCAGTGGAGAGAACGTTGTTGTTTGTCTGTACAATAATAATACGAAGCAATTTTAATGTATTCTTAAATTTACATTCATGGGCGTACAAGTAAGGTTCCGCTCCACAGTTTCGCACTATTGCACAGGGGTGAAATTCTAAACAAAGGGCGTATGTTGAAACTAAGGCCATGTAAAATAGAGATATATTTTTAGTATCAGATATATGATAACATTAGGCTTTTTGTTGGACAAGAGAATTTGAAGTTTGGGTCCCAAAGTTGGAGTCTGATACATAGGGGTAAATTACCAGATGAATTATGGGAAACAGTGGCTTCGAAAAATTGGCTATTTTTTTAAATGTAATTTTTACACGGGTTTGTTACCAGACAGGTAACTAAAAAATGAGACGGAAACATATAATTTTTTTTTTGCATTTTAGAAACAACTGATGCTCTGCTCCAGGGGTGGGTAGGTGGGGTTGGTGGGAAAATTCTGCTTTTGAGGCTGCTAGGTGGCCGAAAATGACTGGTTTCGGTATTTTTTCGGGCAATTTTTCAGGTTGAAGTCTTGCCTTTGACAATAAATAATTCCACCCACATTCAGATTGTTTATTTCTACTTAGTCAGATAGTGTTATATGTTTTTTGTGGATTTGGGAAATGTAATACATGTAATGGGTTAGATAACTAAGTTACAGGATATTTGCATTTGAAGAGAGTGTATGGCATGTCACATTTGGAAATGCCTGGAAAACTGTGGAGCGGAACCTAAGTGCAACGTACACAAGACTCTGAGCTTCGCAAAGTCTCTCATGACTACGTTGCGAATACGTCGACAAGTTTGACAACTCGTGAACAGCTAATGGGAATTTCAGCGTCTTTATGATGTTTGTTTCATTTTTTTCTCTGCCTTTATCGAATTCTTAGGTATCCTTTAAAACCCCCAAAATAATTAACAAACCGAATTCCATAAAAGGCCTATTGTCTATTGATGAACGCCACTCATCACTCGTTGGTTTAATTTGAAATTCTGAACATTTTGCAAGAAGTCCGCATCACTTCGGTGTCATTTAAAGTTTTGGATAGATTGTTCGAGGCAGCATCCGTCTTGTTGTAGCTCTGGTTTCTCTACAACACACGTATAAATCTTTCGCCTTTTACTAAAGATTTCCGTGCAGAGGAACAATATAATGAGCCTTAAGGGCTATTTTTCATGTCCTGCTTTCGCAGGACTATTATCAAAATTACAATAAAAATAGAATAGCAATTTCCTGAAGTGAAAGGCTTATGAATTCATGTTCTATGTTCACCTGGTAATAGTGGTAGGATAAAAAAAACTTGTTCAGACCGATTTTAACGCTTATTTGTGTCTTGCGTGTAATGACAAGATAACAGGAAATTTGTCCAAATGATCTCAGAATAACTTTCTGTCATTAAGTTCGTGACTTACGCGACGCATTTGATATTCGCCAAAATAATGCATGGATCAAGAATACGGCAGGGCGAAAACTAATGCAACGTGTCTTCTCGAGCAGGTAACATATTTGGGTGTAAAATTAAACATGAAAAATAATAACCAACGCCTGCGAGTATCGAACTCGTTCTGCCCCGGAGGGGTAGAGGCGTTGCCAAAATCTGCATTTCCAAGGAAAAAGGATGAGTGTCGAATTAGCACCACGGAACCCCCGAGCGATCTGAAGGGCCAGAAGCCTTTCATTTCACCCGGAAGATATCAAGCTGCTTTAGTCTCAGTTGAAGGAAATTGATTTCTTGGTAATTGAACCCGCGACGCCACGGCTCATCCGATAAATACATTGTGAAATCTTCAAGTCACACTTGCGACATGTGATTGTGCAATGCTTCGTGTAGTAAACATCACGGGAGACAACCCGGTGTTGATTGATTCAGTGAATCTAAACTTCGGGCCGCCTTTCCTGAAACAATTCAGACTCGGAAGTTTTCAGACGACAGAAAACATTCATGAGTACAAACCGTTAGGTGATAGGCTCTAATTGGAAATTTGAGTGTGCAGGAAGAGTTGGCGGAAGGCTCGATAGTGTTTGGCTTTTCTACGATTCGGGGCAAATGTTTACATCTCTTAAAAAGTGGGTATTCTGATTCCTTGAAAATTCAAATATTAATTTTTATCTTCAGCAAGCAGGCCAATGAGCGATACGCGTGGAGCGGATTACCGATGCCGAGTTCGCGGACTGAATGAGGTAGTGCTTATATCGCCGCCAGAGGTAAAATGGAATTCTATCTGATACTGATAGGTACTTGCTGAAACAACGATATAGCCTGGGTAGTTGGTATTCTATATTTCTTCTAAAACATTACTTCATGACAACACACGAGCCTGACACCCTCACTACCCCCCCCCCCCCCCCCAGCCACCCACACGCCTTTAGTGAAACGAACGTGCGAAGCTCATTCCAAGAGGGGGATGAGGCATGGTTTGAAAGCGAAGAATTGAAATATGCTGAAAATTTGGATGGCATTTTTTGTACATAGCGCCGTCCGAATTATGTAGTGATTCGTCGGTTACATGCCGCGTTAACCCGTTCCTTTCTAGAAAGTTTAAGGAATAACCAGGTGTGATGAAGAATTGTCAAAAATGCTTCAAGTTCAACATACGTTTTTTTTTTCGTCTGACACTTGACTCTCGTTCAATAATTATTTAACATTGTCCACGGGTATTGTAAAGAGATTGGAGTGGGGAGGTTAATCATTTTTTTTTTCCTAAGAGATCGGATGGGGGAATTTCTAATCATTTTTTCATCCAGTTGAATTTGAAATTATTTTTCTGTGAACTTGCAGGCATACAGATCCAGTAAACCAGGCCAGGCTGCGACCAGAGAGAGTCACAGTACAACGCTTTGGCTATGAAGTTTCACCTGTCCGCTGGTAGACAGGAAAAAATATGGAACGCTTCACGAATTTGCGTGTCATCCTTGCGCAGAGAGCGTGCTGATCTTCGAGGTAAGATTGGGACAGATTTGGAACGGCTCGACCAATCAGATCGCTCCGTTCGTCCCAATCTGTTCCAAAAGTGAGATGCTTTGTTCCAAAAGTTTGTTCTAAATATAGCTAAAAGACGCCATTACTACAAAGGTATTCCTGTGTTATCGAAGCGACAGATTTTTCTCATCGATTACAGCTGATAATTCATCCATTTCACACCTAAAACCAACGTTCTGTTCAATTTATCAATCATTCAAACATTCCGAGTAAGTTTGTTTTGAAGTTTATCAACTTTTAGTGGAGTTTCGAGTCTTTTATCGATGTTCCAATTGAGTTTATTTTTAGCCAGGCTGGTATTCAGTGCAACAGTACCGTATTATCAGGAAACGTTGCCAGATTGTTTACATCTTTTTTTTTTTAAACGAAGCTTAACCACTTGATAGAGATGTAATATGGAATTAATAGTTGTATTTCAAGAGCGGGTAAGTAGCATAATTATTAACCACTCCAGTACCAACATTTAAAGAATAATTACAACAAATAAACAGCTAACATCAATAAAGTATGTGTAAGTTCACCGGTACATGTATATCAATACGTGTGCATACAGTTGTAACGTTTATAATCATTAATTACTCACAATGTCAGAAGGCTTTAAAGATGTCTGTTGCATCAAATTGTTGAAAACAATGTTGCCCTCGTCGTCGCGTCCTATCTGCAAACAGAGTGATATTGACAAAAGCGCGGGCTGCAGGTTCCGACTAGTCACCTTTGACCTCGCTGTGTGGATGAATTACTGTTGAATCGTACAATTGTAACAAAGCACCAGCTAGAAATGCAAACGGTAGCGAAGATCTATGAGAAAATAAACAAGAACCGCAAGCAATATTTCCGTTTATTGGCAGTCGCGTTGAACCAGTGGTCCATTAACTGAAAAAATTACCGGTGGTTTTGGGAGTGTTTTCACTAAATTTCTTTTTTTTGTCGTGGAAAATCCCCCGTGGGTGTTTTTGGTAGTAGCAATTCATTCTCTCAGTGTATAATGGCATCAAATTTCATTTCAGGACATGAGCGACAAGCCGAATTTCCGACGAATGCCCAGTGGTACGCCCTGGTTGAAATACTCAGATGAAGCCTCAGTGGTTCTTAAAGGTACACGGGAAACGTCATTGTGTCAACACCCGGACCTTGTCCGAGCGAATGCGGTGCGTGCTGTCAGAGATATGGGCGGGGACACATCCAACAATACTCAAGTGCTGGCCCAACACGTACTGCAGTTCGGAAAATTTCAGGGGCACACATTCAAGTGGTTGCTGGAAAATGGGCTCGGATACGCGGTGTATTTGGCAGCGGACATACACAAAGAAACAGTTACTGAGGCACCGCTATCAAAAAACAAGGCAGCGTTCAAGGAATATGTTATGCTGTTTTCTGAGAGTAGGAAGTTGGTGGAAGATAAACTGAAGCCTAAATCAACTTCAGGGACGCAGAAAGCCCCACCTTCACCACAATCATCGAAGAAGCCACAGCAGCCACGTCCAATTTTAAAAGGTAAATGCTAAAACTAATTGAATGTACAGTACCAGTGGAAATAAGTGGTTGGATAACCACTTGAAATTTTTCATTCCACAAGTACTGTATATATGGTGAAATGTGAAATATTGGCAATGGGTGATTAATGTCAGATCGATATCTTTTATTACAGCTTCTCCGAAAAGAAAGGGAAAGCCCGATGTCTCGGCTGAGATGAGCGATGATGAGTTGATACAACTCGCCGGGGAAATTGAATCAACAGGTAATTAGTCTCTGTTATGTAATGTCAGTTATCAATGTTAATTAAACACAGGTAAAAATGTACCTAATAGACGTGTACTATATATACAACACAGTTCAAATGTTGACATTAAAATTTCAGAACACCATGTATCAACAGTGACAACGACACCCGTGGAGAGAAAATCGCCGACAATTATCCAACCAGTTTTAACCCAGTTAAGGCCATCGTTATCTCAAACAGGTAAATAAAATATGTTATTATTCTTACATGTGGCGTATTAAATTTAATGATTAATGAATTATTTACTTAATTATATTTGTTTGTATTTAATTTAGTTTCAGATGGCGATTATCTGCTACCGGACGGTTGGAAGCAGTCTCTGCCAAAGTGTGACCATGGCTGGATTTCACGACAGTTGTTCAGAGCTTCCAGATCAGGGAAAGCGGAACTAGATTTTGACCGGATTGATAAGCTTTGGTGGCATCCACCACAGCCAGCTTTGATCAGCAATCATCCACCCAAGGTAGATAGATACTTTGCTCAGCGCCTCTTAGTGTGGATGCCCAGGAAGCTGTGGCGCGTCCGTCTGGTATGTCCAGCAGACCAACACGAGCTCACTTCAGCTGGTATATACCAGCACACACGACAGGTATTTATATAATATTATTATTATTTTCAACTTTCCTGTGTTATTCGCGTTATTTATAAATGTACAAATTAAATATATTATTGTTTGGAACATTCATCTCTCTAACTGTAGGTACTCGATATTGATGGCTATTACAACCTTGCCGCCGAATACCTGGAGTGTGGTAAATGTAAGAAGAAGTACATCAGCTGGAGTAACGTGATTGTAAGGCAACTGGACATAGGGCACAGATTACAGTTTCCTGTGATACTAACTTACAGGCGGGCCTGTGACGTGCGAGTCATCAGGCTGCTGAGACAGCGTGGTCTGGGGAATAGCGCCACTCATCTCAGAAAAAAGATTTTGGAGCTGCACAGTGAGGCCTGGCTGGAGAAAACAGCCCGATATTTAACGGACTGCCAAGGATTTACCGATGCCAACAAGAGTGGCCTTGTCCTGCCTCCATCCTTCGACGATCCACCCGCTCTTGCCTCTGTTCCAACTCACTATTGGATCATTTATGTGTACAGCTTGGATGTCTTGGGCCGGGTGGATGAAGTTAAGGCTTCCATTACATCAACATTTGGAAAAGTTCTAAAAATCGACTCGACAAAAAAGGTACTTTACCATAATGATATGTTTACAAATATTGTAATTCAAAGAGATGCACATATAATAATTTTCGAAAATATATTAATTCTCAAATAACTGTTTTCTTTGATGTTATTTAATATTCATAAATTGTTTCTATTATTCATTACAGATTGTTAAAAAACTTGCGGGGCATGGTGCCAAGACAGCATCCTGGGCAACAAATGTCGGAAATGAGCACGGTCAAATTTTGATGAGTGTCCTTACTGCAGGTGAAGGCTATGGATTGGGTCCCATGGCTGAAGGCATTGTTCGGCGGTATGAGATGGCTGGTGTCCCACACCCAGAACTCCTTTATACAGACAGAGATTGTTGCGGGGAGTCGAGGGTTAAGTCCATGTTTTCTTGTTGGCCGGATCTCATCGTGCGGCTTGATGTGTGGCACTTCATGCGTCGATTTGCTTCCGGGTGTACGACAGAATCCCACCCTCTGTATGGCGAATTTATGAGCCGGATTTCCGCGTGCATATTTGAGTGGAGTCCTGATGATTTGAAGGCACTATATGACGCCAAAGGAGCAGAGATGGAGAAGGAAGCTAGAACAAAGTTTCGGGAAAAAGATATCGGCCATAATGTCAGCAAAAGAGAGCTTGCTTCTCATTGCCGACGCAAAACTCGCGGAATGGAGCAGACAACGGGCCTTCTTCTAGAGCTTCTAAAAGCCTTCAGTGGTGATCAAGGTAGAGACACCCTCGGTGTTCCGCTCCTGCACCACGACCGCATCTGGGATATATGGGAATCACAGAAACGCCATATTGAGTGCATCCAAGATCCTCCTGATTTCCAGTTGTATACCCAGACAGGAACTATCAAGAAGGGTGGTGTAGAACTTCCTGTATACAGATGTGCCCGCGGTTCCACCTCATTGGAATCCTTTCATCTTCACCTTAACAGATTTATACCAGGTAAGCTTGAATTACTATAGTATTAAAATATTTTGTATTCCCTGGACCATTATTTAGCTTAATAATTAAATTTTACGTCTAATACTTGATTGTGCAAATAATATGCCTATTTAAACTGGTGTACATTACAGGAACCAGTGCTGGGGACGCCAATTTCCAGGCATATCTGTTGGAAGGTTTAGCTCGTTGGAATGAAGACAGAACCACAGCTTCAACTACATCTGTAAAGGAATTCCACTCCTACAATAGTCTTCTTCAACACGCTGTCAACCGATTAGGCATAAGTGTTCTCGAAAAGAAAATAAATCCGAATTTCACAGAGCCCAGGAAGTACACAGGTACGCAAATAATAAATATTAACACTTTTCCACTGTACATTTATCATGTAAATTGTTGTTTCGTTGTTTACCTTGTTCTCTTTTATGTAATAATTAACAGGTGAACTAATCGGTATTGAATACCTGTACAGTCAGACCGGCAAGGCCTTGCAAGAGCTGAAATTTGAAGCTGACAGCCCCGAGGCAAATGATCTTGAGAGTGCAGTTGACATGGAGCGCACAGACGAAGCAGATGAAGGCTTCGAGTCAGACGAGTCGGAGAGTGTAATTGACCAGACCATTGCACAACCCGGAGGCATTCCTTCATCTGCTCAACGTAAGAGGGGAAAGAAGCCTCCATTTTCGGCGGTCTGTGACTTAACAGGGAGTCTAGATGTTCAACCATCCACATCAAGTAAGTTGAGTTATATTATTACATCAAATATAAGCATACATGATTTATCATTTATAATTGACATTGTGTTAGGTTTTTTCTAATGCCTCAATTGTCCTTTTTTAAGCCGGTCGCTCCATGGATGCAATGAGAGGTTTATCCCAAGAGGAAATAGAGGCATACGAAGCGTCCACAGAAGAAGACTCTGACAACGTAAGTGTTCTACCATATAAATATAACATATTTACATTTGGAAAACGTATTTTGTCCTTAACCTTGAGGTTGGCCTTAAAATTACCTTGACCTATCGATGGACCGGGATGTCTGCAACATGCTTTTACAATATTGCTAAGGCGTCAGCCTCCATCTAGGGGGTCTTAAGCCCCTTTGATCAACAGGTGGGTGGTATTTCGCATAAAGGTGGTGTCGCCTCCAAAATAAGGGGTTAACTATCGAATCACTTACTTTTCTGAAATCAGTGCGTCAAGACCTTTCATTTGACACCAAGATCGATGAAATCCGACAACTTTTTTCTCCGAGGGGCGTGGGGTGGTTTTTGGCTCATATTGGGCGCATTTTTGAAGATGTCTCCCAAAACCCTCCGGATATGTATTCGCCGCACCAGAATACACATGGATGACAATTTTGAACAACAGAAGAGAAAAAAAGTGTTCTTTAACAAATTGATCCATGATGTATATATAGGCCATGACTCTTTTCGGGGCAAAAACAGATTTTTTCGCTGATCGGCCCCAAATTTTAGATTTAAGGGTTTTCGGGGGCACTGAGTAAGGATTCGCACTCAGATTTGAAAAAAATCGCGCGGAACTTGGTCAAATTACCTTTTTATGGTATCTGCCACCCATTTTTAATTACCCGACGCCCCACCCCTTTTTACCCCAAATTTTATCCTATATTTTTAAAGCCCTGGGTGTTTACTACATTTCACTCTCAGATTGTAAGTAGATATGACGACGCTAAGAAACCTCAAAATTCTATAGTTTGTCATGGGGGGAGGCACATTTTTCAGATAATAGTTTGATTTCATTACTTACAGGAAGCTGTGGGACCCGACAATATTGAGGGGTTCGATAAAGTCCAGGAGCTGGCAAACTATTTGGTTTCTCTGCAGCATTATCATGGGGCGTTGAGCAACAGCCAGGCGTCCGAAATCATTGGTCTGTGGAAGAGAATGTTGCCCTATGACAAGCGGAGAACAGCCTTCGCACCACGGTACCGGAAAACAGCACTGAAGGGAACCTTCAAGTCATCGAAGGCTGGCTTTGTTCCGGGTGTTGATAGCACTAAACGGTAAGTGTATAATTGTTGATCTTTAATGCATGCCATGGATATATCGGTGGTTTTAGCTATTAACCCCATTCCTATTACAGTTCAGTTAATGATGGTGGTGTGAATATATTTCTATTTTAGTTGTTTCGTGGGACAGAATGCGGGTCCAGCACAATGGCCAGATTGTAACAGATATGTGGAAGCCGTGGTGATAAAGCTGTGTGATTTCTATCCATCACCAGAGAAAAAAGGGACACAAACCACCTCAAAATGGACACTTATCATCAGGAGCTACAAAAACATAAGGGACCTGATCTTGAATAACTCCCGGATAATGGAAGAGACAAATATCCAGTTATTTGAAATAAATCATTCAACCTTGGTACAGTGGTAAGTACATTATGTAATTGCGTTTATTATTTATTTCCAGTGCATTTTGTGGATTTTTAAAATTCATTTCCAATGTTTGTATTATATATCGATTCACTAATACGTATTTTTCAGGTATAACAAACGATCTAAGAAACTGGAGAGGGACATCCTCTTGCAAGGGATAACCATCAGCCAACCTACCGTCACGGCCAGCCAACCATTGCCACCTGCAAATGTACTCTCAGCTACTCGACCGACAGTAGCGAAAGAACAACAACATTCCTTTGTCCTTCCTCCAAACACGGCCGGGACATCAAAAGTTAGAAGGATTGCCTCTTTTGTGCCCATTCCTTCAACCCCTCAGGGTACACAACCGATGCCATGTGTGTTGATTACAGATCCGGAACAGATGGGAGGTGTTCCCCAGGTCCCTCCACCAGTGGCTCGAAGTACAGCATGGTATCGGAAGAGAAAACAAGAGCAAGGGGCAGACACAAAGAGGTACAAGATGACAAAGGAATGGAAAACATGTGGTGCATGTAAGCAACGAAGGAGTACTGATACTGGACACACGCAGTACTATGGTAAATGGTACTGTCCAGCTACCAACAAGATGACGGTAGAAGAATGGAAGGCCGATTTGATTGCAAAGGGGTATGGGAAGAAGAAAAAGGGGCAATGAAGGAAGGGATTGAACCACTGAAGCAAGGACGGCTCCAGCCCAGGAGCCAAAAACTTATTGTACGTATAAAAAAAAACATTTTTAATGCAGCCTAGCTAATTACTTCATGTAACAGCTAGCAAGGTCCCAAGTCCTTGTTAAAATGCAGAGGGGAAATGTTTAACAATTGCAGGTAATTTGTCAGCTAAAATATTTATATTTTCAAGTATTCATTTACCATTCAGCAAATTTTCTTTATTTTATCATTTGTACCAACATTTATTTCGTATGTTGATCTGTTTGATATGAGCTAAAATGTCTGTTTTGGGTATTACTATTAAGTAGTCCTGACTATTTGATAGGTCCAGGTTCGAGTCCTGGGGACATTTCATAAACAGAGAGATTGTTGAATTAAATGTTGGTATATATTGGTTGAAATTAAGAATATTTGGCAGTAAAGCTATTAGTACAGCTGTATTTATTATTTAATAGCTGCATAATATATATTAAATGGTGCAATTTAAGTTATTGAAGCATGTTTGATAAACCCTGTATAAAAGAAGCATTATTAACTTAGAAATAACAGCTGTATATGCGTCTGTCTGTCTGTCGTCGGTCGGAAGGATTTCTTGATGTATTGGCGTTGTAAATTGCGATATTCCACGCGAAGGGGCTGTGGAATTTGGTCAAATTTTCCCTTTATGGAATTTAACACAGATCTTTACACACCCGACTGTATTCGCAGGTGCGAAAGCGCCAGTTTTGGAACAATGGAACAGAGAAGATTGACACCCATCCTTTGCGCAGGGGCCATGCTAATCTTCTCTGTATCGTTCCAATTTTAGTATATGTACCGCCGAAGCGAGTACAACTTCAGAGCAAGGAGACGATCCTTATAAAGGGGCAAAGATCGGATTTGACACCGCAAATGGTGTGCAGTTCTAACCTCAACTATATTGTATTGAGGCAGCAACTATTTAGTATTCAGAGATATCTGAAGGGTTTTTGACCCGTTGCACCAAACAGAATCAAACCATAAAACTCAACTACGCATGACCAGTGGAGAGAACGTTGTTGTTTGTCTGTACAATAATAATACGAAGCAATTTTAATGTATTCTTAAATTTACATTCATGGGCGTACAAGTAAGGTTCCGCTCCACAGTTTCGCACTATTGCACAGGGGTGAAATTCTAAACAAAGGGCGTATGTTGAAACTAAGGCCATGTAAAATAGAGATATATTTTTAGTATCAGATATATGATAACATTAGGCTTTTTGTTGGACAAGAGAATTTGAAGTTTGGGTCCCAAAGTTGGAGTCTGATACATAGGGGTAAATTACCAGATGAATTATGGGAAACAGTGGCTTCGAAAAATTGGCTATTTTTTTAAATGTAATTTTTACACGGGTTTGTTACCAGACAGGTAACTAAAAAATGAGACGGAAACATATAATTTTTTTTTTGCATTTTAGAAACAACTGATGCTCTGCTCCAGGGGTGGGTAGGTGGGGTTGGTGGGAAAATTCTGCTTTTGAGGCTGCTAGGTGGCCGAAAATGACTGGTTTCGGTATTTTTTCGGGCAATTTTTCAGGTTGAAGTCTTGCCTTTGACAATAAATAATTCCACCCACATTCAGATTGTTTATTTCTACTTAGTCAGATAGTGTTATATGTTTTTTGTGGATTTGGGAAATGTAATACATGTAATGGGTTAGATAACTAAGTTACAGGATATTTGCATTTGAAGAGAGTGTATGGCATGTCACATTTGGAAATGCCTGGAAAACTGTGGAGCGGAACCTAAGTGCAACGTACACAAGACTCTGAGCTTCGCAAAGTCTCTCATGACTACGTTGCGAATACGTCGACAAGTTTGACAACTCGTGAACAGCTAATGGGAATTTCAGCGTCTTTATGATGTTTGTTTCATTTTTTTCTCTGCCTTTATCGAATTCTTAGGTATCCTTTAAAACCCCCAAAATAATTAACAAACCGAATTCCATAAAAGGCCTATTGTCTATTGATGAACGCCACTCATCACTCGTTGGTTTAATTTGAAATTCTGAACATTTTGCAAGAAGTCCGCATCACTTCGGTGTCATTTAAAGTTTTGGATAGATTGTTCGAGGCAGCATCCGTCTTGTTGTAGCTCTGGTTTCTCTACAACCCACGTATAAATCTTTCACCTTTACGTAGTAAACCAGATCGGCTCTGTAGGGCGCCTTTTGCCCTACCAGCCACTCATTTTTTGAAAAATTTTACAATGGAACGCACAGTGCGTGTTCATATTGGTGGACCACAACCAGGACGGGTTACCATGGAAGATTTGGTTCAAGCTTTTTCGAGCAAGATGCCTACAGAGCAAATTGAGGCTATATACAAGATGGAGAAGCCGTACGAATGGTTTTTGGTATGTAGACGAGAGGAATATGCTGAGGATTTAGAGATATTGAAGGAGTTTACATGGAATACAAGAAAGCTTTCCATTTCATGTTGGAATAGGCAGAGGGTTAAGATCAGATGCCATTGGATCCCACATCACGTGGATGACCTGACCATAAAATTTTTTTTTGAACAGTTTGGCACTGTGAAAGGCTACAAGAGACTTTGTACCAATTACAATGATGTGCCGATATACAATGGTGTCCGGGAAGTCATTTTGGAAATTGCAAGGCAGAAGATTGATAGCATTCCGTTTACTGCCCAGATTTTGGATTTCACTGCCCTTTTTGGAGTGCAGGGCAGGCCACCAGTTTGCCTAAAGTGTCGTAAGTCAGGACACACACGGGCGTATTGCAACATGGACACCGGGATGGTAGGACGTACTCCATACAGAGCGGCCACGACATACGCCGAGACAGTGAAGAAAACGGTTGCCACGGAACCCGGTCCGCAGGAAACAGTACAGATGACTGAAGATGATACACCTGATCCACCCACTGTTGAAGTGGAAAGACCTGATGAGATTGTTGAGGTTTCAGCCCCTGCTGATATTCCCAGTGTGCCGTCTGATGTTGGTTCCCAGCTGGTCATTGATGAGACTGCACCTCAGGAGTCGGATATGCAAGCTGAATCTGCGAATGTGAAGAGGGACTTCGAGGATGACGATGAGGACGAGGTTTTGGACTTTCAGCTAGCAGACCGCACTTGGAAGAAGTCAAGGGCAGCCCGTGGTTCCCACACGATCGATTCTTTGGACTTGTTCACGGATACCCTTTTATCTCCGTCACCAACATCTCATGTTAAGTGAACAGGACTCTTTTTCCCTTTGTGTGATTTTGGACCTACTTTTCGGATTACGACCTCGGACTGAATTAAGGACTACGGCGGCGGATTGTGATTTGACGGATTTACGGACTGGAACTGTACTCAGGATTATGATGGCGGACTGTGATTTTACGGCTGGTGAACTTGGACCGTCCCTGGACTTTACTTACATTGGTCATGTACCAATGGTGAAATTTCTTGGATATTTTGGTAAATATATAGTATTATTTTATCTTTTTATATTTTGGAAAAGCACGGTTGACGCGGCGGTTATGGGGTCATTGTCCTATTCGGGCAATGCTTTCATGCCCGCCGTGGGAACCTGCTTTAGACTGAAAAATGTCCTTTTATTCTTTTATAATTTGACTGCTTTATTTGTATCAGCTGTACTGCTGGTATTTCATTTCGAAATTTTTATTGACTTCCCAGTAAAAATCAATATTTCTGCTCCTGATTTTCCAACTGAGCTCTTTCGGTTCAAGAGTCAACTTTTGTTCTCCTTTACGAACAATGGTGTTTGTAACACACAGATCTGTTCTAGTCAATTCTTTTTTTTCATTATCCGTGCTTTGTCTTTCATCACTTGTGTCTGTATTGTGAACTCTCACCCGAGATGTTCGCTGAAGTCATTTGCCCACTTTGAGCCTTTTAATCTATTCCACGTGATTTCGTTCCGGGACCTTTCGGTTATCTTATTTTTTTTTTTTACTATTTAAAAATTTTATAAATATTCATCATGGCGAATTTAAATATTCTACAATTTATTTCCATCAATGTTAATGGATTTCGGGACAGTGTGAAGAGATATCAGTTATTTTCTCATTGCCTTCTGAAATCCATTGATATTGCTTTTATTCAAGAGACACATTTAGATAAACTTCAGTTAATTAAGGATATTGAACATGATTATGGGGGTAAATTTTTTTGTTCATTTGGGACTCACAAATCTTGTGGGGTGGGGATTTATTTTTCAAAAAATCTAAATTTTAAAATTTTGAAATTTCAACATGATTTTGAAGGCCGTATCGTCTGTCTTGACGTGGAGGTTGGGCGGTCTGCCTATAGGCTTCTCAACATCTACGCCCCGACTGGCGATGCGGCCCGTGTCGATTTTTTTATGTCTCTTGAAAATTACTATGTTTCTAAAAATCCCTTAATTCTGGCAGGTGACTTCAACTGTATTTCAAATCCATTACTGGATAAAAGAGGGGGAAATATTTGTAAGGGTTTGGTGGGGGATAAAATTATTAAATCGGCCTGTACGGCCTTTAATTTTTGTGATATCTATCGCAAAAAATTCAATCCCAATCAAATTATTACCACTTGGACACGGTGTGGTGTTTCTTGTAGGCTCGACAGGATTTATATTTCCAACAGTTTATATGATTCGGTTCGAGATTGTAATATATACCCGTGCTGGTTTTCTGATCACGACTTTGTCACAATGGTGATAGGCCGTGATCAGAAAATCGGCAAGGGCCCATCTTACTGGAAATTTAATACTTCACTGTTGGAGGATGTGAATTTTTGTCGGGCTTTTATCGGATATTTTAAACCACTCGTAGACAATGCCGCTATCTCACCCGAGTGGTGGGATAGTTTCAAAATTGACATTAAAAATTTTGTTATAAATTACTCCAAGAAAAAGGCATCGGTTAGGCGTAAGGTGATCTCTCACTGTGAGAGGAAATTCCGTTCGCTACAGCAGCAAGAACGTTTAAATCCTGGCTCTTTTTCAGATGAACTCAAAATTATTAAACTTCAACTTCAAGATTTACACGGGAATTTGGCACGAGGGGCGATAATTCGATCACGGGTCCAAAATGTTGAATGTAACGAAAAGCCCACGAAATTTTTCTTCCAGAAAGAATCTAAAAATTCAAAAGATAAATTTATTACGCTGCTAAAAGATGGTGATTCAGTTTTTGACACCACTGACACGATTGTTGATCACTGCAGATCTTTCTATCGACAGCTGTACTCAAAGGAGGCTGTTGATGAAGAGATATGCAGTGATCTCTTGCGTGACGTACCTAAATTAGAAGCCAATCAGTCCGAATTATGTGAAGGTCCCATAGTTTTATCGGAAATTGAGAATTCCCTCAAAAAAATGCAAAACAATAAAGCCCCAGGCCCAGATGGTTTACCTAAAGAATTTTACTTGACTTTTTTTCAAATATTTGGCCCAATTCTATTGAAATTATATAATGATTGTTTTTTATCTGGCAAACTTTCGGATTCACAGAGATTAGGTTTTATCACTCTGCTTTGTAAAGATAGGGAACGTGCCGAGGACTTGAGTTTCTGGAGGCCTGTGTCCCTTCTCAACGTGGATTATAAAATCTTATCTAAGGCATTGTCAAACAGATTACGTGACGTATTGCAGTATGTCATTCACCCTGATCAGACTTGTTCAGTGCCGGGGCGGAGCATAACTGACAATCTTCACCTCATGCGAAACATTATTGATTATGTTAATCAAAAACAACTGTCCGTTGCTTTTGTCTGTCTCGATCAAATGAAAGCATTTGATCGAGTAGACCACGCCTACCTTTTCAAGGTTTTAGAAGCTTTCGGGTTTGGCCCCGCCTTCGTGTCATGGGTCAAACTTTTATACAATGAAATTAACAGTTCCGTTATTGTCAACGGACATATATCAGATCCATTTACGGTGTCACGTTCAGTCCGACAGGGCTGCAGTCTCTCGCCTCTTCTCTATGTTTTATGTATTGAACCTTTAGCTATCAAAATTCGGAACGACCCACGCATTAAAGGTATTTCTATTCCTGGCAGTTCCGAGGAAGCCAAAATATCTTTGTATGCTGACGACTCTGATGCTTTCTGCACGGATGAAGAATCTGTGCAGAGAGTGTTGGAGTGGTCGACGTACTATGGTAAAGGATCTGGAGCGAAATTAAATTTATCGAAAACAAAAGCATATGTATTTGGGCATTTTAAGAAACCGGCGGACAATAAATTTGGAATTTCATGGCCAGACGGGAGTGGCAAAATTTTAGGCATACTTTTTGGAAGGGATTTAACTCCAGATGATAATTGGCATAAAATTTTCACGAAATTTTCGCATTCATTAAAATTTTTAAAATCCCGATCTCTTTCTTTTTTTGGCAAAAGCATGATATCGAAGGTCATGGCCTGTTCCAAATTATGGTATGTGGGTCAAGTTTTGGACCTCCCCAAGTTTTATCAGAAGAATTTTCAAAAGGCCTTAGTCCGCTTTATTTGGGGTAGTACAATCGAAACGGTGGCGAGAAATATTCTTTATAATCCCATTAAAGAGGGAGGCTTGGCTGCTGTTAACGTGGAAGCCAAGCTACAGAGTTTCCGTTTGAGACACGTTCGGCAAATTGTTTTGAATTCTAATGCAAAATGGGTACATTTTGCTAGATACTGGGTGGGGCTGAGTCTGAGAAGATTCAGCCCTGCCCTGGCTAGGAATGATGTGCCCCATTCCACTTTTATTCCCAAATTTTATAAAAATTGTATGACCATTGTTAGGAATTTAAAATTAGACTCAGATTTTGATTGGGGGGGCTCGACATCCAAATTATTTTACAATATGATACTGGACAAGAACCGGGGTGTTCCCCGAGTTCTTGCCCGGTATCCTAAGGTAAATTTCAGTAAAGTTTGGCTATCTGTTAATAATTTGTTTTGTTCCCCTGTGGCCCGGGGTATTAATTGGCTAACAGCACATGAAGGGTTGCTGGTTAATGACTTTCTGTATGATCGTCATATATCAGCAACTCGTAAGTGTGTTTCGTGTACTCAAAGGGAAACTCACACTCATCTGGTTTTTGTTTGTCCCTTTTATAAATTATTAAGGAATGAGACACTCACAATGCTGGGCCGCCTCACTGGGAAAGCTATTGCTTGGACCAGGGAGATGATCCAGTTTTGTGAGGTCCCCCCTTCTCTTAATTTAAATAAATTTAAACGAGACTCTTTTCTTTTTATCATTGGACTTTTTAAAGAAACGATGTATACTGCTCGAAATGCTTTGAAATTTAATACAAAAAGGATTTCTCAGACCAGTCTGAAATTTCGATTTCAGGCTGGCCTGAGAATTCGATTACATGTTGATTCCTTGAGACTTTCGAAAACTGCTTTTTTGGCACATTGGTATCCCCTTGCTGTAGAAACAAATCCAGGTGAGTTCGCTTTCACATTTTGAATGTTATATTTATTTTGGCTTGTTCTGTACATACAAGTCTGTTTTGGTGCGTGACACAATTGTCAGTTACAGGTCAGTGACCTTTGTCCTCTCACTGTTTTTTCTCATGGGCTATCAGTGATTGGATAATTTTTTACGCTGGTTTGTTTTTAATAGTAAACTCTATAGTATTAGCGTACTATACGCAGTCGGGCATGTAATTGTTGTAATTGAGAACATCTTACTTGGGAGTTGGAATTTTGATTGGTTGCACTCCATTGTTGGCGGGTGTGGGAGGGACTTTGTTCCTTCGTGCGCCCGCCAAACGTGGAGTGTATCCGACAGTATCTTTAATCTAATCCACTTGGTTTTATACGTTGATTTATATTCAATATTATTATGGTTTCATCTTATGAGCCGGGGGGGGGGGGGGGGGCGATAGCGTGTGTGGGGGGGGGGGGGGGTGACAGGATGGGGATTTGGAAAATTCCTACCTCTATACTGGTTCTTTGGTGTTTCCAGTCATTTCTTGTTTGACTGTCTGTAGATCTGTTTTTGTATTTATTATTGTCGTTATCATCACTGATCATAATACATTTTTGGAAATTTTGATTAATGTTTCAAGAACATCGCTTGGGGCCCCTCACGGGAGCGAGCTCAAAGAGCACGCTCTGGTGGGGGACCACTGGCTGTGCTTCTCGGGACACAAGATGTTAATTTCAAAATATTTCTCAAAATGTGTTGTGTGCTTATTTGTCCTTTGCTCGTTATTATATAACTTGTCAGTGCCTTCGCGTCGTCTTTGGCTGTCTGTAATGAGAGACAAAGCTGGCGTGAGGTCCCTGTAGATGTCTCATCCGAGGTTGATTCTCTCAATTCAGGTTATGGCATCCTCTATTGCTCTGTGGTGATTCCATGCCATCGCCGACTGCCTGATATGACAGGCGGCGCTGGCGTGGAAGACCCGCAGGTTTGTCCATACCCTATGAGTTCCTTGCCTGAAGTTTAACCTTTTATTGCAGTACTCGGTTCTTTCTATTCTTTAGCAGTGTTTTCGCGTCGACGATGGCTGCCTACAGGGGAGACAACGTCGACGTGAGGTCACTGTTGATTTTGTGATGTATAAGTGTTTAATGTTTTTTAAAGAATTAACTAACATTATCTTACCTTACAGTGCTCCTATGCTTCTATGCCACCTTTGCCTGCCTGTAGTGGCAGCCGGAGATGGCATGGAGGAGCTGGAAGTGGAGAGTCATTTTAGATATATATACCTCACAGTGGTAATGGTTTGAGGTTTCTTCGTAGTCTATCTATAGTGTGGTGTAGCGACGCTGGAGTGGGGGGGGGGGGGAGGGTTTTTTTTTTTTTTTTTTTTTTTTTTTTTTTTTTTTTTTTTCTGGGGGGGGGGGGGGGTGGAGGGAGTGCTTTCGCGTCATTGTTGGCTGTCTGTGGTATTTTTTCCATGTGGCCGTCTGTATTTTTGGGGTAAAGTGTTAGTCTGTGATAATTGATACTTTGTTAATGAATTTGTTTGTTATTTTATTCTCGTTTGTTATAGGTGAGTTTTGTTATGAGTTTCTGTGCCTTTGTACAAAATATCGTTAATCGTTTTATTTATATCTATAGTCATCACGGGAACCTTGAATGTATTGCGATGGGTGTGTCTGCTTACTGTACCACTTGGAGTGAATGTCGGGTGTGGTTCAGGGAATACTTGTGTGAGTGAATGATATATCACAGGTGTGGCTCGATAATTTTTTTCGTCCCGTTTTTCTTGTTTATGTACCCCTATATACACCTGTGATATGGCGGTGGACGTTATGGTTCCCGTTTTTATTGTATATAGGGCCTTTTGTCAAAATAAACTTTATGAAACAAAAAAAAAAAAATTTACTAAAGATTTCCGTGCAGAGGAACAATATAATGAGCCTTAAGGGCTATTTTTCATGTCCTGCTTTCGCAGGACTATTATCAAAATTACAATAAAAATAGAATAGCAATTTCCTGAAGTGAAAGGCTTATGAATTCATGTTCTATGTTCACCTGGTAATAGTGGTAGGATAAAAAAAACTTGTTCAGACCGATTTTAACGCTTATTTGTGTCTTGCGTGTAATGACAAGATAACAGGAAATTTGTCCAAATGATCTCAGAATAACTTTCTGTCATTAAGTTCGTGACTTACGCGACGCATTTGATATTCGCCAAAATAATGCATGGATCAAGAATACGGCAGGGCGAAAACTAATGCAACGTGTCTTCTCGAGCAGGTAACATATTTGGGTGTAAAATTAAACATGAAAAATAATAACCAACGCCTGCGAGTATCGAACTCGTTCTGCCCCGGAGGGGTAGAGGCGTTGCCAAAATCTGCATTTCCAAGGAAAAAGGATGAGTGTCGAATTAGCACCACGGAACCCCCGAGCGATCTGAAGGGCCAGAAGCCTTTCATTTCACCCGGAAGATATCAAGCTGCTTTAGTCTCAGTTGAAGGAAATTGATTTCTTGGTAATTGAACCCGCGACGCCACGGCTCATCCGATAAATACATTGTGAAATCTTCAAGTCACACTTGCGACATGTGATTGTGCAATGCTTCGTGTAGTAAACATCACGGGAGACAACCCGGTGTTGATTGATTCAGTGAATCTAAACTTCGGGCCGCCTTTCCTGAAACAATTCAGACTCGGAAGTTTTCAGACGACAGAAAACATTCATGAGTACAAACCGTTAGGTGATAGGCTCTAATTGGAAATTTGAGTGTGCAGGAAGAGTTGGCGGAAGGCTCGATAGTGTTTGGCTTTTCTACGATTCGGGGCAAATGTTTACATCTCTTAAAAAGTGGGTATTCTGATTCCTTGAAAATTCAAATATTAATTTTTATCTTCAGCAAGCAGGCCAATGAGCGATACGCGTGGAGCGGATTACCGATGCCGAGTTCGCGGACTGAATGAGGTAGTGCTTATATCGCCGCCAGAGGTAAAATGGAATTCTATCTGATACTGATAGGTACTTGCTGAAACAACGATATAGCCTGGGTAGTTGGTATTCTATATTTCTTCTAAAACATTACTTCATGACAACACACGAGCCTGACACCCTCACTACCCCCCCCCCCCCCCCCAGCCACCCACACGCCTTTAGTGAAACGAACGTGCGAAGCTCATTCCAAGAGGGGGATGAGGCATGGTTTGAAAGCGAAGAATTGAAATATGCTGAAAATTTGGATGGCATTTTTTGTACATAGCGCCGTCCGAATTATGTAGTGATTCGTCGGTTACATGCCGCGTTAACCCGTTCCTTTCTAGAAAGTTTAAGGAATAACCAGGTGTGATGAAGAATTGTCAAAAATGCTTCAAGTTCAACATACGTTTTTTTTTTCGTCTGACACTTGACTCTCGTTCAATAATTATTTAACATTGTCCACGGGTATTGTAAAGAGATTGGAGTGGGGAGGTTAATCATTTTTTTTTTCCTAAGAGATCGGATGGGGGAATTTCTAATCATTTTTTCATCCAGTTGAATTTGAAATTATTTTTCTGTGAACTTGCAGGCATACAGATCCAGTAAACCAGGCCAGGCTGCGACCAGAGAGAGTCACAGTACAACGCTTTGGCTATGAAGTTTCACCTGTCCGCTGGTAGACAGGAAAAAATATGGAACGCTTCACGAATTTGCGTGTCATCCTTGCGCAGGGGCCATGCTAATCTTCTCTGTATCGTTCCAATTTTAGTATATGTACCGCCGAAGCGAGTACAACTTCAGAGCAAGGAGACGATCCTTATAAAGGGGCAAAGATCGGATTTGACACCGCAAATGGTGTGCAGTTCTAACCTCAACTATATTGTATTGAGGCAGCAACTATTTAGTATTCAGAGATATCTGAAGGGTTTTTGACCCGTTGCACCAAACAGAATCAAACCATAAAACTCAACTACGCATGACCAGTGGAGAGAACGTTGTTGTTTGTCTGTACAATAATAATACGAAGCAATTTTAATGTATTCTTAAATTTACATTCATGGGCGTACAAGTAAGGTTCCGCTCCACAGTTTCGCACTATTGCACAGGGGTGAAATTCTAAACAAAGGGCGTATGTTGAAACTAAGGCCATGTAAAATAGAGATATATTTTTAGTATCAGATATATGATAACATTAGGCTTTTTGTTGGACAAGAGAATTTGAAGTTTGGGTCCCAAAGTTGGAGTCTGATACATAGGGGTAAATTACCAGATGAATTATGGGAAACAGTGGCTTCGAAAAATTGGCTATTTTTTTAAATGTAATTTTTACACGGGTTTGTTACCAGACAGGTAACTAAAAAATGAGACGGAAACATATAATTTTTTTTTTGCATTTTAGAAACAACTGATGCTCTGCTCCAGGGGTGGGTAGGTGGGGTTGGTGGGAAAATTCTGCTTTTGAGGCTGCTAGGTGGCCGAAAATGACCGGTTTCGGTATTTTTTCGGGCAATTTTTCAGGTTGAAGTCTTGCCTTTGACAATAAATAATTCCACCCACATTCAGATTGTTTATTTCTACTTAGTCAGATAGTGTTATATGTTTTTTTGTGGATTTGGGAAATGTAATACATGTAATGGGTTAGATAACTAAGTTACAGGATATTTGCATTTGAAGAGAGTGTATGGCATGTCACATTTGGAAATGCCTGGAAAACTGTGGAGCGGAACCTAAGTGCAACGTACACAAGACTCTGAGCTTCGCAAAGTCTCTCATGACTACGTTGCGAATACGTCGACAAGTTTGACAACTCGTGAACAGCTAATGGGAATTTCAGCGTCTTTATGATGTTTGTTTCATTTTTTTCTCTGCCTTTATCGAATTCTTAGGTATCCTTTAAAACCCCCAAAATAATTAACAAACCGAATTCCATAAAAGGCCTATTGTCTATTGATGAACGCCACTCATCACTCGTTGGTTTAATTTGAAATTCTGAACATTTTGCAAGAAGTCCGCATCACTTCGGTGTCATTTAAAGTTTTGGATAGATTGTTCGAGGCAGCATCCGTCTTGTTACAGCTCTGGTTTCTCTACAAAACCCGTATAAATCTTTCGCCTTTTACGTAGCTTTTCGTTTTTTTCGCTCTTTGGCCTGTTGGCTGAATTGTGAAGCCATGGATAAGTCAGTCATTGACCGGACTGTCAGGATTTACATCAGTGGAGGTAATCCGGGACGTGTTTCTTTGGAGGATTTGGCTGCTTCCATCAGCAAAGTGGTTCCTGCGGAGAAGATCATTGCATTATATAAAATGGAAAAACCGTTTGAATGGTTTGTGGTTTTTGAGAAGAAAGAGGATGGAGAGCTGTTGGTTGCGAGAAGAGAATTGTTTGTTAACAGTAGGAGTATACTGTTCTCCTGGTGGAACCAGCAGACCGTGAATTTACGTTTACACTGGGTCCCTCATCATATGGATGATGAAGTAGTTGAAACTTTCTTCAGCAGTTTTGGCAAGGTCTTGTTCTACGACA
Organism: Pictodentalium vernedei; assembly: GCA_031216915.1. Lineage (NCBI taxonomy): Eukaryota > Metazoa > Mollusca > Scaphopoda > Dentaliida > Dentaliidae > Pictodentalium > Pictodentalium vernedei. The sequence continues at coordinate 37,137,827 of CM062297.1, forward strand.
GAAGAAGAACACTGGTGGATGGCATCCCAATTTTTAATGGCATTCGAGAGGTCACATTGGAGGTCCCGTTACATACCATTCCGTACATCCCGTACACGGTTAAGATTATGGATATCACGGCAATGATCACAATGCCTGGCCGTCCTCCAATGTGCCTGAAATGCAGAAAAGTTGGGCACACCAGACAGTTTTGCCCGGGTATCGGAGGTCCAGTGAGTCAGCCTAAGCCTAGCTATGCGTCAACCTTGTCTAGGAAGCCGGTTGAACCAGCCGCTCCTGTTGTGCAGAAGGAGCAGAGGAAGGAGGTCGTGACCGTAACTGAAACTCCACCGGAACCTGAAGTTATTCCCGAAACACAAGAAACGATGGAACAAGAATTAAGCCAGGCTAAGCGTGTCAGGGAGAGTGATGGTGATATTTCTGATCCTGATGAGTTCATCATGGTGGAAGGAAAGAAGAAGAAAAAGAAGAAGAAGAAGAACCTGAAGAATTTGACCACTTGGGCGGAGGAAACTCTACGTTTGGAGAGGTTACAGGGACAGACTGTCACAGGAGAAGATTTGTTTGGCTCCTTGTCGGAGGATATAGAAGTAGACGATCACAATGGGTGAAAACATTATTTCATTTCATTTTCTTTCATCACGACCTGGAACTGTTTTTAGGATCACGATTTCTGCCTGGACTGATTTTACGGACGACGAAACTGGATTGCCTAAGGACATTTCTCCTGTTGGTTTTCAACCAATAGTCAATAATTTTCTTTCAAGTATGTATAGTGTTATATTTTTTATTCTTTTATTTTCATGTGTTTGGGCAGCCGGGACCCCTGGAATTGAGTGTTCGGCTCTGGGAGTCGAACGCTCAATTCCAGGTGTGTTGGTTGTTGCTTTAAATACCTTGTCAGAGGTAGCCTTAAATTACTTGTTAGAGATAACCTTAATTGGTATTTTAACTTATTTTTCGTGTGGAATTAATTATTGTTATTTTTACTCTGGGTTAATTCATCAAAATTTTTCGATCACCCCTGTACGATTACATTTTAGGTTTCCATTTCAAGAAATTAGCTCAGTTAATTCACGATTCGTTTCTTTGGGTTTGTATTGGCCTTTGTTCTCTTCATCGATTTTTGCCCTTAGCTTTAAACTAGCCTTTGTTTTTGATTCCAGTGGAGCATTTCCCATTGTATTTTATACAATGGGAAATGCTCGACTGGTCTCAGCAGCTTTGGTCCGTTCTTTAATAGAGTTCCACACGAAGAGTACTGGTCATGTGACTTTATTTATATTTTTGTTTTGGTTTTCACGCACATGGCTAGTTAGTCCAACAAATATTGGGGTGGGGGTAATGATCAAAATTTTGTCGGATGGAATTTTTTGTTGGAATTTCATTGTATATATAATTATATATTGGGGCGCTCATACATTTTTCTTCAATCACCTCCATTATGGATAATACGGCCACTTTAAAAATTACTTCTATTAATATCAATGGATTTCGAGACGGAGCGAAGAGGGCTCAGCTCTTTTCGCATTCTGTCTTGAAATCTATTGATGTTATGTTCATTCAGGAGACCCACATTGATAATTTTAAAATCATACAAGAAATTGAAAATGAGTGGGGAGGCAAATTTTTTTGTTCTTTTGGCAAGCCCAGGGTAAATGGGGTGGGGATCTATTTATCAAAAAATTTTCTAAATTACGAAATTTTAAAATTTCAGCATGACATCGATGGACGAATCGTCTGTCTGGATGTGCGCGCTGGGGGGTCGGGTTACCGACTGCTCAACGTGTACGCCCCGACGGATGAGGGGGACCGATGTGAATTTTTCCAGAATTTGGATATTTACTGCTTGTGTAAAAATCCCATCATAATGGCTGGTGATTTTAATTGTATACTTAACCCGGATATTGATAAGAGGGGTGGGAATTTGTTTAGAGGGATGGGTGGAATTAAAATAATAAATGATCTCTGTACCAATTTTAATTTAACTGATATATACAGGTATAAATTTAATCCCACTGGTACTGCCACTACTTGGTCAAATAACACTGTTTCATGTAGGCTTGACAGATTTTATGTGTCAAAAATTTTGGCTGATTCTATTCAAAAATGTAATATTAACCCCTGCTGGCTGTCTGATCATGACTTTGTTACCATGGTGATGAGTCGTGAACAGAAAGTCAGCCGGGGTAAAAGTTATTGGAAATTTAATGTTTCCTTATTAGATGACGCTAATTTCCGTCAAGCCTTTATCAAGTTTTTTACCACATTTAAGGGCAATGCCACTGTCTCCCCCGAGTGGTGGGATAGTGCAAAATATGAAATTAAAAATTTCATTATTTCTTACTCTAAGAAAAAAGCTTCAGTGAAGCGTAAGGTAATCTCTTACTGTGAGAGGAAATACCGTTCGCTTCAGCAGTGTGACAAATTAGATCCTGGTTTTTATTCTGAGGAAATCAAAAATGTCAAGAATCAGCTGAAAAATTTACACAATGATTTGGCAAAAGGGGCGATAATTAGGTCTCGGCTTCAAAATGTTGAATGTAATGAAAAGCCCTCAAAATCCTTTTTCCACAAGGAAACTCAAAATTCAGAGAAAAAATTAATCACACTGTTAAAAGATAATCAAAATGTTTATGATACAACTGAAGCAATTGTTGATCACTGCAGATCTTTTTATTGCCAGCTGTACTCCAAGGAGGCTGTAGATGAAGAGGTATGCAGGGATTTTTTACAGGATGTTCCAAAACTAAATGAAAATCAAGCTGAATCGTGCGAGGGCCTTGTTAGTCTGCATGAAATTGAAGCTGCGCTTCGTTTGATGCAGTCAAACAAGAGCCCTGGTTCTGATGGCCTCCCTAAAGAATTTTATTTAACATTTTTTCCCATTTTTGGCCCAATTTTGGTTGATTTATTTAATAAATGTTTTATCTCTGGTAAACTGTCAGAGTCTCAGAGATTAGGATTTATCACTCTACTGTGTAAAGATAGGGGTAATGCCGAGGATCTAAAATTCTGGAGGCCTATATCCCTTCTTAACGTAGACTATAAAATCCTTTCAAAAGCATTGTCCTTAAGATTGCGCGAAGTGTTACAGTATATTGTTCACCCGGATCAGACCTGTTCTGTTCCTGGGAGAACAATTGCTGATAACCTTCATCTCATGCGTAACATAATTGATTACGTAAATCAAAAACAATTATCTGTCGCCTTTCTCTGTCTCGATCAGATGAAAGCTTTTGATCGTGTAGATCATACATATTTATTGAAAACTCTTCGAGCTTTTGGTTTTGGAGACAATTTTATTTCATGGGTTAAGCTTTTATATACTGACATTACAAGTTCAGTTATAGTCAACGGACATATTTCTAAACATTTTGATGTTCAGCGTTCAGTCAGGCAAGGCTGTAGTCTCTCGCCATTATTGTATGTTCTTTGTTTAGAACCTTTGGCAATCAAAATTAGGGGGGACCCACATATCAAAGGCATGTCTATTCCTGGAACCCCCGAAACTGCCAAAATATCGTTGTATGCCGATGACTCCACTGCCTTCTGCACGGATCATGAGTCCGCGGGGAGGGTTTTGGAGTGGTCGGATTATTTCGGTAAGGCATCTGGTGCAAAATTAAATTTTTTAAAAACAAAAGCTTTTGTATTTGGGCACTTTAGGTCACCGGCGGATAACAAATTTGGAATTTCTTGGCCAGATGGATCTGGAAAAATTTTAGGCGTACTATTTGGGAAACATGTTGCACCAGATAATGTATGGCATGGAATTTATACAAAATTTGTTAAAACTTTAAATTTTTACAAACCACGACATCTTTCTTATTTTGGCAGAAGTTTAATCTCAAAGGTCATGGCCTGTTCAAAATTATGGTATGTGGGTCAAATTTTAGATGTTCCAAAACATTACATCAAAATTTTTCAAAGGTCATTAATCCGCTTTGTTTGGGGTAATAAAATTGAAATGCTGGCGAGAAATGTACTTTACAATACAATTAAGGAGGGTGGTTTATCAGTTGTTGATATTCCATCCAAAATAAAGGCTTTTCGTTTAAAGCATATCAGAGATATTGTTTTAAACCGTGAAGCTAAGTGGGTATATTTTGCCAGATATTGGGTGGGGTTGAGCCTGAGAAGGTTTAACCCCTCCCTTGCTGGCAATAGTGTGCTACACTCCGAATACATTCCTCCTTTTTATAAGGAAAGCATGAGGTATGTCAGAGAGTATATTACAGACCCAGATTTTAATTGGCAAGGTTCATTTTCTAAATTGTTTTATAACATGATACTGAGTAAGAACCGGGGAGTGCCTCGTGTGATTGGTCAGTATCCTGGTATAAAATTTCATAAAGTTTGGTGTCGAGTTAGTGACTCTTTTGTTTCACCCATTGCCAGGGGCATTGGGTGGTTAATTAGTCATGATAGGTTGTTGGTAAACAACTTTTTATATGACAGACACATTTCTGCCACGAGAAAATGTATATCTTGTGTTCAGGTAGAAACGCTTACTCATCTGTTGTTTCAGTGCCCCCTATATTCTCAGTTAAGAACAGAAACTCTCGTCATTTTGGGTCGTCTCACTGGAAAGAGCATTCCTCTAACCAGAGAGATAATCCAATTTTGCGAGATCCCTGAAGCTTTAAATTTAAATAATTTCAAACAACAATCTTTTCTGTATGTAATTGGCTTATTTAAGGAAACAGTTTGGTCAACTCGAAATTCAATAAAATTTAATACAAAGTCGGTTACTCGGAGCAGTCTGAAATTCCGATTTCAGGCAGCTTTGAGGAACCGAATTTATATAGATTCTCTTAGATTTTCCAGACAGTGTGTTTTGGCTCACTGGTTTCCCTTAATTTTGGTTTCTCCAACAGATGAGTTTGTGTTGACATTCTAGGTCAACTTTGTTTTGATTGCTTTCTACTACAATGCGTTTGTAGTAAATTAATCACCAGAGCGTTTTACTACGACTTTTACAACTTTTGATCACGTGGTGTAAAACTATTTCTCCCACTCACGTGAAGGACTTTGGTCCACATTCTCTTCATAAATTTATTTCATTGGTTAACATTTCTGTGTCATTGCGATGTGTGGTGTTTCAGCTTTCCCCTCTGGCGAAAGGTGAAATATTCTATGTCGCAATGAGGGGGAATGTTTGTTTTATAGTTAATTTAATTATAAATGTCTGGAATATGGTGGGTTGGTTTTACTATCACGTGGTCTGTAGTTAATTTGTCACCGGAACGTGAGTGTTTGTATTTAATTGGATACAAAAGTTTTACTACAATGTTGATTCTCCTTACAATTATTGGTCACGTGACACAATAGTATTTCGTTTTCTAAAGTGTGTAATAGATGTCTAGTCTGTTTATTTATCCACAACATTGACTGATATTCCGTTTGATTGTGATATGGAGTGTTTCATTTTCCGCCATTGGCGATTAGTGGGATGTTCTGTGCCACAATGAAGCGGAGTTTTTCATATTTAACGTAACTTTACCCCAATTTAATTTAGATTTTCCACAAAATTTATACACTATAATAAAATTTAACATAATTTACCCCCCTCATATATACATAGCAGTTAATTTTCGTTTTGGTTAATTTGAATATATAATAGTAGTAATAATAACCCATATTTATTCTCCCAGTAGTTTATCATTTTAATTGTGGATTAATGTCCCTAATGTATTTCTTGCCTAGAGTGCCTCGTGGTGATATCTGTAATGCCGGGGGCATTGTGGGTGTCACCACTTGACGTTCGGTAAGTTATGTCCAGTTTCATCATTTGGAGCATTTTAATTTATTTTGCAAGTCTCGTAGTTGAGGCTTAGTGTCACTTATGACATTGGTTCAGTAATTATAGTTAAGACTTGTTAATTAATGTCAAGGCGGTTTTTATTTTTAATGTGTTCAACATTGCAATGTATGTTAGTTTTGTGTGCATGTGTGGGTGTCTGAATGGGAGGGGGGAAGGGGGGGGGGGAGCTGGCAATATAAAATTAATCTGTGATACATGTATTATTTGTTATCGTTATGATAAATTGTTAAGGTGTTTTATTGTTATGAGTTGCTGTGCCTTTGTAACAAACCAATTTCCATAAAAGGCTGTATCTATTCGTTTTAACGGGAATTCAGAGTGTTTGGGGTTGTGTGATTGGTGAAATGATTGTGGGTCGACTGAGAGTATACCTGTTTGAGTGAATGTATCATCACAGACGTAAGAAATTTCTTTCTATTTTTTTTGTCCGTTTTTTCAATTTTTTTCATCAATGATGTGTCCCTATATACGTCTGTGATTGGGCGGTGAATGTTGGAATTCCCGTTTTTTATTGTATTTAGGGACTTTTTTGAAAAATAAATTTTTATCAAACAAAAAAAAAAATTTACTAAAGATTTCACGAGAACCAGAGTTGGTTCGGCTGGGCCGCTATGCCCTACCGGCCTTTGGATATGGAGTTATCAACTATGAATAGAACGGTTCGTGTGCATATAGGTGGTGCCAATCCAGGTAAAGTTTCTATGGATGATATTGTGAAGGTAATTTCGTCACTCATTCCTACCGAGCAGATTGCGGCTGTATATAAAATGGAGAAACCGTATGAGTGGTTTGTTGTTTGCAGAAGGGAGGAATATGCCGAGGATTTGGAGAATGAGAAAGAGGCTCTTTTTTATACCAGAAAACTTTCCTTTTCATCATGGAATCGACAGATTGTGAAAATTAGATGCCATTGGATTCCCCATCATGTGGATGATTTGACTTTGCAATTCTTTTTTGAGCAGTTTGGAGTGGTAAAAGAAAATAAGAGACGATGTACCAACTACAGTGATGTGTCCATTTTCAATGGTGTGAGGGAGATAACTCTGCAGGTTGCTCGACAGAAAATAGACCTGATCCCATTTACAACGCGGATTTTGGACTTTGAAGCCTTATTTTCAGTGCAAGGACGGCCTCCAGTTTGCCTTAAATGTAGGAAGCCAGGGCACACCCGTGCAGTTTGTGGAGGAGGGGCTGGGGTGGCAGGGCGTTTTACTTCTCATACACCTGCTACCTATGCTCAGACGGTGATGCAGCATGTGACTCAAGACACTCGTCCTACTGAGGTGGTTGCGGCCAAAGCTTCAGATGTGATTCCAGAATCTGTACAGGTGACTTCTTTGAATGATGGTGCTGAGAATGCCGTGGGATCCCCAGATGTCCTGTCTGACAAGGATTTGGTTATTGATGAGTCGATTCCCACAGATATCGATATGCCAGCTGAGGAAGACAACCTGAAGAGAGGTCGGGAGGAAGAAGAGGGTGAAGTTGTTGTTGATGACGGCCCTGAGTTTCAGTTGGTAGACCGCTCAGGGAAAGGGAAGAAGATGAAGATGAAGGACCACAAGAACAAAGAAGATAAACATGGTGATTTGTTGGATTCCCTGGATTTATTCGATGATGCCTCTTTACCCCAGCCTGGAGGGACTGATGGTTAAAGGGCTGATAGATCAAATTGCCCATGTGTTTATGGGACCCTGTTTTTTTCTATTGTGGATTACGACCCTGGACTGGCTTAAGGACTATGGCGGCGGACTGTGCTTTACGGATCTACGACCTGGAACGGACCTACGGACTTTGAAGGCGGAATGCGATTTCACGGATGTTGACCTCGGACCGTCCCTGGACTTTCCCAATATTGGTGTTATACCAATAGTTAATTTCTTGGAATGTGTGAGTAATTATTTTTTAATGTTTCTTTTTATGTTTTTCATTATGTGGGGCATAGCTGTTGCCTCGGGTGTGGAATCGTTGCCTTTTTCACGCAAGGATTTCATCTCTGAGGCGACAACTTGTCAGAAAGTAAAAGTTTTTAATTTTTTTTCTTTTTCTTTTGGCATATTTTTCGACTACAGTGGTACTGCTGTTGGTACAAATATTTTTTCTATCGGTCTCTTTGTAAAAATCAATATTTCAGTTCGTGTTATCACATTAATTTCCTGGCAATTCACATCTGTTGTATTGTTACTAGTGAACAATGCTATCGGGTGTGTTCTTCGTTCACGAATTGTTTCTCATTGTTCTCTTTCAAAAATACTTCGTGCGTGTAACTTGATCGCTGGTGTTCTGATCATTAATTGCTGTTTGGGGAATTTATTGAAGTCATTGCTCACTTCGAGCTTTCCAATCTATTCCATCAGACTATTGTTCCGGGAATTTTGGCAATTTGTTTTATTTGTTGAAAAATAATTTTTATACATCCAATATGGCGAATTTAAATTGTCTTAAATTAATTTCTATAAATGTTAATGGATTTCGAGACAGTGTTAAGAGAGCTCAGTTCTTTTCTCATTGCCTTCTGAAGTCCATTGATATTGCTTTCATTCAAGAGACTCATTTTGATCAAATTCAGTTAATTAAAGATATTGAAAAAAATCATGGAGGGAAATTTTTTGGTTCACTTGGCACCCATAAATCTTGTGGGGTGGGGATTTATTATTCAAAAAATATTAGTTTTAAAATTTTAAAATTCCAACATGACTTTGAGGGCCGTATTGTCTGTCTGGACGTGGAGGTTGGGAAGTCTGCCTATAGGCTTCTCAACCTCTATGCCCCGACAGGCGATGCGGACCGTGTGGAATTTTTCATGTCTCTTGATAACTATTTTGTCTCAAAACATCCTTTAATTATGGCGGGTGACTTCAATTGTATTTCTCATCCTTTATTGGATAAAAGAGGTGGGAATATAGTTAAGGGAATGGTGGGGGGTAAAATTATTAAATCAGCATGTGTTAATTTTAATTTATGTGACATATATCGGAAAAAATTTAACCCTACTCAAGTGGCTACAACTTGGACACGGTGTAATGTCTCATGTAGATTGGATAAAATTTACGTCTCCAGTAGCTTGTTTGATTCTATTCAGGACTGTTATATCTACTCGTGCTGGTTTTCTGATCACGATTTTGTCACAATGGTGATGGGCCGTGATCAGAAAATCAGTAAGGGACCGTCTTATTGGAAATTTAATACTTCGCTGCTGGAGGACGTAAACTTTCGTACGATTTTTATTAAACATTTTACTCCAAAGATTGACAATGCTGCTATCTCACCCGAATGGTGGGATAGTTTCAAAATTGATATTAAAAATTTTGTTATAAATTATTCCAAGAAAAAAGCTATGGTTAGACGCAGGGTTATCTCTTACTGTGAGAGAAAATTCCGTGCGTTACAGCAGCAGGAACGTTTAAATCCTGGCTTTTATTCTGAAGAACTCAAGAGTATCAAAATTCAATTACGAGATTTACATAGTAATTTGGCTAGAGGGGCGATTATTAGGTCAAGGGTCCAAAACGTTGAATGCAACGAGAAGCCAACAAAATTTTTCTTTCAGAAAGAAACTAAAAATTCGAGTGATAAATTTATTAAGCTGCTGAAAGATGGTGATTCGGTACATGATTCCACTGATACAATTATCGACCACTGCAGATCTTTTTATCGACAGCTGTACTCTAAGGAGGCTGTTGATGAAGAGATATGCAGTGATCTATTACATAATGTTCCTAGATTGGACGCCAATCAGGCCGAATTATGTGAAGGTCCTATTAGCTTGACTGAAATTGAGAAATCCCTCCGTAAAATGCAAAATAATAAAGCCCCAGGTCCTGATGGTTTGCCCAAAGAATTTTATTCAACATTTTTCCAAATTTTCGGCCCGATTTTATTGAAATTATACAACGACTGTTTTTTATCTGGCAAACTTTCGGATTCACAAAGATTAGGTTTTATTACTCTACTTTGTAAAGATAGGGAACGTGCTGAAGACTTGAGTTTCTGGAGGCCTGTTTCCCTTCTCAATGTAGATTATAAAATTTTATCTAAGGCATTGTCAAACAGATTACGTGAAGTATTGCAGTATGTCATTCACCCTGATCAGACTTGTTCAGTGCCGGGGCGGAGCATAACTGACAATCTTCACCTCATGCGAAACATTATTGATTATGTTAATCAAAAACAACTGTCCGTGTAGACCACGCCTACTTGTTTAAAGTATTGGAAGCTTTCGGGTTTGGCCCCACCTTCGTGTCATGGGTCAAACTCCTCTATAATGATATTAATAGTTCTGTTATTGTTAACGGTCATATATCTGACCCATTTACCTTGTCTCGGTCTGTCAGACAAGGCTGTAGTCTCTCGCCACTTTTGTACACATTGTTTATTGAACCTTTAGCTATAAAAATTCGGGATGACCCACGTATTCAAGGTATTTCTATTCCTGGCTGTCCCGACGATGCCAAAATATCTTTGTATGCCGATGATTCCACGGCTTTCTGCACGGACGAAGAGTCTGTCCAGAGAGTTTTGGAGTGGTCGGCGTATTTTGGAAAAGGATCTGGAGCAAAATTAAATTTATTGAAAACTAAAGCTTATGTATTTGGTCATTTTAAGAAACCGGCGGACAATAAATTTGGAATTTCGTGGCCAGACGGGAGTGGCAAGATTTTAGGCATTTTTTTTGGAAGGAATTTAACTCCAGATGATAATTGGCATAAAATTTTTACTAAATTTTTGAATTCTTTAAAATATCTAAAATCCCGATCTCTTTCGTATTTTGGTAAAAGTATGATATCCAAGGTCATGGCCTGTTCAAAATTATGGTATGTGGGTCAAGTTTTGGACCTCCCTAAATTTTATCAGAAAAATTTTCAAAAGGCTTTAGTCCGCTTTATTTGGGGTAATACTATTGAAACGTTGGCGAGGAACATTCTGTACAATCCTATTAAGAAGGGAGGCTTGGCTGCTGTTAATATGGAAGCCAAGCTACAGAGTTTCCGTTTGAGACACGTTAGACAAATTATTTTGAATTCCAATGCAAAATGGGTACATTTTGCTAGATACTGGGTGGGGCTGAGTCTGAGAAGATTCAGCCCCTCCCTGGCTAGGAATGATGAACCCCATTCCACTTTTATTCCCAAATTCTATAAAAACTGTATGTCCATTGTAAGAAATTTAAATTTAGATTCAGATTTTGATTGGGGGGGCCACGACATCCAAATTATCCTATAATATGATACTGGACAAGAACCGGGGTATTTCCCGAGTTCTCGCCCAGTATCCTAGGATAGATTTCAGTTCAGTTTGGCTATCCGCTAACAATTTGTTTTGTTCCCCTGTAGCCCATGGCATTAATTGGTTAATAGCTCATGAAGGGTTGCTGATTAATGACTTTCTGTATGATCGTCATATATCAGCAACCCGTAAGTGTGTCTCGTGTACTCAAAGGGAAACTCACACTCATCTGGTTTTTGTTTGTCCTTTTTACAAATTGTTAAGAATTGAGGCTCTCGCCATGCTGGAACGACTCACTGGGAAGGCCATTGCTTGGACCAGGGAGATGGTTCAGTTTTGTGAGATCCCCTCCTCTTTAAATTTAAATAAATTTCAAAAAGAATCCTTTTTATTTATTCTTGGACTTTTCAAGGAGACGATGTACACAGCTCGGAATGCCATCAAATTGAATACAAAGCGAATTTCTCGGACCAGCCTGAAATTTAGGTTTTTGGCTGATCTGAGAATTCGGTTGCATGTCGACTCCTTGAGATTCAGTAAAGTTTGTTTTCTGGCTCATTGGCACCCTCTTGCTATTGAAACACAACCAGGTGAATTTATGTTTACTTTTTAAACACAAAAGGAAAACATTAATCTTTATTTTTCAATACTGGGATGAATTGTTATTCTGTTTATGTGGGTCACGGTGTGTCTGTCCTTTCACTGATTACCTCTGGTGTCAGTGATTGGATAATTCCTTTACTACAAAGTGTTTGTAGTATTTTAATCCATTTTCATTGGCTAATCCATTTACTACGATGTGTTTATCGTAAAAATACTATGGTTTATTTTGGTTGTAGTAAGAATTCGATTGGACGAAAACATTACGGTGTCCAATCATGGCTGTCGCGCTCGTCTGTGTCGTGTGGTTTTTCCACTTTCTGTCTTGAGCAGAGGGTGGAACGTCTCCATGCGCAGGTGGGTGTGATACGCTTTGTTTTTTTTTTTTTTTTTTGAAAGGACGTTTGTTTCATGGTTGCTAGTTCTTTAATCCTTTTGATTATAATCGCCTTGTTTATTTCGTGCAGCTGTTATTATTCAACTTGTCAGAACCTTTCCATACTTGTTAATCATCCGGGGAGGGGGGGGGGGGGGGCGTGGGCGATGGCGAAAAATATTCTTTAATTTTGGTCTGATTGGATTCATCTGAACCCTTACATTCTGCTTATGACATCGTATATAACTTTCCAGTGCATTCATTTCATCGTTGGTTGCCTGTAGTGGCGACCAGGGGTGACATGGAGGTGCTGTAGAGTTATCCACATCCCTCTAATTCGGTATTGCCTGAGTTATTGTTACATTATTACCTTCCTTAGACAGTGTTTTCGTATCGTTGGGTTGTTGTGGGGGTGAGGGTGTGGGGATGTGGGGGGGGGGCGTACAGCCGCCATTAGACAGGTTAGTAGTGCCTTCGCGTCATCGTTGGCTTTCTATCAAATAGCCATTTTGTTGTGCGTTTGAAGCGAGAAATTCGGTGTTTATTATTGTCAATATTTGTGGTATAAATCTCTGGTAAGTATCCACGCATCAAAAATCGATGTGAACCAAACCCGAGTGACCGTTGACAGTCGAGATTTTATCGAAATAATGTCCATATCCTGTGATACAGGTGATATTACTGAACGTCATTGTTCCATTTTGTCAACAAAGAACGTCCATTTTCAAGGTTGTTTTGGTGTTTATTGTTCGAGTTCAGTGACAATTCAAAAGAGATTCGGTGTTTGGATTCAACCGATAATAGCAAGTTTTTCATCGAGAAACTTCAGTTAATGGGAATGTATGCACACAATATAATCGCCCATTCAAAAACAGCGATTAATTTTCGCCGGTCTGATTGTAAACAAACAAAGCATTCATTCGTACAACGAAAAACTGACCGAGCCGGTGGTCAATATGAAGCGCCGGTTGCTGGTCATAAACGCATCGTCCACACAGAACAATATAAGATCAGCAATCTATACGCACCAGCCGATTTATTTATATCAAACTGATACGGGGAAACGACCGTTTTCCCCCAAATTCTTTGCAAACAAAGCGGTTGGTATTTCCCAATTTCGTGATGAACGTTTCAACACTGGGACGAGTTAGCAAGTCGTTTGGATCCTAAAAAATGCAAATGGTGTGCAGTTCTAACCTCAACTATATTGTATTGAGGCAGCAACTATTTAGTATTCAGAGATATCTGAATGGTTTTTGATCCGTTGCACCAAACAGAATCAAACCATAAAACTCAACTACGCATGATCAGTGGAGAGGACGTTGTTGTTGTCTCTACAATAATAATACGAAGCAATTTTAATGTATTTTTAAATTTACATTGATGGGCGGACAAGTAAGTGCAACGTACGCAAGACTCTGCATTTCGCAATGTCGCTCATGACTACGTTGCGAATACGTCGACAAGTTTGACAACTCGTGAACAGCTAATGGGAATTTCAGCGTCTTTATTATAATTTGAAACCGTTTTCCGTGTTTGTTTCATTTTTTCTCTACCTTGATCAAATTCTTAGGTATCCTTTAAAACACCAAAAAATAATTAACAAACGGAATTCCATAAAAGGCCTATTGTCTATTGATGAACTCCACTCATCACTCGTTGGTTAAATTTGAAATTCTGAATAGTTTGCAAGAAGTCCGCATCACTTCGGTGTCATTTAAAGTTTTGAATAGATTATTCGAGGCAGCCTCCGTCTTGTAGCAGCTCTAGTTTCTCTACAATACACGTATAAATCTTTCGCCTTTGTACGTGAGAAACCAGATTTTGTGTCTGCGGGGCTATAAAATGCCCTGCCAGCCACTTCAGATGGATTTAAATGCCATGGAGAGGACTGTGAGGATACACGTTGGTGGTCCCAACCCGGGACGTTTAGAGATGACAGATTTAGTTAGAGCCTTAATGAAGATTATGTCTGCCGAACAAATCGAAGCTGTCTGCAAAATGGAAAAGCCGTATGAATGGTTCGTGGTTTGCTGAAGATCTAGAGATAATGCAGGAGATGATGTGGAACACAAGAAAGTTATCTTTTTCCTCCTGGCATAGGCAGCTTGTCCGAATTAGATGTCTTTGGATTCCCCATCATGTTGATGACCTAACTTTGCAGTTTTATTTTGAACAGTTTGGCGTTGTGAAGGAAAATAGGAGATTGACAACGAGTTTTGGAGAGGTGGACATTTATAATGGTGTTCGAGAAGTTACTTTGCAAATTGCTCGGCAAAAAATTGATTTGCTTCCGTTTACCGCCAGAATTTTGGATTTTACGGCGCTTTTTTCTGTTCAAGGACGACCTCCCATTTGTTTGAACTGCAGAAAGCCGGGCCATACCAGAGCAGTTTGTGACAGACAGAATGAGCAGCCAAGGCGTGGCACTTACATAGCGTCAGATCAAGGGCCAAGAACATACGCTCAAACTGTTCAGACACCTCCTGCAGCACCTGCACCAATTCCAACTGCTGTGCCAACTCCAAACCCTGTTCGGGATATAGGAGAGGTGATTTCTGACAAGGATGATCATGCGGATGTGATGAAAGGGAAAAGTGAAGACGCTCCCACAGTGACGACGATCCAGGCGGTAATTCATCGAGAAGCCGAGTCCGAAACTTCACTTCCGGACGACTCTGCCTTGGTGATTGATGAAACGAGAGAGGCCGATATGAATGTTGATTCTGTGAAGAGGAGCCGAGATTCAGATGACGAGGTTATCGTTGAGAGAGGGAAAAAGCAGAAAGGAGAGACAGCTTCAAATCTATCTGCGGACGTTTCTGATTCGTTTAAAGGAGATGTAGGTTCAGATCGACCCATGGATAGTTTGGATTTTTTTGGTGACGACTCTTTGTTAACCATTTCACACCAGTGACGGAGACAAACACAGGATTCCACCCCCGACTGTGTCTGTGGTAACTGTTTTTTTTCCATTCAGAATCACGACCTTGGACCGGATTTAGGACTATGGAGGCGGACTGTACTTTAACGGAAACACGACCTGGAATCGACCTAAGGACTTTGGTGGCAACATGTGATTTCACGGATGGCGAACCTGGACGGTCCCTGGACTTTTTCTATATTGGTTGTTTACCAATAGTTGGATTGTTTTATTTAATAGGTATGTTATTTTTATTAGCATTTTTTCGGTGCGGTGGTTTGGTGTTTCCGCGACAGATGCCAGGTCGTTTGCCTTTTTGGCGACCGGCTTGGTTTTTGTCGCGGTTTCTTGCCATAATGTTAAAATATTTATTTATTTCTTCATCAGTGTAGTATTTACTCTGATCACAGTGGTATCACTATCAGTGTTTTTTTTTTTTTTCTTATTTCCTCTCGGAAAATATTGTTTTTTTCACAGTCACATTTGACATGCTTTGGCTATTGAGTATTTCCACTGTTTCATTCTTCTCCATTGTGATCGTTTTCAATAGCGATGTTTTTATTCATGCACGATTGTTTTTTCTATTGTGTTATAGCCTTAACAAATCGTGAAGTCAGATTATTGATTTCACCTTGTTATTTGATTACTGGGTCATTTTCGTTATTGAAGTCATCTGCCTTAGTGAGCTTTCCCGAGAATTTTGTATTGTTTTGGAATAGGGGCAATTGTCAGTTTTTTTAACGAAATTATCCTCATCATGGCGAATTTAAAATTACTTTCTATCAACGTTAATGGATTTCGAGACAGTGTGAAGAGAGCTCAGTTCTTTTCGCATTGCCTTCTGGGATCCATTGACGTTGCTTTTCTTCAAGAGACACATATTGATAAAATTCAGTTCATCAAAGATATTGAAATTAATCAAGGGGGGAAATTTTTTTTGCTCATTTGGAACTCATAAATCTTGTGGGGTGGGGATCTATTTTTCAGAAAATCTTCAATTTAAAATATTAAAATTTCAACATGATTTCGAGGGCCGTATTGTTTGTCTGGACGTAGAGGTTGGGAGGTCTGCCTATAGGCTTCTCAACATCTATGCCCCGACGGGCGATGCGGACCGTGTGGAATTTTTCAGGTCCCTTGATAATTATTTTGTCTCCAAACATCCTTTAATTATGGCGGGTGACTTCAATTGTATTTCTCATCCTTTACTGGACAAAAGAGGGGGGAATATAGTTAAGGGAATGGTCGGGGATAAAATTATTCAATCAGCATGTGTTAATTTTAATTTATGTGACATATACCGGAAAAAATTTAACCCTACTCAAGTGGCTACAACTTGGACACGGTGTAATGTCTCATGTAGATTGGATAAAATTTACGTCTCCAGTAGCTTGTTTGATTCTATTCAGGACTGTTATATATACCCGTGCTGGTTTTCTGATCACGATTTTGTCACAATGGTGATGGGCCGTGATCAGAAAATCAGTAGGGGACCGTCTTATTGGAAATTTAATACTTCGCTGCTGGAAGACGTAAACTTTCGTACGATATTTATTAAACATTTTACCCCAAAGATTGACAATGCCGCTATCTCACCCGAATGGTGGGATAGTTTCAAAATTGATATTAAAAATTTTGTTATAAATTATTCCAAGAAAAAAGCTATGGTTAGACGCAGGGTTATCTCTTACTGTGAGAGAAAATTCCGTGCGTTACAGCAGCAGGAACGTTTGAATCCTGGCTTTTATTCTGAAGAACTCAAAAGTATCAAAATTCAATTACGAGATTTACATAGTAATTTGGCTAGAGGGGCGATTATTAGGTCAAGGGTCCAAAACGTTGAATGCAACGAGAAGCCAACAAAATTTTTCTTTCAGAAAGAAACTAAAAATTCGAACGATAAATTTATTAAGCTGCTGAAAGATGGTGATTCGGTACATGATTCCACTGATACAATTATCGACCACTGCAAATCTTTTTATCGATAGCTGTACTCTAAGGAGGCTGTTGATGAAGAGATATGCAGTGATCTATTTCATAATGTTCCTAGATTGGACGCCAATCAGGCCGAATTATGTGAAGGTCCTATCAGCTTGACTGAAATTGAGAAATCCCTCCGTAAAATGCAAAATAATAAAGCCCCAGGTCCTGATGGCTTACCCAAAGAATTTTATTCAACTTTTTTTTCCAAATTTTCGGCCCGATTTTATTGAAATTGTACAACGACTGTTTTTTATCTGGCAAACTTTCGGATTCACAAAGATTAGGTTTTATTACTCTACTTTGTAAAGATAGGGAACGTGCTGAAGACTTGAGTTTCTGGGGGCCTGTTTCCCTTCTCAATGTAGATTATAAAATTTTATCTAAGGCATTGTCAAACAGATTACGTGAAGTATTGCAGTATGTCATTCACCCTGATCAGACTTGTTCAGTGCCGGGGCGGAGCATAACTGACAATCTTCACCTCATGCGAAACATTATTGATTATGTTAATCAAAAACAACTGTCCGTTGCTTTTGTCTGTCTCGATCAAATGAAAGCATTTGATCGAGTAGACCACGCCTACTTGTTTCAAGTATTAGATGCTTTCGGGTTTGGCCCCACCTTGGCACCTTCGTGTCATGGGTCAAACGATTTAATCTCACTTTGCCAGCACACCTAATTCACACCTTCAGTATAGTCAGTACCAGTAATTAGTGTTGACTAGTCACAGTTTATGATTCTTAGTGTACCAGCAAAGTTTGTCAAAACAAGCATGTTAGCAATGATTACTGGTCATCAATTAATGAGTAGCCAATCACTAGAGTAAACAATATGGTAAATAGTGTTCTCACTTCAAAGGTATAAACAAAACAATTTTTACAGTTAACAGTATATATACGATGGCAATTCAGAGTTTTCTATATCAAAATGGCTAATGCACAAGTGAATGTCAGGTTTATTCCCAATGCCAGAGTTGGACAAAATTTGATTTATGATGGTTTTAAGTTCCGCATAAAAACAAGAAGACGAGACGCAGTACATTGGAAATGCTGTAAATCCAACACAACCATCAGCCTGATAATGTGAAAATTGTTGTGGACACTTTTTTATGTGAAATAAGAGAAAAAATCAAGCATGACCATAGAACTATCCCAGCCATTTACAAAGAAGAATTGAACTGTTTACGAGCAAATGATGTTCCTGAAATAGTTAAGTGTGTTCCAACCTTGTATTCAGTACATTCAAGTTTATACAGGGCTCGATCTAAAACTCTTCCACAAGTGCCAAAAGTCAGACAACAGATCGATCTGCCAACTACTTATAAAGAGACAATCACGGGACACAACTTTTTACTACACGCCGCACCCGGGAATTCATTTTTGAGCTTGTCATCCAAACATTTATAAATTCATAAACTTAATCAAAGACGAACAAGGCTTCAAGGAAGCCACTATTCTACAGCTTCAGAATGGTGGTAGCTTAAGGCCACGCAAAAAGAAATATTGACCATATGTTGGACAATGAAAAAAGGCAGCTGTTGGATGGTAGCAAAACATTATATGAATATGGCAACTCTGTGATTTTTGTTGGGTTGTGAAAAATTGTGATAGTACAAGTGTCTAATGGCATCCATATTTGTGTGATTTTATTAAAAATTGTGACTTTTTCAAACTATTAAATTTATTTTCTGTGTGGATGTACAATTATTTTCAATGGATGTAAAATGTCGTATCTATATTCTGACTTGGTATATGTATATGTAATGTTTAAGATAACACTATAAAACAATCAATGATTAAAGAATGTTTGCACAGTTTCAATGTTGGTTGGTATTCTGTTTCTCAAATTCACACCAATTTATAGAACAGACTGTACTATTTATCCCTATTGTTTAACCTGTTATCACCTTTTTAGGAAAACAATACCTGCTGGCAAAGTGAGAACCCCCCGGTCAAACTCCTGTATCATGATATTAATAGTTCTGTTATTGTTAACGGTCATATATCTGACCCGTTTACCTTGTCTCGGTCTGTCAGACAAGGCTGTAGTCTCTCGCCACGTTTGTACACATTGTGTATTGAACCTTTAGCAATAAAAATTCGGGATGACCCACGTATTCAAGGTATTTCTATTCCTGGCTGTCCCGACGATGCCAAAATATCTTTGTATGCCGATGATTCCACGGCTTTCTGCACGGACGAAGAGTCTGTCCAGAGAGTTTTGGAATGGTCGGCGTATTTTGGAAAAGGATCTGGAGCAAAATTAAATTTATTGAAAACTAAAGCTTATGTATTTGGTCATTTTAAGAAACCGGCGGACAATAAATTTGGAATTTCGTGGCCAGACGGGAGTGGCAAGATTTTGGGCATTCTTTTTGGGAGGAATCTAACTCCAGATGATAATTGGCATAAAATTTTTACGAAATTTACAAGTTCTCTAAAATTTTGGAAAATCACGTTCTCTTTCTTATTTTGGCAAAAGCATGATTTCTAAGGTTGTGGCCTGTTCAAAATTATGGTATGTGGGTCAAGTTTTAGACCTCCCCCCTTTTTATCAGAAAAACTTTCAAAGGGCCTTAGTCCGCTTTATTTGGGGAAATAATATAGAAGTTTTGGCGAGAAACGTTGTTTACAATTTTATTAAAATCGGCGGCTTGGCTGCTGTTAATATTGAAGCCAAGCTAAAGAGTTTCCGTTTGAGGCATGTCCGTCAAGTTATTCTAAATTCAGACGCGAAATGGGCATATTTTGCTAGATATTGGGTGGGGCTGAGTCTGAGAAGATTCAGCCCCTCCCTGGCTAGCAATAGTGTGCCTCATTCCGCAGTTGTCCCAAAATTTTATCGAAATTGTTTGAAAATTGTTAGAGATTTAAATTTGGATTCTGATTTTGATTGGGGGGTCATGACAACTAAATTATTTTATAATATGATACTGGGCAGGGATCGAGGTGTTCCTAAGATCCTTGCCAAGTATCCTAATGTAAATTTCCAAAAAGTTTGGCTTTCTGTAAATAATCCTTTTTGTTCTCCTATCGCTCGGGGTATAAGTTGGCTTACGGCTCACGAAGGGTTGCTGGTTAATGACTTCCTTTATAGGCGTCATATATCAGCGACCCGTAAGTGTGTCTCATGCACACAAACGGAAACTGTTACTCACCTGGTATTTAAATGTTCATTTTATCAATTATTGCGAATTGAGACCCTCTCAATGCTGGAACGTCTCACGGGGAAAGCCATTGCTTGGACCCGGGAGATGGTCCAGTTTTGTGAGGTTCCTTCTTCACTAAATTTAGATAAATTTAAAAATGATTCTTTTCTTTTTATTATTGGACTGTTCAAGGAAATAATGTATACAGTTCGAAATATGTTAAAATTTAACACAAAAAGGATTTCTCGGACCGGTCTGAAATTTCGATTTCAGGCTGCTCTGAGAAATCGTTTGCACATTGATTCCTTGAGGTTTTCAAAAGCTTGTCTTTTGGCATATTGGCATCCCCTTGTAATAGAAACAAAACCAGGTGAGTTTGCTTTCACATTTTGAAAAAGTTCTAGCTGACAGTTATTCGCCTTTGCTCGGTGGTTCTCTCGGGCTTTCTTTACCCGTAAAACTGTCGCCGTCACGTTTAGCTATTGTGCAGGTATATGTGATCCTAAAACACAAATAAATAAGATAAATATATCTCAAAAGTTATTTTGTTGACGACATTATCTTTGATTAATGTTTGGATCAATGATAACTTTCTCCTTCCAGTCTGTTGATTATGTTTGTAGTGACCCAGTATAGTGTTTTGATACACTCCAGTGGATAGCCCTTTTGATAGAAAGATTTCCACAGGCTGTGATTGTATTATTGGTAACACCTCCTCACGTTTGTTTGTTTATTCTGGAAATCAATTATGCCAGTTTTGTACACTCGGAGTTTGTCTTTTCACTGATCCACTCTTCGCTGATTGGACGGTTGATAACACACCTCTTCAAGTTTTGTTTTATTTGTGTAATGACAGTGACCCACTAATTTGTTGGTGAACTGGAGTATGCAGTCCTTTTCTCTGATCCACTCTTTGTTGATCAGCGATTGGACAATTCATTACACACCCCTTTACGTTTTTGTTTGTTTGTTATACAATTGACCCATCATTGTATTTTTAATGCATTGTATCGCGCGCTGAGTATTGTTTTTCATGTCTGTTGGATAAGTTTGTGGTTGCAAATATGAGACGCGGTACGTGTTCTCCATGTTTGTAACGAGATTTATCTCGCGAATCAATTGGTGTGATTGGGGAAGGGGGGGGGGGGGTATTTCGGTGTCAATTTTGAGAAGGGGGGGGGGGGGGTGCAAAAATTTGAGGTAAATTTTTGTTAGTCAGGGTTTGATTTGGGAGTCTACTGAATTACATGCACAACATTGATCGTGGGATTACGGGGGCGTTTGTCCTCCGTACACCCACTTAGAATGTTGTGCAGCCTATACTTATAGCTTGTTATGTTGTTAAGGTTTTGGTAGTAGTAATCTGTGATATTAATATTTTTATGTTTATTTATTTATTTCCTCTTTCATTATTTATTTATTACATACTATGTTATGGTTTTTTTGTGACTATGTAAATATTATTTCCATAAAGGTTGTAAAAAGTCGTAACGGGAACCTTGAATGTATTGTGATGGGTGTGTCTGTATAATGTACCACTGAGAGCGAATGTCGGGTGTGGCTGAGAGAATATTTGTGTGAGTGAATGATATATCACAGGTGTGGCTCGATATTTTTTTCGTCCCGTTTTTCTTGTTCATGTACCCCTATATACACCTGTGATATGGCGGTGGACATTACGGTTCCCGTTTTTTTTATTGTATATGGGTTTTTTTTTGTCAAAATAAACTTTATTAAAGAGAAAAAAAATTTACTAAAGCGGTTTTTATTTGTGTAGAGAGACCAGTGGGGGGGGGGGGGGGGGCAGTAAAATGCCGCCCACACAGCCACAAGGGGGTTATTATGACTCTGAGCAGTATTTAATGGAGAGAACAGTTCGTATACATATTAGTGGATCTAATCCTGGAAAAGTTGATATGCAAGATTTGATGATTGCCGTAAGTAAATACGTTGCTGCTGATGCCATTGAAGCCTTGTATAAGATGGAAAAACCATATGAGTGGTTTTTGGTGGTAAAGAAGAAAGAAGATGGGAAGAAGTTAGTGGATACCGTTCAGGAATTACAATGGAATTCGAGGACCCTGTCGTTCACATGGTGGAACCACCAGATGATCAAGATCAAAGTTCACTGGGTGCCTCATCATGCAGATGAAATGATTATCTGGCACTATTTCGAGCAGTATGGGACGGTCATTTATAATCGCAGACTTACGTCCAAAGTTGGAAACTGTGATATTTACAATGGCATTAGAGAGGTTCTTCTGGACATTAAGCGGCAGGATATAGAGTTGATCCCGGTAACAGAGAAAATCTATGATTTTACGGCTCTGTTTGCAGTCCAGGGACGTCCTCCAGTCTGTCTTCGCTGTAGGAAGGAAGGTCATACTAGAAGATTTTGTGGTGCAGCTATGGCCGGGCCGTCCCCTCCGGGTCGCCCGAAAAGTTACGCTCAGGCAGTGGGGCCTGCCGGTGATCAACAGGGGCACGAGGAAGAGGTTCAGGAGGGCCATCCAAATGAACCTCGACCACATAAGGTCTCGCAGAAGCAGCCAACGCCAGAGGCTACGCAGCCATCACTCGTTGCTCCACAACACAGTTCCACAGATATTCAGCCACGCCAGAATGCTTCAACTTCGTCGGCTGTTAAGGAGACGAAGCCAATTTCATCATCTGTGATAGTATTGCCGCCACCAGCAACGCCGAAACAGCAAGCCTCTGCTGTTTCAAGGGTTCCAGAAACTCCAGACACAGGGAGGATCATGTTTAGCTCTCCGAGTGCTAGTGAGGACGAAGGTGAAGTGAATCCGCCTATGGAATTCCTTTCGGAATCATTCAAGAGGAAGGGGGATGCAGATTCTGATGTGGACGATCCGAATAGCAGTGCTTTTGTGGATTCCCTGTCCCAGGACTATAGGGTTAAACTTAAGCAAAAAATGCGCAGAGCAAGGAAAACATCTGTTCCACCCAATTTGGACTTGGATTAACTGTTTTGTTCATATCAGTGCTACTTATTCTTCTACATCACGACCTGGACTGTTTTTAGGACTATGGTATTGGAACTGCGATTCTACGGATTACGACCTTGGACTGTTTCATGGACTACGGAGGCTCCTAATGATTCTACGGCTGGTGAACTTGGACCGTCCCTGGACTTTTCCTATATTGGTTATATACCAATATAGTTTGTTTTCTAAGATTTTAGGTAAATATGCTATATTTTTTAGTTTTAAATTATTAGGGTGCAGAGTTTCAGTGACGGGTGTGGAATTGATGCCTTTTTGAGGCACCGATTCCAGATCTGTCACTGCAACTCATAAAAATTTTCAAAAAGTATATGTATCAACTGTACTAGTGTCAGCTTTAATGCATTCCAATATTTTTCATTTGGCAAAAATCAATAATTCTTCTCGAGTAAAAGCTTTCTCCAGTGTGAACACTAATATTTTTCTTTGCTCTGTATTGTTCTCTGTGAACAATACTGTCGGCAATAACCTTAACGCACGAATTGTTTCTCGGTCGGATTTCCAAACAACAGTTCGTGCGTTGTATTGTTACTCTCAAGCTTTTGCCTTGAATTATTATTCCAGTTTTGTACTGAAGTCACTTACCCTCTGGGAGCTTTCCGCTCTATTTGGTCATGCCATGGTATAGGGGGTTTTCGGTCCGATTTTATTTTTTTAACTAATAATTTTATTTACAGTCGCCACGGCAAATTTAAATCAATTAAAATTCATTTCTATTAATGTTAATGGATTTAGGGACAGTGTGAAGAGAGCTCAGTTCTTTTCACACTGTGACCTGAGATCCATTGATATTGCCTTTATTCAAGAGACACATTTGGATAAACTTCAGTTAATTAAAGATATTGAACATGATTATGGGGGTAAATTTTTTTGTTCATTTGGGACTCATAAATGTTGTGGGGTGGGGATTTATTTTTCAAAAAATCTAAATTTTAAAATTTTGAAATTTCAACATGATTTTGAAGGCCGTATCGTCTGTCTGGACGTGGAGGTTGGGCAGTCTGCCTATAGGCTGCTCAACGTCTACGCCCCGACCGGCGATGCGGCCCGTATTGATTTCTTTGTGTCGCTTGAAAATTATTATGTTTAAAAAAATCCCTTAATTCTGGCAGGTGACTTCAACTGTATTTCAAATCCTTTACTGGATAAAAGAGGGGGAAATATTTGTAAGGGTTTGGTGGGGGATAAAATTATTAAATCGGCCTGTATGGCCTTTAATTTTTGTGATATTTATAGGAAAAAATTCAATCCCAACCAAGTTATTACCACTTGGACACGGTGTGGTGTTTCCTGTAGGCTTGATAAGATTTATATTTCCAACAGTTCATATGATTCGGTTCAAGATTGTAATATATACACGTGCTGGTTTTCTGATCACGACTTTGTCACAATGGTGATAGGCCGTGATCAGAAAATCGGCAAGGGCCCATCTTACTGGAAATTTAATACTTCACTGTTGGAGGATGTGAATTTTCGTCGGGCTTTTATCGAAGATTTTAAACCACGCGTTGACAATGCCGCTATCTCGCCCGAGTGGTGGGATAGTTTCAAAATTGACAAAAAAAAATTGTTATAAATTACTCCAAGAAAAAGGCATCGGTTAGGCGTAAGGTGATCTCTCGCTGTGAGAGGAAATTCCGCTCGCTGCAGCAGCAAGAACGTTTAAATCCTGGTTCTTTTTCAGATGAACTCAAAATTATTAAAATTCAACTTCAAGATTTACACGGGAATTTGGCACGAGGGGCGATTATTAGATCAAGGGCTCAAAACGTTGAGTGTAACGAAAAGCCCACGAAATTTTTCTTTCAGAAAGAATCTAAAAATTCAAAAGATAAATTTATTACGCTGCTAAAAGATGGTGATTCAGTTTTTGACACCACTGACACGATTGCAGATCACTGCAGATCTTTTTATCGACAGCTGTACTCAAAGGAGGCTGTTGATGAAGAGATATGCAGTGACCTCTTGCGTGACGTACCTAAATTAGAAGCCAATCAGTCCGAATTATGTGAAGGTCCCATAGTTTTATCGGAAATTGAGAAATCCCTCAAAAAAATGCAAAACAATAAAGCCCCAGGCCCTGATGGTTTAGCTAAAGAATTTTAATTGACTTTTTTTCAAATTTTTGGCCCAATTTTATTGAAATTATATAATGATTGTTTTTTATCTGGCAAACTTTCGGATTCACAAAGATTAGGTTTTATTACTCTACTTTGTAAAGATAGGGAACGTGCTGAAGACTTGAGTTTCTGGAGGCCTGTGTCCCTTCTCAATGTAGATTATAAAATCTTATCTAAGGCATTGTCAAATAGATTAAGGGACGTTTTACAATATGTAATTCATCCCGATCAAACGTGTTCCATTCCTGGGCGGAGCATCACTGATAATATTCATCTCATGCGGAATATTGTTGATTATGTGAATCAAAAAGAACTGTCAGTGGCTTTTGTCTGTCTCGATCAAATGAAGGCATTTGACCGAGTAGACCACGCCTACCTTTTCAAGGTATTAGAAGCTTTCGGGTTTGGCCCCGCCTTCGTGTCATGGGTCAAACTTTTATACAATGAAATTTACAGTTTCGTTATTGTCAACGGAGATATATCTGACCCATTTACAGTGTCACGTTCAGTTCGACAGGGCTGTTGTCTCTCGCCTCTTCTGTATGTCTTATGTATCGAACCTTTAGCTATCAAAATTCGGAACGACCCACGCATTAAAGGTATTTCTATTCCTGGCAGTTCCGAGGAAGCCAAAATATCTTTGTATGCTGACGACTCTGATGCTTTCTGCACGGATGAAGAATCTGTGCAGCGAGTGTTGGAGTGGTCGACGTACTATGGTAAAGGATCTGGAGCGAAATTTAATTTATCAAAAACAAAAGCATATGTATTTGGGCATTTCAAGAAACCGGCGGACAACAAATTTGGAATTTCATGGCCAGACGGCAGTGGCAAAATTTTAGGCATACTTTTCGGAAGGAATTTAACTCCAGATGATAATTGGTATAAAATTTTTACGAAATTTTCGAATTCATTAAAATTTTTAAAATCCCGATCTCTTTTGTATTTTGGCAAAAGCATGATATCGAAGGTCATGGCCTGTTCAAAATTATGGTATGTGGGTCAAGTTTTGGACCTCCCCAAGTTTTATCAGAAGAATTTTCAAAAGGCCTTAGTCCGCTTTATTTGGGGTAATACAATTGAAACGGTGGCGAGAAATATTCTCTATAATTCAATTAAAGAGGGAGGCTTGGCTGCTGTCAATGTGGAAGCCAAGCTACAGAGTTTTCGTTTGAGACACGTTCGGCAAATTGTTTTGAATTCCAATGCAAAATGGGTACATTTTGCTAGATACTGGGTGGGGCTGAGTCTGAGAAGATTCAGCCCCGCCCTGGCTAGGAACGATGTGCCCCATGCCACATTTATTCCCAAATTTTATAAAAATTGTATGACCATCGTTAGAAATCTTAAATTAGACTCAGACTTTGATTGGGGGGGCTCGACATCAAAATTATTTTACAATATGATACTGGACAAGAACCGGGGTGTTCCCCGAGTTCTTGCCCGGTATCCTAAGGTAAATTTCAGTAAAGTTTGGCTATCCGTTAACAATTTGTTTTGTTCCCCTGTGGCCAGTGGTATTAACTGGTTAACAGCACATGAAGGGTTGCTGGTTAATGACTTTCTGTATGATCGTCATATATCAGCAACTCGAAAGTGTGTTTCGTGTACTCAAAGGGAAACTCACACTCATCTGGTTTTTGTTTGTCCCTTTTATAAATTATTAAGGAATGAGACACTCACAATGCTGGGCCGCCTCACTGGGAAAGCTATTGCTTGGACCAGAGAGATGATCCAGTTTTGTGAGGTCCCCCCTTCTCTCAATTTAAATAAATTTAAACGAGACTCTTTTCTTTTTATCATTGGACTTTTTAAAGAAACGATGTATATTGCTCGAAATGCTTTAAAATTAAATACAAAAAGGATTTCTCAGACCGGTCTGAAATTTCGATTTCAGGCTGATCTGAGAATTCGATTACATGTTGATTCATTGAGATTATCAAAAACTGCTTTTTTGGCGCATTGGCATCCCCTTGCGGTAGAAACAAACCCAGGTGAGTTTGCTTTTACATTCTGAAGGTTATATTCATTTCGGCGTGTTCTGTACATGCCAGTATGTTCAGTTGCGTGACACAATTGTCAGTTACAGGTCAGTGACCTCTGTCCTGTCGCTGTTTTTTTTATCTCATGTGCTCATCAGTGATTGGATATATTTTTTACGCTTATTTGTTTACGTAGTAAATTCCATAGTATTAGCGTACTATACGCAGTCGGGCATATTATTGTTGTGATTGCGAACATTTTACTCGTGAGTTGGTTTTTTGATTGGTTGCACTCCATTGTTGGCGGGTTCGGGAAGGATTTTGTTCCTTCGTGCGCCCGCCTGGCGTGGAGTGCATCCGACAGTTTTTTTAATCCTATCCACTTGGGTTGGTTTTATGCTTTGAGTAATATTCAATATTATTATGGGTTCATCTCATGGGTCGGGTGAGGGGGGGGGGGGGGGGCGATAGCATGCGGGGGGGGGGGGGGGTGACAGGGTGGGTTTTCTATCTCTATACCGGTTCTTTGGTGTACACAGTCATTTCTTGGTTGACTGTAGATCTGTTTTTGTATTTATTATAGCAGTGCTTTCGCGTCGACGATGGCTGCCTACAGGGGAGACAACGTCGACGCGAGATCACTGTTGATTTCGTGGGATGTTTACTCTTATATTTCTAATATAGCTAACATTATCTTACCTCACAGTGCTCTGATGCTTCTATGCCACCGTTGCCTGCCTGTAGTGGCAGCCGGCGATGGCATGGAGGGGCTGGAGGTGGAGGGTTATTTGATATATACATACCTCATAGTGGTATTGGTTTGATGTTTCGTTGGCTATCTATAGTGGGGTGAAGTGACGCTGGGGTGGGGTGGGGAGTGGGGGGGTCGGGTTTTTTTCGGGGGGGTCGGGGTAGGGGAGGGGGGGGGGGTTCGCGTCATCGTTGGCTGTCTATGGTGTTCTCCATGTAGCCGTCTGTATTTTTTGGGCAATGGTTTCCAGTAATAGTCTGTGATAGTTTGTTGATGAATCTGTTTGTTATTTTATTCTAGTTTGTTATAGGTGAGTTTTGTTATGAGTTTCTGTGCCTTTGTACCAAATACCTTTCATTGTTTTATTTATATCTATAGTCGTAACGGGAACCTAGAATGTATTGCGATGGGTGTGTCTGTTTAATGTACCACTTGGAGTGAATGTTGGGTGTGGTTCAGTGAACATTTGTGTGAGTGAATGATATATCACAGGTGTGGCTCGATATTTTTTTCGTCCCTTTTTTTGTATATGTACCCCTATATACACCTGTGATATGGCGGTTGACGTTAAGGTTCCCGTTTTTTATTGTATATAGGGATTTTTGGCAAAATAAACTTTATTAAACATAAAAAAAATTACTAAAGCATTTTTATTTGTGTAGAGAGACCAGAGGGGGGCATTTCAAAATGCCACCCTCCTTACCTAAATCAGGATATTTTGAGTCAGAGAAGGACATGATGGATCGGACTGTGCGAATCCACATTGGAGGTTCCAATCCAGGAAAGGTAACTATGCAGGATCTAGTTGCAGCTGTTGGTGACGTCATTTCAGTTTCCACTATAGAGGCATTATACAAAATGGAGAAGCCATTTGAATGGTTCTTGGTTGTTCGGTCACGTGAGGACGGGAAAAAGCTGGTGGACAAGGCCCAAGAAGTTCAGTGGAATTCCAGGACACTTTCTTTCTCGTGGTGGAACCACCAAATTATTAAGATAAGGATTCATTGGGTGCCACATCACGTAGACCCAATGATTTTATGGCATTACTTTGAACAATATGGCACTGTTATTTATAATCATCGTTTGACCACCAAGATTGGAGAACTTGAATTGTATAATGGTGTTCGGGAGGTTTTGCTGGATATTAAGCGCCAGGACATTGGACTTATCCCTCTCACAGATAATATATATGACTTCACTGCACTCTTTTCGGTTCAAGGGAGACCGCCAGTCTGCCTACGTTGTAGGAAAGAGGGTCACACCAGGCGGTACTGTGATCAGACCATGGCTAAACCACCGCCACGAGGTATCAGAAAGAGTTACGCCCAGGTTGTGGGTGACGGGGAGGATGTTGGCGATGTCCAGCCAAGTCAACAGCAATCAGAATTGGCTTCATCGAAGCAGCCAAGTCAGACTTTGAAGCAGACCATGGAGAAGCCGCGGCAACCACCATCCAGTCAGCAAGAGAAAGAGAAACAACCGGTCACTCCCTCGTCTTCAACGGTTCAGGCCACCTTACCACCATCAGCGCCTTTAGTCGTTCAGCCACCACAGGCAACTCCATCAAGGCAGAATCAGGCTTTAGTTACCACGGTAGCGGAGACACCGGACACGGGCAGGAGTATGTTTGAGGACAGTGACGAGGATCGTATGGAGCATGTTTCAGCTTCTATAAAGCGGAAAGGACAGGACGAATTCCAGGATGATGATCATTATAGTGACTATGGCGATCCTGAACTCCATTCACAGGACTTTCGCGTCCAGCTCAAACAGAAAGTGCGGAGAGCCCGGCGTCAACGTTATGACCCCAGCCTGGATTTGGACTAATCTCCCCCTGTGTACGGATCAAACCACCTTTTAATCATTACGACCCTGAACGTTTTTTGGACTATGGCATTGGCTACTGATTTCACGGATTTACGACCCTGGACCGCTTTTTGGACTACGGAGGCGCACAATGATTCGACGGTTGATGATCTTGGACCGTCCCTGGACTTTCCATATATTGGTAGTATACCAATAGTTTGTCTTGGAGTTTTCGGTAATTATACTGTAATTTTTAATTTTATGCTGTTAGGCTGCAGATTTGTCGTGGCAGATCTGGAATCATTGCCTACTGTGGGCAATGGTTCCCGATCTGTCGCGGGGAATCTTCAAATACTCAAAAGATTCATAATTTCCCCTTCTATTTTGGCAACTTTTTATGCATCGACTGTACTGTCGTCTGCTCAAATATTTTTCCCTTTCTTTCCTTTGGCGAAAATCAATAATTCATTCCACGTTAACATATTCTTTACTTTGAATACCCAGGCTTTTCTTTGTTTCGTATTGTTCTCCTTTGTGGATGACAATATCAGTGATAACCTTAACGCACGAATTGTTTCTCGGTCAGCTTTCGGTGATAACCTTAACGCACGAATTGTTTCTCGGTCGGCTTTCGAGATAACAGTTCGTGCGTTGCTTTGTTTCTTTCAAGCGTCTGACTTGAAACATTGTTCCAGGAGTCCACTGAAGTCACTTGCCCTCTGGGAGCTTTCCAATCTATTGTGTCATGCCATGGTATGGGGGTTAATTGGTCCTTTTTATTTTTTTTAATTTATATTTTATTTATATCCATTATGGCGAATTTAAATCAATTAAAATTAATTTCTATCAACGTCAATGGATTTAGGGACAGTGTGAAAAGAGCTCAGTTCTTTTCACATTGTGACCTGAAGTCCATTGACGTTGCGTTTATTCAAGAGACACATTTAGACAAACTTCAGCTAGTTAAAGATATTGAACATGATTACGGGGGTAAATTTTTTTGTTCGTTTGGGACTCATAAATCTTGTGGGGTGGGGATTTATTTTTCAAAAAGTCTAAATTTTAAAATTTTGAAATTTCAACATGATTTTGAAGGCCGGGTCGTCTGTTTGGACGTGGCGGTTGGGCAGTCTGCCTATAGGCTTCTCAACATCTACGCCCCAACCGACGATGCGGCCCGTGTTGATTTTTTTATGTCTCTTGAAAATTATTATGTTTCGAAAAATCAATTAATTATGGCAGGTGACTTCAATTGTATATCTAATCCTTTCCTGGATAAAAGGGGGGAAATATTTGCAAGGGTATGGTGGGGGATAGAATAATTAAATTGGCCAGCACGACCTTTAATTTTTGTGATATTTATCGCACAAAATTCAACCTTAACCAAATAATAACTACTTGGACACGGTGTGGTGTTTCATGTAGGCTTGACAGGATTTATACTTCCAACAGTTTATTTGATTCTGTTCAAGATTGTGATTTTCAGTTAAAACTAGAAGTCCTGTCATGAATAGTGCGCTTATCTAGGCTTAATTGCGCGTTGGAATTGCGCGCAATTGCCATATCGAATGGCATCCACAGCATGGCAGGTTCTCCTGGTTACTCATAGCGAACACAAGCAATGTTTCTGCCAATGGACCTCCGGGTTACCCGGAGGTCCATTGGCTGAAACATTGCTTGTGCACAGGTCATATGTACAAAATTTGATAGCTTTACTTGGGCCATAACGCGTTCATTAACGCGCATATCAACGTGCTATTTGTGCGCATTTCATGACAGGACTTCTAGTTTTAACTGTATACCCGTGCTGGTTTTCTGATCACGTCTTTGTCACAATGGTGATAGGCCGTGATCAGAAAATCGGCAAGGTCCCATCTTACTGGAAATTTAATACTTCACTGTTGGAGGATGTGAATTTTCGTCGGGCTTTTATCGAAGATTTTAAACCACGCGTTGACAATGCCGCTATCTCGCCCGAGTGGTGGGATATTTTCAAAATTGACAAAAAAAATTTTGTTATAAATTACTCCAAGAAAAAGGCATCGGTTAGGCGTAAGGTGATCTCTCACTGTGAGAGGAAATTCCACATGTTACAGCAGCAAGAACGATTAAATCCTGGCTCTTTTTCAGATGAACTCAAAATTATTAAAATTCAACTTCAAGAATTACATGGCAATTTGGCACGGGGGGCGATAATTCGATCACGGGTCCAAAACTTTGAATGTAACGAAAAGCCCACGAAATTTTTCTTTCAGAAAGAATTTAAAAATTCAAAAGATAAATTTATTACGCTGCTAAAAGATGGTGATTCAATATTTGACACCACTGACACGATTGTAGATCACTGCAGATCTTTTTATCGACAGCTGTACTCAAAGGAGGCTGTTGACGAAGAGATATGCAGGGACCTATTGCGTGATGTACCAAAATTAGAAGCCAATCAGTCGGAATTATGTGAAGGTCCCATAGTTTTATCAGAAATTGAGAAATCCCTAAAAAAAATGCAAAATAATAAGGCCCCAGGCCCCGATGGTTTACCCAAGGAATTTTACTTGACCTTTTTTTCAAATGTTTGGCCCAATCCTCCTGAAATTATATAATGGCTGTTTTTTATCTGGCAAACTTTCGGATTCACAGAGATTAGGTTTTATCACTCTGCTTTGTAAAGATAGGGAACGTGCCGAGGACTTGAGTTTCTGGAGGCCTGTGTCCCTTCTTAATGGAGACTATAAAATCTTATCTAAGGCATTGTCAAATAGATTACGTGATGTATTACAGTATGTTATCCACCCAGATGAAACATGTGCTATTCCTGGGCGGAGCATCACTGATAATATTCACCTGATGCGCAATATTATTGATTATGTAAATCAAAAGCAATTGTCAGTCGCTTTTGTCTGTCTCGATCAAATGAAGGCATTCGATCGAGTAGACCACGCCTACCTGTTCAAGGTATTAGAAGCTTTCGGGTTTGGCCCTGCCTTCGTGTCATGGGTCAAACTTTTATACAATGAGATTTACAGTTCCGTTATTGTCAACAGACATATATCTGATCCATTTACAGTGTCACGTTCAGTCAGACAGGGCTGCAGTCTCTCGCCTCTTCTGTATGTTTTATGTATCGAACCTTTAGCTATCAAAATTCGGAATGACCCACACATTAAAGGTATTTCTATTCCTGGCAGTTCCGAGGAAGCCAAAATATCTTTGTATGCTGACGACTCTGATGCTTTGAGCACGGATGAAGAATCTGTGCAGTGAGCGTTGGAGTGGTCGACGTACTATGGTAAAGGATCTGGAGCGAAATTAAATTTATCAAAAACAAAAGCATATGTATTTGGGCATTTTAAGAAACCGGCAGACAACAAATTTGGAATTTCATGGCCAGACGGGAGTGGCAAAATTTTAGGCATACTTTTTGGAAGAAATTTAACTCCAGATGATAATTGGCATAACATTTTTATTAAATTTTCGAATTCCTTAAAATTTTTATAATCCCGATCTCTTTCGTATTTTGGCAAAAGCATGATATCAAAGGTCATGGCCTGTTCAAAATTATGGTATGTGGGTCAAGTTTTGGACCTCTCCAAGTTTTATCAGAAGAATTTTCATAAGGCCTTAGTCAGCTTTATTTGGGGTAATACAACTGAAACGGTGGCGAGAAATATTCTTTATAATGTACCGAAGTGTGTTGACTTTGGACTGGTCTTGTAAACTATCACACTCTTAGACCTTAATAAAAGCTCAGGTAATGTACTGATAAAATATCACACCTTAAGACCTTAACAAAAACTAATTTGGTAATGTTGAAGGTCGCACGATTTTTGCCAAGTCGTTGTGTTGGATTGACACACTTGGTGTGTGTGTAGTCTGTGCAGCAACGGATACTGTTGGGAGTTTGCATGGAAATGTTGTTAAATATGCAAACGCAGAGAGACAGTGATTCACTTTCTTCTTTGGACGTCGTGTGGTGAGTTGTTATTCACTTCGATAGATTTTTCATCCATGGGCCCCCGAGCAGAATTATAATGGAGTTTACGTTATTCGGTGTGCGTGCTTAATATATGGAATTTGCAAAATGCGAGTTATGATGGCTTAGTATTGCGCAGTCGAATGTTGAAATTTTGGAATGTTTACGACAAATTTAAGGCCGTTAATAGCCTTTGAGAAGTTTGTGTTGAAGGCTCGCACACTGATGTGGTTTGCATTGAAAATTGGAATATTTTGTTCCACTCGACTCAGTTTCTGAGACGAGTGGCACAAAATGTTCTCTTTTTCCGTGGTATTCATTGTCATGTTATTAAGTTTGATTTGTGGAAACTTGCATCTAAAACTTAGTAATTTCGTGAGAAATTATATTTTTATATGAACTCATTCCTATGGTAGCCCGGTAGTATCAATTACGATTGATATATAGCCTATCTGACAACGCATGGAGATTGTGTGAGCACAATTCTGGTTGTGGAATGTTGATTTTGTTATAGGGACTTTGAATGTTGCGTATATGGGAATGGTTGTTGAATAAAATGTCATATCATCTAGATGAGTTGTTGATTATTAAATCTATCAAATTTTTATGAATAATGCAGACTGGAGTATGGTGTTCCCTGTTTAGACCCTTCATGTATACAGTCGTGGGTAAATATCTCAGATAATTTTCCAGCCAGAGTTATACCTAGTAAATGTATTATTTTAGGAGGGGGGTTACTTACCTGTGTGGGTGGTGTCCCAAACCCCATTTTCTTAAAGCTTAACGATACCTTTCTCTTGGACCTGTGGGACACTTTATATTTTCTTTTGAAGATTGGTCCGAGTTGGGACTTTCCAGTTTTTTGGCGTCGCCGACAGGATAAAAAAAAAAAAAAAAAATAAAAAATATTTTAGGTTGGGTATATTGTCTCCATAGTGGTGACATTTCATAAGCTGTGGTGGAAACTGCGATTAATAGGTGGTTTCTGAGTAATAAACGTAATACAATTTTTTTTGTTTGTTTGTTATATGATATGGTATATTGAAAAGTAGGGCTAGTGGTGTTAGACGTAATCTTCAAGATTACTTCAAGATTTCTTAGACGAATTGAAAGATCAGTTGGCAAAATTAAGGTTGAAGCAACTAGAGTTGAGGAATGAAGTTAACAGTCCTAATTGTGATAGTGGTTGTGATCAACAGTTAAGGTCTAATGATTACCGCAGAAATTGGGGTCGAGGTAGACATGGTTCGGTGGGAAACTATGAAAGGCAAGGTCGAGGAGGTGGACGGTGGTCAAAAGATAGTCAATTAAAAGGTTAGGGACTGAGGTTGGGGTCGAACCTCAGTCAGGAAGTAATAGGACCCCTTTGAGAAATAAGTCTGGTTATGTTTTTCTAACCCTTGAACTGTGTAAAAAGGAAGTTGATTTTTTTGGATACTGGTTCGTTCGTTAATTTGGTGAATACCAAGGTAGTGGAAGAGAAATTTGGTATAGAGCCTTCTGTATTGAAGTCTGTACCCCATGAAGTTCTTGGGGCAAATGGTCAGCCCTTGAATGTAGCTGGAGTTATAGATTTGCCAGTTGTAGTTGGTGAAATCAAATTAAAACATAGTTTTTTTGTGGCAGAATTGCCTTGTGACGGCATTTTGGGTATGGACTTTTTGCTAGAGTATGGTGTAGAGATTTATTTGAGTATAAATAAAGTTAAAATTGCAGGAGTTGACCTTCCCCTAAAGTGCTCGGAGGAAATGCGAGGCCAGAATCACGTCATGTTGATTAAAGATGTGGTCTTGCCCCCTTCCTCCGAGATGATTGTTGATGGATATTTAGAAAGTACTTCTGTTGTTAAGGGAGTTTGTGAGGTTGATTCAAATTTTGTTAAAAAACATTCAGGCATTATGAATGGGCGGTGCTTTGTTGAGAAAAATGCTAATGGCATAGTACCATTGCAGCTAGTTAATTTAACTGGTATGCCCCAATGTTTAAAGCAGGGTGAACTGGTTGCAGAAATGCAATCAGGTGAGATCATGGTGGAACCCCAAGGTGGGGGTACTTCTGAAAAAGTAGACAAATTTAATTTAAATCAAATGATTGATCACGAAGTTTTGGATGACAAACAGGTAAGTCGGGTTGAACAACTCTTGGAAAGAAATCGCGATACTTTTGCTCAATATGAAGGTGATTTGGGATGAACAGACAGAGTTAAGCATGAAATTGACACGAATGACCATCCACCCATTAGACAAAGAGCCTATCGGCTTCCTGTACATAAACGGCAGGAAGTTGATAGACAAATAAATGAAATGTTAACTCAGGATGTGATAGAACCGTCAGAAAGTCCTTGGGCAGCACCAATTGTTCTTGTTTAAAAACGAGATGGTAGTATACGTTTTTGTGTAGACTACCATAAACTTAATGCAATAACTCGGAAGGATGCGTACCCATTACCCCGCATTGATGATAATTTGGAAGGAATGTCGGGTGCTAGTTGGTTCTCAACGCTAGATTTGGCTTCTGGGTATTGGCAGATGGAATTTGCTCCATCTGCCCAAGAAAAAACAGCCTTTAGTACTGGTAAAGGCCTGTATGAATTTAAAGTACTCCCTTTTGGGCTTTGTGGAGCTCCAAGTTCCTTTAGAGGCTTATGGAGCTTGTTTTGAAGGGGCTTCATTGGAAGACTTGTCTAATTTATCTAGACGACATTATAATCTATGCCCGTACCTCTCATGAACATGAAAGTAGATTTGAAGAGGTATTGGGGAGAATTAAGAGAGTGGGATTGAAATTGAAGCCTTCAAAGTGTGCTATTTTTAGGCGTCAAGTGTCCTATCTGGGCCATATTGTGTCTCCGGATGGAATACAGGCTGACCCTGGAAAAATAGCCTGGATCATGGATTGGCCAATACCTAAATGTGTTAAGGATATTAGGAGCTTCGTTGGTCTTTGTTCCTATTATAGTAAATTTATATTTGATTTTTCTAATTTGGCCCATCCCCTATTGGAATTAATGAGGAAAAAATGTAAAGTTTCTCTGGAATCAGAATTGTCAGAGTGCATTTGAAATTTTGAAAAATAAGTTGTGTCAAAGTCCAATACTGAGATTTCCAGACTTTAACCAGGAATTTATTTTGGACACTGACGCGAGCGATCACGCCAGTGGAGCGGTGTTGTCCCAACTTGTTGATGGTCAAGAACGAGAAGTAGCATATTTTAGCAAAGTTCACTCTCCTGAAGAAATAAACTATAGTGTGACCCGAAAGGAGCTGTTGGCTGTGATAAAGAGTGTGAAGAATTTCCGTCATTTTTTGATTGAGAAACATTTTACACTTAGGACAGACCAAGGTTCCCTACATTGGCTTTTTAATTTCAAGGAACCAATGGGTCAAGTGGCACATTGGTTGGAATATTTGAGTGGGTTTGAATTTTCTATTGTTCACCATCATGGAGAGCAACATAAAAATGTGGATGCATTGAGTCGAATACCTATAAGTTCTTTCTCACTTGATTTATCAGTAAGTGTGGTAGCCACTGCTGATAATCAGCAGAGGGACCCAATTTTGAAGAAATTATTAGCCACTAAAGCAAATGGAGTTAAACCAACTGTAGAACAACTAAGGGGAGAACCTGTTATGTACAAACAGTGTATCTCCCAGTGGGATCAAATTGTGGTAAGAGATGGCATGCTATTTCGAGAATGGTTTGAAATTAATGGTGGCAGTAGGTTCCTATGGATTGTTCCAGAAGGAGACACCAATAAAGTTATGAAATGTTTTCATGATTCCATTGTTGGAGCACATTTAGGAATTTTTAAAAATTTATGGAAAGTTAGGCAGAATTTTTTTTGGTTGAGGATGAAAAGAGATGTTGAGCTATGGATCCGAACTTGTGAAGTTTGCCAATGTCGTAAATCTCCAAACAAGACTCTTTGAGCGCCAATGGTTACCGATAGGGTATCCGAGCCGATGGAGCGAATTGCCTTAGATATACTAGGACCACTTCCTGAATCCAACAATGGAAATGTTTACATATTAGTAATTTCCAATTATTTTTCCAAATGGACAGAAGCGTATGCTATCCCTGATCAACGAGCTCATACTGTTGGGGAATTTTTGGTGAAAGATTGGATTTCGAGATTTGGTATGCCAAAATTTGTTCATTCCGACCAGGGGGCAAATTTTGAATCAGAGCTTTTTCTAGAAATCTGTAAATACTTCTAAATAAAAAAAAATAGGACTACCCCCTACCATCCACAGAGTGATGGACAAGTGGAGAGGTTTAATCGTACTTTAGTGTCTATGCTGGCTTGTTTTGTGGAGGAAAATCATAGTGATTGTGAGTATTATCTGCCTTTTGCTATGATGGCCTATCGTGGTGCGGTTCATGAGACCACCGGGTATACACCAAATCAACTTATGTTTGGAAGGGAGGTACGATTGCCAGTGGAAACTGTGGCTGGTAATGTTCCCGAGAAAGACTTAAGTCCATCGCAATATGTGTGAGATTTGGAAAATCATTTGGCTAACATTTTTCAGTTAGTCAGTCAAAAATGTGAAGCTGTTATAAAGTACAGAATGAAAATGTATGACCGGCGGGTTCATGGTAAGCCTTACAAAGTTGGCGATTGAGTTTGGTTCTATGTACCTAGAATAAATAGGGCCAGACACCCAAATGTGCCAAATTTTGGTCAGGGCCATTTATAATTAGGAAGAAATTATCTGATGCCAATTATGTTATTTGTAGGGAACATAGTGAACGTTTACAAGTGGTCCACTTTAACAGGTTGAAAAATTGTTTTGTGTAGAGGCGAGTTTGGGTGAGGATATGGGGCCTGGTAATAATCAGCCCTCATATGAGGAAAATTATACAAGAAATGGGGAATTTAACGACCAATCTGCTTGGGGGGGTCATGGTGAAGTGGCATATTCCCCATACGACGAACCATTGAGCCGACGGGGAGGAATTCTCCGCCGTCCCCGTTGAATGGAAAGTGGCCAGTATGCCCTGGATTGAACTGTAGACATTATTTGTTTAAAGTTCTGCAGTTCTTATTTTTTTTTGAGTATAAGGGAATTGACGCCGGCATTATAGGACTTTCTGTTTGTGATTTTGAATAATTATTCTAAACTGTCTCTGCAATGGTGGGGAGGTTCCTGTTGGAAATTCCCTACTGATTGTAGTGGTGCAGTTCAGAGAAAAGCAATATTTAAAATGAATATAATGTGTTGCTGATAAAGCATGCATATATAATTGAGAGCTTTACCTGCGAACATGAAATGTGTTTTAATGCGTTATGATGGAGAGTTGTAATATAATATATTAAGTCATGACGTGTGAGGAATGTGCATTGGCATGGTAATTGTATGTAGATTGCGCATACCAGTGGCCAGCGATAACTCTGTAGAGTTTGTTTGGCAATAATTTGGAAGGCTAATATGGTGACAGTTGTGCACTTGGGTGACCAGCGGTAACCCAATGGAGTTCGCTGGGAATAAATTGAATCGGAGATTTGTGTAGAGATATCTTTTATGGTATGCATCTTTTGGCGATAATTTGGAAGGCTGTTATGATGGTACTTTTGCACACGTTAATAGCTAGTGAAAACTCAATAGAATTCGCTGTGCTTGAAGTAGCAAGTTATGTACATTAGAGAAATGTACATATAGAATTTGAATCGCCGTGGTGATTCATGTCGCAGTATGATTGTGAATCCTCAATGGTTGGGCCCTCGTGGGTCTGCACATACGTACAGAATATTAAATAATTTTATATTTTTGGGGTGTAAGTTAGTACTGAAATGGTTAACCGGATAACCAGTTTGAAACCGGTTACATACCTAACTGATTAAAAAAAAATGTCAACCGGTTATCCGAAATATCGCTAGTGATCTCCATTCCACTGTTAAAATGTAGTAAATCTGCCGCTTCTTCTTTGAGACAGATTACACCTCGACTCGGTGCAGTATATATTTGGAAATAATCGACTTTGGCGTTCTAGACTTCATTAATAATTGGCAATTCCCGTGAGTACTGAGTAACCGCAGAAACTATTCCGTAGTATGTATACAAATGAACGTTGTCGAGTACTCGACAACATTCGAATGTATACACACTACAGAATAGTTTCTGAGAATACTTATTTCCAATTCCTATAGTTTTGATCCCAGATTCGGTGAAATAATGGCTGCGGTTAACCGGATATTGTCCGGTTATAGCTCTTGGTTAGTCGGTTGTGTAAACGAGCCAACCGTTTCAGCCCTAGTGTAAGTATGTTTTCATGGAAAACAAAATTGTATATAAATACACCTTATTGACAAAGGCGTAATTATTGTGGAATGAATATTGTAATATATGTACAATTACGCCAGAATTTGTTCGTGTGTGCGGACCTAGAGGGTTTCCCAAGATTTTAGGTGCTCGCAGGGTGGGACTTTCAATTTAAGATGTGGAATGTGTGGAATGGATGAGTGGTTTCCAATCAC
The DNA here is from genome assembly GCA_031216915.1 of Pictodentalium vernedei. Taxonomy (NCBI): domain Eukaryota; kingdom Metazoa; phylum Mollusca; class Scaphopoda; order Dentaliida; family Dentaliidae; genus Pictodentalium; species Pictodentalium vernedei. The sequence goes on from CM062297.1 coordinate 37,178,040, forward strand.
GCGGCCTATTTCGATCGACTTGCATGGCGCGCTCGTGGGTTGGTTTTTTTTTGGGGAGGTGGGGGTGTGGTGCAAATGTGTATGGTGGGTGGTGTTAGAGGTGCTAGAGTAAGCCAGGGTTTTGTAAGTAAATTAAGTTCTGCAGAACAAGTATGCAACTTTTCGATTGAGATGTGTCCGTGGGTCTAATGCAATCAGTCGATCGAGATCTACCTCCTGAGTGGAAATGGCTTAATTCCCATATAGATTTGCAGAGCCGGATGTCATTCCCAAGTGAAAAAGAAAAATTAAAAACATCTAAAACATCTAATTAACACTTGTTTCCTTAGCTTAGGAGATTAGCTGTTAATGAGTCTCTGCGGTCTGTGTGTGGTGGAGGTATTCAATACTTACATCACAGGTAGGTCGTAGTGTCTCATATGTCACCGGATGGAATACATTTAAATTATAAAGGACAGCAGTATTTCTGGAGGCGTATCCAGGGAAAGGTTGCCCGTATCCTATAACTTGTTTGTAGATGGTGGTATACAATGTCTCCATCGATCTGGATTAATTTCTAACTGAGCGGTAAGATCTCTTGTCGCATGTCTTTTCGTGGCAGCAAGCAACTTCATCACGTGTTTGATGAGGTTGGCTTGTGGGGGCTATTCTGTATCGGTTTAATCTTTTGTTCCTACCTATGTTTAGTTGATGGGTTGATTTTTCCTTGGTTGGATGGCTCCAGAAATAGAGTAAAATTGTAATTTAACTTACGTATAAGAAGCTAAAAATCCAGGGCATATATATATATTTTTTTTTGCGAAGAAGTGTATTTTGAGATTTTGTACCTTTTAGGGACCATGAAAATATGATGATGGACATTTCTTTCTTGATAAGGTTTTCCTTAAAACGGGGTTGTTTCATCTTGGGGTGGGGGTAATGTATAGTGTAGTTCGCCCATAATATTATGACATGCCCTTAATTACCCGATTCCGTTCGGGAATCGAGTGCATCCCTCCTGCCCTATAAGAACTGCTGTACTGGAAGAAGAGAGAAGAAATTGTTCTGTGAAGAAGAGTCCTGCTTGTGTATAACATCAACGTGAGACAGAGAGAAATCAGCCGCGGCTGATTTGGTGTCGGGAATCTTCACAGGTACTATTGTATTGGGTGATTGATACATTGTAGGAAAATATACTACAAATTGGCGCTGCAGTAAATTAAAAGAACCTATGCAAGATAATTGAAAGGAAAATTGAAAATTATTGATGGCGTGTCTCTGGAAAATTTTCCCGGGGTTTTCCAAATCCATTCAAATTTCTTGATTTCTCATGGCCATCCATCAATTAAATTTGTTTTTTCTAACTCATAATGCAATAAATGAATGTTTTGGATATTATTTTTCAAATTTTGTTATTAGATTCCATTATTTTTCGATTTTGTGACAAATGTTGATTTTGGAAATGAACAAGATGATTTGATTTTGTGATAAGCAATTGTCCAATCAAATTGCATAAAAAACATTGAAACAGAAAGTAGAAACGTGTTTTTCGTCATGGCGTCAAAACACCCAAATAATGTAGAGTTGCTTCGGGATGATTCGTCCCATGGATTGCAAATCAATACCTGTGATTTTGATAGCTTTTTGATAATTCCTTCTATAAATTATGAAAAGGCAAAAATATTGGCTCTCCAAAGAATAGAATGGGGCAATTTTATGCCAGAAAACAAAAAAAATTCCTGAAATTATTTTTACTAGGAAAATGTTAAGCATGATTGATTTCACACCACATATTCCTGGGGATGATAATGCCCGTAATAACTGTCCAGTTTGTCTACAACTTACACAGTTAACGGAGCGTAATTTGGATAGACAACATATGGTCAATAGAAATAAAACATCAGATTCTATTGACGACAATTAAGATCAAACTGATATATCAGCTCAAAGGTTTGATCAAGATGAAACTACAGTCAAATTAAGACCGGGATGCAATATCCCAAATCTTCTACAAACAGATACAAGACCCCATTCTAATAGATATGATGATACAGCAGATGATTCACATCCTTTAAATCAGGATGATTTTTCAACACATCCTTGAGAGATTGTCCCGAATTGTAGACAAATTGCAGAAGAAACGGGACAAAAATGCCAATATCAGAAATGAAATTCCCTCAGATCTCAGACAACAGGATCCTAATTTAAGGAATCCTGATGACCAAGTAGATTACCGAAGGCATAGAGGTAATAATTTTGATAGTAGGCAACAAAATGACCTTGATGACCAACTAGATTACCGAGGATATAGAGGTAATAGTTTTGGTGGTCAGAGACAGAATGATCCTGACGACCAAGTAGATTACCGAGGACATAGAGGTAATAGTTTTGGTGTGCCCTTGGCAAAATGAACCCTATAACCATTTAAATACCCAAACATATAGGGGTGATAATTTTGGTGGTCAAAGGCAAAATTTCGGACCTCATCAAAACATCCAACAGAATCAGGATGGAGGTGATGTCCAGTATCATAGACAAAACAGACAATATGTGCCACCGGCAGTACTGAAGCTGCCTAAAGGCTTAGAATATCATGGTAATAGTGATTGGCACTCTTTCAAATTAAAATTCATGAATTTTGCAGAGATGCAAAATTGGACATCCAAACAATGTAAAAACAACTTATGTTGGTGCTTAATGGGAAAAGCAAGTGAGTATTATGCTACAATAAATAGACAAGATCCCATGATGCAATTTTGGGATATTATTCATAAACTTGAGAAACGTTTCATCATGTACGAACTTCCCGAAACTGCTCAAATACAATTAGGTCAAGCACGTCAAACAACCAGCATGACCTTAGAGGAATGGGCTGACCATGTGTTAACCCTTTCAGTAAAAGCATATGGTCATTTTCCTGAGCCTGATGATCATATGTTTAACCAAGCTATTATGAGATTTTGCCACGGAGTCTTGAATAAGGATGCAGGGCTCTTCGCTGCAAATCAAAAACCAAAATCAATTGAAGATGCCATTGACAAAGTTAAATGGTATTAGCATACCTCCATGGCAGTGTATGGACAAGATAATCGGGATGTACCTTCCCGAAGAGAGCCAGTTCATACTAATTTTGAAGAAGACACACAAGAAAGCTTTGCTAAAATTCATTTTACTAGAAAAAATAACACATCGACTCCTCGACCAGTTTCAGAAGCAAATACCAAAGAAATGAAAAAAATTATGTCAGATTTTGGCGGATTTGCAAAATCAATGACTGATGGAATGAAAACCATGCAAGATTCACTGATAACTTTGTCTGAATCAGTTGCAAAATTAACGTTAAAATTATCAAAGGGCTTGGACCGTGGTGTGGGATATGGCCGTTTCCAAAATCGCTCTCCCTCACCCCGTCGCCGAACTTGCTTTCAATGTGGGTCGCCAACCCATCTAGCTCAGGAATGCCCTTCTAGAAATAGTACAAATCGTCCAGCTGCTAAGAGTTCGGACACTCCACAAACTGATTCACCCAGTACACCTACAAGTAGACCTCAAGCTTCAGTCACATTTGATGAGGAAGTCGAGGATTTAAATGAAAGCGGGTCGGACGAACAGGCCTAGAGCCGGCCCCACAAGATTTAGGCCGACAGACTTCAAAGACATTAGATTCTAGTAATAGAATGGGGAAAAATCTCAATGAGTCAGAGATTTTCCCTGATTCTATTACAATAAATCAATTAGTAGATAAGCTGTCCTTTACAGTACCAGTTACTTTAGAAAATATTAAATTAGATGCCTTAATTGATACAGGGGCCCAAATTACAATTATTTCAGACAAAATAATGGAAAGTTTTAAAACACACCCTACAGTGGTCAAGGAGATTAAGGTGAGATCTGTGGGTCGTGATTTAGACACAATTTCTCGAAAAATAATTGGCCCAGTATCAATGAAAATTGGAAAATTCAATTACATTAGAACACTTTATGTGGCCCCTATTAATACTCCCATGATTCTTGGATTAGATTTTTACGGGAGTATAATGCCCGTTTAGATCTGAAAAATGGCATGTATTTGGACAATGAAAAAATATTACTGGATTTGTTAACTTCCAGTGTTCCTAAAGCTAACAGTAACAGTTGCCAAGAAAATTTTGCTTCCTCCAAATTCAGTTAAACAAATTAAATGTAAATTACAAGGGCCTTTACCTGAATATGTAATCGAACCTAACCCAAATAGAAATCTGCTGATCCCTCGTACATTTCATACAGATGGAGCTGACCCTGTAGTCATTTTAATTAATGTACAAGATCGGCTACAAAGAAGAAGAAGGCTACAAAATAGGGGAAGCAATCGAGGGATCTCCAACTGCAATTATATCAGAAAAAGTTGATATTGAAGTAGTAAATGACACGGTGGCAGAAATTGTAGAACAAAATTCTGAATTAGAGTTACCTGAACATTTGAAAGACTTATTTGAAAGATCAAAGTCTATATTAAATGGGGAAGAAAAACAACAGTTAAAACAACTTTTGGTTAAATACCAAAATGTATTTGCCAAACATGACTATGATTTAGGTAATTTTACTGCCTTGGAACACCATATTAAAACCGGAGATTCCAATCCAGTAAAATGTAGAATGAGACGTACTCCTGCTTGTTTTGTCGAAGAGGAGCATAAACTTTTACAAGACATGTTAAAATCAGGAGTTATACAGCCATCTATTTCTGAGTGGGCTTCGGCCCCTGTGTTAATGAGAAAGAGATGTGGATCGGTCAGGTGGTGCCTTGATTTTAGAGGCCATAATGCCATAACGGAAAAGGACACTTTCCCGTTACCTCTTATTGAAGATTGTTTAGATACTTTAGCTGAAAATAAGTTTTTTAGCCGTTTCGACGGGAATCAAGCTTATTTCCAGATACCAATAGCAAAGGAGGATAGGCATAAGACAGCTTTCATAACAAAATATGGACAATATGAATTTTTAAAGATGAGTTTTGGTTTGTGTGGAGCTCCAAGTTGTTTTTCAAGGGTAATGAATTTGATTTTAAGGGGACGGAACTGGGAGATTGCTCTAGCTTTCCTAGATGATATTTGTGTGCTAGGCACGGATGTCCAAAACCATTTTGAAAACCTTGGAAACGTGCTAAAACGACTTCAACAATACCAATTAAAATTAAAGCCCCAAAAGTGTGTTTTTTTCCAAGAAAAAATGGAATTTTGGGGTAGAATTGTTACATCAGAATGTATGGAATAGGTAACTCTGCTTCACAAGTAATTGCTGATTGGCCAACACCACAAAATACTAAAGAAATAGAAAGATTTTTAGGCTTGGCAAACTATCATCGAGCCTTTATAAAATCATTTGCAAAGATGGCAGCCCCTTTGTATGCCAGAACAGGAAAAAAATAAATTTGGATGGGGAAAAGAGGAACAAGAAGCATTCGATCAAATCAAAATTGCCCTCTGGTCCCCACCGGTTCTCACATTTGCCAACAAAAAATACCCCTTTATATTGGACACGGACGGGTCTAATTTAGCCATTGGGGCCGAATTAATTCAAATACAGAATAATCAGGAAAAGGTGATAGCTTATGGGAGCCTAGGGTTTAGCCCTGAACAGCGAAAGTATTGTGCACCCGCAAGGAACTTTTGGCAGTAGTAAAATTTACTAGACAGTTCAGGCATTGGTTACTTGGCAGACATTTCACAATTCGAACTGATCACAGTAGCCTGACTTGGCTTCTCAATTTCAAAAAGCCTGAGGGCCAAATTGCCCGTTGGATTTAGGAGTTAAGTCAGTTTGATTTTAAAATAGAACATAGATGAGGGGTATTGCATACAAATGCAGATGCCCTTTCACGAATACCAGTGGAGGATAACTGTGGTCAATTTAAGGCCCAAGTGCCCCTTGACAAACTTCCTTGCAGGGGGTGCAAATACTGCACTAGAATACATCACAATTGGAGTGAATTCTTTGAAGAGGTCGATGATGCTGTTCCTTTACCTCATAAGACCGAACTGAATAACCCAAAAGTAGTTGCTTCTTTTTCATTCACTGAGATCAACCCCGACGTTGGCCCAGAATGTGAAGACATGGTGAGGCCTTAGATAGATCACTTGCCTCTCTTTTTGCCCAAGCCCATTTTGGGTTATCGGACTGGGATGGGGAAACAGAAATTGAAATTAACTGGAAGGATACTGGTGAAGAAAAGGAGGGAAATCCTTTTCCTACCTCAGTTGATATACTTGCTACAGATTCTTGTCCACCTGTCTCTGATAAAACCAGTCCCTTAACCCAGGGACAGCAATATGAAAGTGTTAGAAGAACAGCAAAAACAAAATTCACTACAATTCTTATTTAAGTGGCTTAAAAAGGGGGAATCCCCTTCACCAGATGAACTCTTTCTGGCGAGTCCAGATGCAAAATTACTTTGGAACAATAAAGGCAAATTTTTCTTACAAGGTGAACTCTTGTATAAGAAAAGAAAAAAACAATGAAAATGTATTAGTGGTGCCCTTTGCCCTCAGAAAGGAGGTCATGACAGTTAATCATGATGTGCCAACTGCGGGACATCAGGGTATCAACTGAACTATAGAATGAATTAAATCACGTTATTACTGGCCGAGATTGACAGTGGATGTTGAAACATTTGTTAAATTTTGTCCAAAATGTAATAGACAGAAAAAGCCTACACGGCATGCTAAACATCAGATGGTGTGTTACCAAGCAGGTGGCCCAATGGAAAGAGTACATTTAGATTTTTTGGGCCCCTTAGCAAAAACTCCAAGGGGGAATGAGTATATTTTGGTAATGGTCGACCAATTTACCAAATGGATTGAATGCATTCTCCTTGCCTCACAATCAGCGGAAGAAACAGCTACCGCTGTTATTAATGAATTATTTTCAAGGTCCGGATGTCTGCTTGAAATTTATACGGACAGAGGCTCCAACTTTGAAAGTCAACTTTTTCAGTCAGTTTGTGAATTATTACAAATTCATAAGGCCCGCACAACGGCTTATCGCCCTTCTTCCAATGGACAAGTGGAACGGATGAATCGAACCCTGATGGATGCCCTCCAGTGTTTTGTGGGGAAAAAACAATCCTCTTGGGACCTATATATACCCCAACTAGCGGGAGCTTTGCGGTCTGCCGTCAATCGTCAGACAGGCTTCACCCCAAACAAACTAATGTTGGGAAGGGAAGTAATACAGCCAACTGATTTATTGTATGGGCCTCCACCAAAAGAACCATGTCAGTCAGAATCAGAATATATCACAAAATTGGAAGATTCAGTGAGGACAGCACATGAGCTGGCTCGAAATAAATTAAAATCTCAGCAAAAAGTAATGAAGAAACAATATGATTCTAAAATGAAAGTTCACAAATACAAGGAAGGGGATATTGTTTATATCCTTGATTCCAGTAGTAAAGTGGGTCAAACTAAAAAATTGAATCCCATTTGGAAAGGACCAGGTATTGTCAGTCAATGCATTTCCTCTTATTTGTTTCGAGTCCAACTACTTAACAAAACGGTCACGGTGAATCATGATAGAATTAAATTATGCCGAGATAGAGTTCTCCCCCCTTGGATTGAACGTCATAAAACTCTTTCGCAAAGTAGCGGTTCTCCAGTTCCCTTATATTGTTTGTGCAGAAAACCAAATGACGGTTCTTTCATGATTCAGTGTGACTACTGTTTGGACTGGTTTCTTGGAAAATGTGTAAAAATTGACAGCACAGAAGCACAATCCATAGACAAATTTGCTTGCCCGTATTGTAAAATTGCTCAGCCTGAATAATAAATTTTTTTTTAAAAACAGAAAGGAAAATAAAAATTATAGTTTGTGATTGTAAAAAATATGTATAATTGTAGATATAATAGTGCCAGGTTGGAAATTCTTTAGAATGCAACCAGTCCTTTATAATTGTTTTATTTTTGTAGATATGTCATCTAATGGAGGTACGAGTTCTGAGGACAGAAGTCCTAAAAGGGCCTGGAAAGCTGGGGATGACTCATCCCCGCTTTCCACATCCACAGATGTGAGATTGAAGACGGACCCTAACTTGCAAAGGGCCCGCTTCATTGAAGATAAAAAAATTGAAGAGTTCAAGAGTTCCCACACAGTGGGAACTCAGTCCAAGAACTCTGGGAGTAGCACTCCAGGCAGTGCAGCTACTCCCAAGCTTGGCAAGGGTGCTAGGCCTAAGACCTCCAAAACTGTCTGTGCCTCGAATAGAAGGACACAGTCGAGGAGGTCATCTTCGCCCCTTAAGGTTAAGGTGAGTCCCAAGCTTGGGACTCGCACTGTAACTGCCCAGAGTTCCCGTTCTTCGGGAATCCAAACTATTCGAGAGTCAAGGGAGATCCCCTCCCTTATATCTATGTCTCTCCATTCCACACCAGGGGGAGATCAAAAAGTTCCCCCTGGAATAAATTTAGAGGCTTTGGACAGGCCACCCAAACGGAAAGGCCTGGACTCAACCTGCCCGTACCCCAGTTGCCGTGGTAGTACCCGGCAACTGAGGAAGCATTGCGAGAAACAACATTTACCTCTCGCAATGAGGGAAGTATGGCCAGTGGATTCACAATTTACCCCAGGGCAGATAGTGGCTGCACTGGAGGAAATGGTGGCTCCTCTGGGGAAGTCCTTGGGGGAGTTGAAGGATATGGCCAACCAGGAGTTTATAGAAACTAATAATTTTCCGTTGGCCGTTTCCAACAACCTCGTGGATCATATCAGATCCATCGAGGTCCACCAGGGGTATTCACCATTAACCCCACACAGCACACAACTCCAGTGTCTGGTTACCCCGGTCAGTCTTGACCACTGGAGAGTTCTGATGTGGTTTTTAATTTTAAAAGAAGGGAAGAATAGGGGTACCCCTTCTATTGCATCAACCACATCGGCCTCTCCAGAGGAATTTCCAGCTTTGCCTAGGCCAGCTTTTCCTGTGTTGACACCTTGTCCCACACAAAGTGTCATAAAACCTGTGATGAGTAGCCAGAAGATTATTTCTGTTAGTCTGGCTCCTCATTCAACCCCGGTGGCATCTTGCCCATTATTTGTCACTTCTCCGCCACCTGGGTTTGTCCCATTAACTGTGCAGGGTGCAACCTCACCCCAATCAGCTGGGTTAATGTCTGCCGGGCCAATGTATAGTCCGGCGGAAGCAGTTCCTGCCCCAGTCTTCAAATCTGTGAATGAAGACCGGGAAAGGCAACCATTGGGTAGGGGTCCTTACCTGTTGGACTCCCATCTCCATCTGGACACAACCCGTGCTATGCTGGGAAGTCCCTACCTCCCAGCTAGGGAGATTTTCCAATTGGAGGCGGGAAGGCTGGCAGGAGTTCCCATTCCTGTACGTGGAGGAGTAGCAGTATATTGCTACCCTCCAACGTACCCTACCTTGGCCCAACTGGAGGGTTATGAACCGACAGTAAAGGTAGCCATCGGATACCACCCTCGCGTGGTTAGGGATGCTTCCCCCATGGAGTTAGGCGAAGCTGTGGGTAGGGTGGCCACTCTGTTACCACATGCTTCAGCCTTGGGGGAAATTGGGCTAGATAGGACGAAACCTCAGGAAGCCTGGTCAATGCAGGACCACGGTTTTCCGCCGTCTAGCCCAATTGGCTTGCAGTCAGAAGCCAATGGTCCTACATTTGAGAGGGTCTTCCAAGGACTCGGTGGACAGTGATGTCCACTGTAAGGCCCTCTCTATACTTCAAGAGACTGTAAGCCGGGGCCAGTGCATACATGTGCACTGCTTTACAGGTGACGGGGAAACTGTCAGGCATTGGCTGGCGCAATTCCCCAACACCTATTTTAGCATAGGCCCCTTGTGCCATACCTTCCCGAGCAGCAGTGGGGAGGCGTCAAGCAAATTCCGCTGGACAGGCTCATGGTGGAATCTGACTGCCCGTACTTTGGGAAGCAGTCAGGAGCCACCATTGGTTCGCCGCTGTTCTTGGGGGAGGTGGCACGCACCATTGCTGGGAGGAGGGGCATGCCCCTAGGCCCGCTCTTGAGAATGACTAAGGACAATACAGAGCGGCTGTATGGGTTTCTCTCTTTCTTTGAAGCAGTGGTGTATATATATCAACTTGCCCAATTGATACTGAGGGAAATCCCCTTTCCCTGTAAGATATATGCCCCACTGACATAACTCGGGAAATTTCCTTTCCCTGTTACAGAATATGTATTTTAGCAGACATGGTATTTTACTACTGTCTCACTGAGAAAAAATAATCAGCATTTTTGCTTATTAACATTTAAAATAATACTGCCATCACGTCTTTTCGGCGTTTGGGATGGGTTAATATTTTACGAATTAAGAAATGAATAGATCTATATGTATATATATATCCATATATAACTGGATTGGGTGTATTTCTGCTATATAGAATGATCAGTAGGGAAATTCTTCCCCTTAAAACCATTCTTGTACATGTATTTCATACTAATGAAATTAGGAGTTACCTCACTGCTCATAACTCAAAAGGAAATACCTCATTTATAATTTGCTGAGGAAGGTGAAGAGAACCCCTTCCTTCTAGATAATTGATTTAATCATTTTATCATTCATACAGTCTCCAACCCTTCCCTCTGATTTATAAACTGAAATCAAGGAAAGTTCAAAAGTCAACCTTGCCCCGGTATAATTGTGGGATGTATTTTGGGTTTCCACCCCAACCCATGTAGAAAATTAGGGTTGCATATTAAATTTGGTTTGGGTTGGTGTAAATTAATTTTAACTTCTTTCCCTTTTGCTACAACAGTTACTAGAGGTGTGGGAATCTCCTTCCCAATGACAGCCCCGCACTTTTGGGGAAATATTTATAGGGCCATTTGAGAAAACTGTGGGGAATATAGTGTAGTTCGCCCTTAATGTTATGACATGCCCTTAAATACCCGATTCTGTTCGGGTAATCGAGTGCATCCCTCCTGCCCTATAAGAACTGCTGTACCGGAAGAAGAGAGAAGAAATTGATCTGTGAAGAAGAGTCCTGCTTGTGTATAACATCAACGTGAGACAGAGAGAAATCAGCCGCGGCTGATTTGGTGTCGGGAATCTTCACAGGTACTATTGTATTGGGTGATTGATACATTGTAGGAAAATATACTACAAATGTACTGAAGTGTGTTGACTTCGGTCTGGTCTTGTAAACTATCACACTCTTAGACCTTAATAAAAGCCCATGTAATGTTCCGATAAAATATCACACCTTAAGACCTTAACAAAAACTAATTTGGTAATGTTGAAGGTTGCACGATTTTTGCCAAGTCGTTGTGTTGGATTGACACACTTGGTGTGTGTGTAGTCCGTGCAGCAACGGATACTGTTGTGAGTTTACATGGAAATGTTGTAAAATATGCAAACGCAGAGAGACAGTGATTCACTTTCTTCTTTGGACGTCGTGTGGTGAGTTGTTATTCACTTCGATAGATTTTTCATCCATGGGCCCCCGAGCAGAATTATAATGGAGTTTACGTTATTCGGTGTGCGTGCTTAATATATGGAATTCGCAAAATGTGAGTTATGACGGCTTAGTATTGCGCAGTCGAATGTTGAAATTTTGGAATGTTTGCGACAAAATTTAAGGCCCTTAACAGCCTTTTAGTAGTTTGTGTTGAAGGCTCGCACACTGATGTGGTTTGCATTGAAAATTGGAATATTTTGTTCCACTCGACTCAGTTTCTGAGACGAGTGGCACAAAATATTCTCTTTTTCCGTGGTATTCATTGCCATGTTATTAAGTTTGATTTGTGGAAACTTGCGTCTAAAACTTTAGTAATTTCGTGAGAAATTATATTAGTAATTTCGTGAGAAATTATATTATGTGAATTCGTTCCTATGGTAGCCCAGTAGCGCCAATTGCGATTCCTATCTGGCCATATTTTACGTTAAAGATATTTTCACCTCAGGCACTGGATTGTGATTCGGATAGTGTGACCTATTCGATTCCGGAAACCTAGTTGCTGAATTTAGCGTATATGCTGTATTTTTGGCATGTTTTCCACAATTTAAGGCCGTTAATAGCCTTTGAGAAGTTTGTGTTGAAGGCTCGCACACTGATGTGGTTTGCATTGAAAATTGGAATATTTTGTTCCACTCCAATCAGTTTCTGAGACGAGTGGCACAAAATGTTCTCTTTTTCCGTGGTATTCATTGTCATGATATTGAGTTTGATTTGTGGAAACTTGCGTCTAAAACTTAGTAATTTCGTGAGAAATTATATTTTTATGTGAATTCATTCCTATGGTAGCCCGATAGTATCAATTACGATTGATATATAGCCTATCTGACAACGCATGGAGATTGTGTGAGCACAATTCTGGTTGTGGAACGTTGATTTTGTTATAGGGACTTTGAATGTTGCGTATATGGGAAAGGTTTTTGAATAAAATGTCATATCATATAGATGAGTTGTTGATTATTAAATCTATCATATTTTTATGAATAATGCAGACCGGAGTATGGTGTTCCCTGTTTAGACCCTTCGCATATACAGTCGTGGGTAAATATCTCAGATTATTTTCCAGCCAGAGTTATACCTAGTAAATGTATTATTTTGGAGGGGGGGGGGGGGTACTTACCTGTGCGGATGGTGTCCCAAACCCCACTTTCTTAAAGCTTAACGATACCCTTCTCTTGGACCTGTGGGACACTTTATATTTTCTTTTGATGATTGGTCGGAGTTGGGACGTTACAATAATCCTATTAAAGAGGGAGGCTTGGCTGCTGTCAATGTGGAAGCCAAGCTACAGAGTTTCCTTTTGAGACACGTTCGGCAAATTGTTTTGAATTCCAATGCTAAATGGGTGCATTTTGCTAGATACTGGGTGGGGCTGAGTCTGAGAAGATTCAGCCCCGCCCTGGCTAGGAATGATGTGCCACATTCCTCATTTATTCCCAAATTTTATAAAAAATTGTATGACCATTGTTAGAAGTCTAAAATTAGACTCAGATTTTGATTGGGGGGCACATCAAAATTATTTTACAATATGATACTGGACAAGAACCGGGGTGTTCCCCCGAGTTCTTGTCCGGTATCCTAAGGTAAATTTCAGTAAAGTTTGGCTATCCGTTAACAATTTGTTTTGTTCCCCTGTGTCCCGTGGTATTAACTGGTTAACAGCACATGTAGGATTGCTGGTTAATGACTTTCTGTATGATCGTCATATATCAGCAACTCGTAAGTGTGTTTCGTGTACTCAAAGGGAAACTCACACTCATCTGGTTTTTGTTTGTCCCTTTTATAAATTATCATGTACAACTATTAGTATCCCCATAATTGCGCATGCGCGAAAAACAGTTCTCATCTGTGCTTAAATTACTATAGCGGTGAATGGAAGAAACAAATATAAGTTATTTTTTCTCTCAAACTTCCATTTTGTTCAAACTGACGTTCATCAGTTCATATAATTCAGAGTTTCCTCTTTAAAATGATGTAAAATACTTACGGATAGAAAAAGTTTTTTTTATATTTCCATTTTTAGTTTTAAATTTATACCCTGGTTTACGTGCATTTCCATATAAATTAATCCAAATCGGCTGACTGTTGCCGTTTCAGAGTTAAAACAAACATATTGCCATTAGTAGCACGAAGCCTACGTTCATCAATTCAGATAGTTAAGGGTTTCCTCTTTAGAGTGATATAAAATAATTACAAATAGAAAAAAGTTTTTATATTTCCATTTTTCGTTTTAAATTTCTACAAATTCTAGATTGATTAGCGTGCATTTCCATATAAATTAATGCGAATCGCCTGACTATTGCCGTTTGAAAGTTAAAACAAATATATTAACGTTCGTAGCACGAAGCCTGCGTCCATCATTCAGTAAAAATTAAACTTCAAATTATATGATTCTATAAAAATATTAAAGATAAAATTAATTTTTAATACTTTAAATTACTTTGAAACTTATATTGATTTCATGTTCGCGTGATTTCGACAGCTGACTTCACAGATAATTATTCTTGCTATCTTCAAGGCGCTGTAATTACAAAAGGTATCATAATAGAGTGTCTGGTTTTGTGATGGTCATAATGTATGTGATTTTAACAATTTAGAAATATTAAAGGTGTAGAAAGTAGACGCTTGGCGAGTCCTTTGGTGTTACGTTTGTCTATTTGACAATATCAATTTTTGGTGGGTTTCTTTTTTCAACAATTGCTTTAACTCGGGTAATGAATTGATATAAACCCGACTTATTATGCATATGTGGCATTCGAAAAGTATTCCTGTTGGGGTTTCAGTTCTTTGTCAACTGAATATATATATAAAACGTCAGTTATGGCAGAACGGTCACTTCGTCCTCGTAAAAACGTTGATTGGAAGAAACTTTCTGAAGGAGAAACACTCCCACGAACTGAAGATATTTCTGAAAGAAGAATTGTTTTACCTTCAACTTATCAGGTTGAAAGACTTATTACATGCAAAAAGGAGAAAAAGGTGAGTTATGCAATAATTATTTTATGTTATAATTTTTTGGGTACACGTCAAGTCCAACATATTAAAAGATTAAAAAAAAAAATTCAAAAATTGACTAGATCGAGTGAAAATGAATACAAATGGGTTCATATTCACACAACCCAGTCAATTTTGATTATTTTTCAATGAAATTAAATTAAGAATTCATAAAATGTGGATTCAAACAACTGATATATAATTGTTACATGCGGACAAAATAGGACAGTATTATAGTATTACAGGTTCGCACCAAAGGTGGGGGTGGGGGCAGATAGGGGGACACAAAGCAACTCTTGTAATACAATTTTATGGGTATCTACTTCCTTCATGCATGAAGGCTGCACATATCCATGAAATTTTTCATATTATTAATATTAATTTTGCTTATAATTTATATTTCAGGAAGAAATTTATTTGGTGAAATGGAAAGATTATCCAACATATCAGTGTAGTTGGGAGCCCGCTCATCATTTTTCAACCGAGCTTTTAGAAACATTTAATCAGCCTATAATTAGTGATGACAGAAAAATCATTGCTGCACATAGTTTTGAAAAAGCTGTACAGAAACGTCTGAAGTCTTCATCTAATCGTTCAAGTATTAATTTTGATGGAGACATTTTTCGATATTGCTTTGGTCACCTAGATTCTGATTTGCTTTCAATTAACGACTTTGATAAACTTCCATTATCTGAAGGATGGTATTATAGAATAAACAGGAAGGGTAAGGGTGTTCAACTTTCCTTCCCAGTGAGAGTTAGATTTTATTTGCGAATGAAAAAGAACTTCATAGTGTTAAACAATAAAGTTACAGAAACAACATCCCCACTAGAAAGTCTAGTTATGATATCGGCTGTGGATGGTATAAATATTGAATGATGTTGTAACTTAACGTCACTTGTATAGATTTCTCTTTTGATTTATTCCTTCTGTCTCATTAATTGACCTACCTGTATAATTGTCTATCATTCATCATGTCTGATTGTATGTCTACATTTGAAATATCTAAATTCAAAAACAACCTTTCAATAGGTGATCATTCCAAAAAATTACAGAAACATGTTTTAGAAAACCCACAACTGGCTTTAACTATATCGCTGAACAATTCGTTCTATAAGGAATTGCACGCGGCTAAACTTAAATACCCACATTGCAGTTATACTACAATTGTCAACAGTCAGATATTGTCTTTTCAGCTAAACTTTTCCGACAGACTAGAAAAAAGGTTTATTGATAGAACTAACAGTGTTATTAATAAATACAAAGTGACTGCAGGTCGTAAGCGATGTGAGCTTGATTCAGTTGTACATAAAACAGCTGTTTTCAACAACGAGTTGGAAAACGTAATTGATATGAATTTTGAACTTAATAAATTTTCTGTAAAAAATTTAGAATTGGAGCAAAAATGCATGAATTTATTTGAAACATTACGTACAGAGAAAAGTAAATTGAAAGAAATGACTAATAAATTAATTGTGTTAGAAAAAAATGTACAAAAAACTGAAACTGAAAGACCTCTGCTTTTAAAATATATTGAAAACCTAAATAAAAATGTCGCCACTCCAAACAAAGGTAAAAATATTGACGATGTAAATAAATCTAACCAGATTAAAAAAATTAAGGAATTGAAATTAAAATCAGAAAAGGCACTATGGTTTGCTGAGACTTATGGTCTTATTCCCAGGTCTTTGACATTTCAAAGTTTCTTAGGAAAAGACATAAATATTGATTTAACGTCACCTGGGTCAAATGAGTATGAAAACCTAGATTTTGAAGAAAAAGAAAAAATAAAGAAACTTTTGTACATTTTAGATAAATTTAATGTCAGCGACCATTCATATCATGAAATTACAATGATGTATAATCAGTTACCACGAAAATATTTAATTGCTGAATGTCGTGACAAAATAAATACCATCTATCATTTTGAAAGAACTGCTGGCAACATACCTGGGTGCTATGTAAGTATTCGCGCAGAAATCATTCGGTATGTGGAGGAGAATTGGAAATTGCTTAGCAATGGTTCACGATCTTTAAAAATTAAATTATCTGGCGACGGGTCCAAAGTCAGCAGAATTTCAAATTTTAATGTTCTGTCATTTTCTTTAATTCAAGAAAAAAGTGCTTTGTCATCTCTTGATCAAAATGTGTTTTGCATTGTTAATTGCAAAGAAGATTACCAAAGCATTTCTTTAGCTTGTCGACCAGTGTTTGATGAAATAAACAACTTAATTGAATCAGGTGCTATTTGTGTAAATGGAGAACAATTTCAGCTAGAATTTTTTGTTGGCGGTGATGTTAAATTTATTCAGATATTGTTAGGGTTAAATAACTGTTTAAGTACCTATTCGTGCCCTTGGTGTAAAATAAATAAAAATAATAGAGATGATTTTTCCAAATCGGCCGACTATTATCATAAGTCTCCATTATGCAGGACAACACAAAATATAATTGATGAATTAGGCTCAAAAACTTCTGGTGTGATAAACCCCTCACTTATTAAAACTGATCCAGAACATATAATACCAGATGAACTTCACTTGTTGCTGAGAATTTCAGACAAACTTTTAAAAAATCTAATATTTGATGCAAAGTCATTAGACGATAAAAATAAAGTAAAAGGTGAACCATCTGAATGTGTCAATAGTTGGATACAAAAAATTCGAGAGTGTGGAATCTCATTCAATATATGGACAAAAAAGGGTTCAGATGGTGAAATTGAATGGACATCTCTTACAGGCGTGGATTATAAAAAAATGTTTGAATTATTACCACACAGACTGTTTGTCAAACTTTGGCAAGATTTTTTCAAATTATATAAATATTTAACGAATGAGATAAAAGATTTTGAACAACTGGATGATGTATTTCAAAAATGTAGAGATTGGGCTATTTCATATTTGTCATTGAGCTCATCACGCCAAGGTTATAACTCAATTACACCATACATACACATTTTAGTATACCACATTCCATATTTTGTAACACATTATGGGCCACTTATTAAATTCAGTGGTCAAGGCACTGAAAAAATTAACGATGACATAAAAACTATTCATCAAAAAAAATCTAACAAATTTGACGCGACGGTTGATGCGCTGAAGGTGCGAAAACGAGTGGAACACCTTCAGACCAGAGGCTACGCGCGTGTAAAACGTAAATATGAAAAGAGAAAGTCAGAATATTGGGAGGAAGAAATTTTAAACAACAGGGCCATAAGAAAAAAACGAATTTCACAAGAGATGCAAACTGTTCATGATAAATATAAGCCAAATGAACAAACTGAATCTGCATACAATAATCTCTCAGTAAATGAATTAAAAATTGAATTAAAAAAATTAGGCATTACTACAAAACTCAGAAAAAAAGATAAACTTTTAATCCGGTTAAAAAAACACACTGAAATAATATCTTAATTACCTAAATGATCTATTACTGGATTACCTCTCACACCTTTTATTCGAGCGGCCGATTCTTTAGTTCAGTTTTAAATGATGTCAGGGCTGCTGCAAAGCAGCAATGGCATCATTTGACACAGAACTCAAGAAATAATATGTTTACATGACATTCCGAACGTATCTTACTAATTCAAGTCATTTAACCCTTTACCTATCGAAGCGGACAAAATACGGCCAGCATAATATACAAAATTATTATATAATTATAATAAAATTTTCAATTTTTTCTTCCAAACCATGGGTTGTACCCCATCCATGGAACACGCTCATCGAGCCCGTCCCAATGATGGGTAACATACGATGGTTTAGAAGAAAAAAGTGAAAAATTTATTAAAATTATACAATAATTTATAAAAATTCTTTTATATTTTTACTTAAAGTTGTGTTAGGTAAAGGGTTAATGAGTGCTACAAGTGAACTTTTTTGTACACATTCTATTTGTTATGTATCCTAAGTTTTAAATTTTATGAAATAAAATATTTTATGTGAAAGATGTAAACTGTCGTTATTTTGATATTGGGGTTGCAAAAGATATATCCAGTCCAACACTACATCTCTTCCTATATATACACGCCGGTATCTTTACATATATTTCTTCAATTTATTCGGCTAACTCCTTCAATTACTGACAATCTGTACATATGTTCCCAGACTGCTATTATCTGAAATTTCATATTTCTGTTAACAGACTCGTTAACTGGGTATTAATTACTCCCTCTCGCTAATCACTGACCGAGGTGTGAATCTTTGTGTCTGAACTAGTTGATGAAGCTTGTGAAGTCACACGTGAATAAAAAGGGGAGAAAACTCCAATTAGGGGATACGAATAGTTGAGTATGACTCATTTTGAGATTATTACAATGGAACGCACCGTGCGCATTCACATTGGTGGACCTCAACCAGGAAGGGTTACAATGGACGATCTAGTTCCGGCTTTTTCTACCAAGATGCCTACAGAGCAGATTGAGGCTCTTTGTAAGATGGAGAAGCCTTATGAATGGTTTTTTGTGTGCCGACGGGAAGAATATGCAGAGGATTTGGAGGTACTGAAGGAGTTTGTGTGGAATAACAGAAAGCTTTCCATTTCTTGTTGGAATCGTCAGGGGGTTAAAATCAGATGTCACTGAATGGAGGAGACAACGGACCTTCTTCTAGAGCTTCTAAAAGCCTTCAGTGGTGATCAAGGTAGAGACACCCTCGGTGTTCCGCTCCTGCACCACGACCGCATCTGGGCTATATGGGATTCACAGAAACGCCATATTGAGTGCATCCAAGATCCTCCCGATTTCCAGTTGTATACCCAGACAGGAACTATCAAGAAGGGTGGTGTAGAGCTTCCTGTATACAGATGTACCCGCGGTTCCACCTCATTGGAATCCTTTCATCTTCACCTTAACAGATTTATACCAGGTAAGCTTGAATTAATATAGTATTAAAATATTTTTTATTCTCTGGACCATTATTTAGCTTAATAATTAAATTTTATGGCTAATACTTGATCGTGCAAATAATGTCTATTTAAACTGTTGTACATTACAGGAACCAGTGCTGGAGATGCCAATTTTCAGGCGTTTCTGTTGGAAGGTTTAGCTCGTTGGAATGAGGACAGAACCACAGCTTCAACTACATCTGTAAAGGAATCCCACTCCTACAATAGTCTTCTTCAACACGCTGTCAACCGATTAGGCATAAGTGTTCTCGAAGAGAAAATAAATCCGAATTTTACAGAGCCCAGGAAGTACACAGGTACGCAAATAATAAATATTAACACTTTTCCACTGTACATTTATCATTTCGTTGTTTACCTTGTTCTCTTTTATGTAATAATTAACAGGTGAACTAATCGGTATTGAATACCTGTACAGTCAGACCGGCAAGGCCTTGCAAGAACTGAAATTTGAAGCTGACAGTCCCGAGGCAAATGATCTTGCGAGTGCAGTTGACATGGAGCGCACAGAAGAAGCAGATGAAGGCTTCGAGTCAGACGAGTCGGAGAGTGTAATTGACCAGACCACCCCGGAGGCATTCCTTCATCTGCTCAACGTAAGATGGGAAAGAAGTCTCCATTTTCGGCGTCCAGTGACTTAACAGAGAGTCTAGATGTTCAACCATCCACATCAAGTAAGTTCAGTTATATTATTACATCAAATATAAGCATACATAATTTATAACTGACATTGTGTTAGGTTTTTTTCTAATGTCTCAGATGTCCTTTTTTAAGCCGACCGCTCCATGGATGCAATGAGAGGTTTATCCCAAGAGGAAATAGAGGCATACGAAGCATCCACAGGGAGCCATGCTCATCTTCTTTGTATCGTTCCAATTTTAGTATATGTACCGCCAAAGCGAGTTCAACTTCAGAGCAAGATGACGATCCTTATAAAGGGGCAAAGATCGGATTTGACACCGCAAATGGTGTGCAGTTCTAACCTCAACTATATTGTATTGAGGCAGCAACTATTTAGTATTCAGAGATATCTGAAGGGTTTTTGACCCGTTGCACCAAACAGAATCAAACCATAAAACTCAACTACGCATGATCAGTGGAGAGGACGTTGTTGTTTGTCTCTACAATAATAATACGAAGCAATTTTAATGTATTTTTAAATTTACATTCATGGGCGGACAAGTAAGTGCAACGTACGCAAGACTCTGGATTTCGCAATGTCGCTCATGACTACGTTGCGAATACGTCAACAAGTTTGACAACTCGTGAACAGCTAATGGGAATTTCAGTGTCTTTATTATAATTTGAAACCGTTTTCCGTGTTTGTTTCATTTTTTCTCTACCTTGATCAAATTCTTAGGTATCCTTTAAAACACCAAAAAATAATTAACAAACGAAATTCCATAAAAGGCCTATTGTCTATTGATGAACGCCACTCGTCGGCTTAATTTGAAATTCTGAATATTTTGCAAGAAGTCCGCATCACTTCGGTGTCATTTAAAGTTTTGGATAGATTGTTCGAGGCAGCCTCCGTCTTGTAGCAGCTCTGGTTTCTCTACAACACACGTATAAATCTTTCGCCTTTCACGTAGATTTTTCGTTTTGTCGCTCTTTGGCCTTTTGGCTAAAGTGTGGAGTCATGGATAAATCAGTCATTGACCGGACTGTTAGGATTTATGGAAGTGGAGGTAATCCGGGACGAGTTTCTTTAGAAGATTTGGCTGCTTCCATCAGCAAAGTGGTTCCTGCGGAGAAAATTCTTGCCTTGTATAAAATGGAAAAACCGTTTGAATGGTTTGTTGTTTTTGAGAAGAAAGAGGATGGAGAGCTGTTGGTTACGAGAAGAGAATTGTTTGTTAACAGTAGGAGTATACTGTTCTCCTGGTGGAACCAGCAGACCGTCAAATTGCGTTTACACTGGGTCCCTCATCATATGGATGATGAAGTAGTTGAAACTTTCTTCAGCAGTTTTGGCAAGGTCTTGTTCTATGACAGAAGAAGAACACTGGTGGATGGCATCCCAATTTTTAATGGCATTCGAGAGGTCACATTGGAGGCAAAGTTGCAGAAACTTTCTTCAGCAGTTTTGGCAAAGTTTTATTCCACGCCAGAAGAAGAACACTGGTAGATGGTATTCCAATTTTTAATGGTATTCGAGAGGTCACATTGGAGGTCCCGTTGCATACCATACCATATATCCCGTACACAGTCAAGATTAAGGACATCACGGCGATGATCACGATGCCTGGCCGTCCTTCAATGTGCTTCAAATGCAGAAAAATTGGGCACACAAGACAGTATTGCCCGGGTATTGGAAGTCCAGTTAGTCAGCCTAGCAAGCCTAGCTATGCGTCTACCTTGGCTAGGAAGCCGGTTGAACCACCTGCTCCTGTTGTGCAGAAGGAGCATAGGAAGGAGGTTGTGGCCGTACCAGAAACTCCACCAGAGGCTGCAGTTATTCCCGAAAGATTAGAATATATGGAACAGGAATTGAGCCAAGCTAAGCATGTCAGGGAGAGCGATGGTGAGATTTCTGAATCTGATGAGTTTATTTTGGTGGAAGGGAAGAAGAAGAAAAAGAAGAAGAAGAAGACCCTGAAGAATTTGACCACTTTCTTTGTCGGAGGATATCGAAGTGGACGACAACAATGGGTGAAAACATTACTTCATTTCCTTTTCTTTCATCACGACCTGGAGCTGTTTTTAGGATCACGATTTCTGCCTGGAGTGATTTTACGGATGACAAAACTGGATTGCCTAAGGACATTTCTCCTATTGGTTTTCAACCAATAGTCACTAATTTTATTTCAAGTATGTATAGTGTTCTATTTTTTATTCTTTTATTTTCATGTGTTTGGGCAGCCGAGACCCCAGAAATTGAGTGTTCGGCTCTGGGAGTCGAACGCTCAATTCCAGGTATGTTGGTTGTTGCTTTAAATACCTTGTCAGAGGTAGCCTTAAATTACTTGTTAGAGATAACCTTACTTGGTATTTTAACTTATTTTTCGTGTGGAATTAATTATTGTTATTTTTACTCTGGAATAATTCAGCAAAATTTTTCGATCACCCCTGTACGATTACATTTTAGGTTTCCATTTCAAGAAATTAGCTCAGTTAATTCACGATTTGTTTCTTTGGGTTTGTATTGACTTTTGTTCTCTTCATCGATTTTTGCCCTTAGCTTTAAATTAGCCTTTGTTGTTGATTCCAGAAGAGCATTTCCCATTGTATTTTATAGAATGGGAAATGCTCGACTGGTCTCAGCAACTTTGGTCTGTTCTTTAATAGAATTCCACACGAAGAGTACTGGTCATGTGACTTTATTTATGTTTTTGTTTTGGTTTTCATGCACATGGCTAGTTAGTCCAACAAATATTGGGGTGTGGGTAACGATCAAATTTTTTTCGGCTGGAATTTTTTGTTGGAATTTCATTGTATATATAATTATATATTGGGGCGCTCATACATTTTTCTTCAATCACCCCAATTATGGATAATACGGCCAATTTAAAAATTACTTCTATTAATATCAATGGATTTCGAGACAGAGCGAAGAGGGCTCAGCTCTTTTCGCATTCTGTCTTGAAGTCTATTGATGTTATGTTCATTCAGGAGACCCACATTGATAATTTTAAAATCATACAAGAAATTGAAAATGATTGGGGGAGGAAAATTTTTTTGTTCTTTTGGCAAGCCCAGGGTAAATGGGGTGGGGATCTATTTATCAAAAATTTTTCTAAATTACGAAATTTCAAAATTTCAGCATGACATCAATGGACGAATCGTCTGTCTGGATGTGCGCGTTGGAGGGTCGGGTTACCGACTGCTCAACGTGTATGCCCCGACAGATGATGGGGGCCGATGTGAATTTTTCCGGAATTTGGATATTTATTGTTTGTGTAAAAACCCCATCATAATGGCTGGTGATTTTAATTCTATACTTAACCCGGATATTGATAAGAGGGGTGGGAATTTGTTTAGAGGGATGGGTGGAATTAAAATAATAAATGATCTCTGTACCAATTTTAATTTAACTGATATATACAGGTATAAATTTAATCCCACTGGTACTGCCACTACTTGGTCAAATAACACTGTTTCATGTAGGCTTGACAGATTTTATGTGTCAAAAATTTTGGCTGATTCTATTCAAAAATGTTATATTAACCCCTGCTGGCTGTCTGATCATGACTTTGTTACCATGGTGATGAGTCGTGAATAGAAAGTCAGCCGGGGTAAAAGTTATTGGAAATTTAATGTTTCCTTATTAGATGACGCTAATTTCCGTCAAGCCTTTATCAAGTTTTTTACAATATTTAAGGGCAATGCCACTGTCTCCCCCGAGTGATGGGACAGTGCAAAATATGAAATTAAAAATTTCATTATTTCTTACTCTAAGAAAAAAGCTTCAGTGAAGCGTAAGGTAATCTCCTACTGTGCGAGGAAATACCGTTCGCTTCAGCAGTGTGACAAATTAGATCCTGGTTTTTATTCTGAGGAAATCAAAAATGTCAAAAATCAGCTGAAAAATTTACACAATGATTTGGCAAAAGGGGCGATAATTAGGTCTCGGCTTCAAAATGTTGAATGTAATGAAAAGCCCTCAAAATCCTTTTTCCACAAGGAAACTCAAAATTCAGAGAAAAAATTAATCACACTGTTAAAAGATAATCAAAATGTTTATGATACAACTGAAGCAATTGTTGATCACTGCAGATCTTTTTATCGCCAGCTGTACTCCAAGGAGGCTGTAGATGAAGAGGTATGCAGGGATTTTTTACAGGATGTTCCAAAACTAAATGAAAATCAAGCTGAATCGTGCGAGGGTCTTGTTAGTCTGCATGAAATTGAAGCTGAGCTTCGTTTGATGCAGTCAAACAAGAGCCCTGGTTCTGATGGCCTCCATAAAGAATTTTATTTAACATTTTTCCCCATTTTTGGCCCAATTTTGGTTGATTTATTTAATAAATGTTTTATCTCTGGTAAACTGTCAGAGTCTCAGAGATTTGGATTTATCACTCTACTGTGTAAAGATAGGGGTAATGCCGAGGATCTAAAATTCTGGAGGCCTATATCCCTTCTTAACGTAGACTATAAAATCCTTTCAAAAGCATTGTCCTTAAGATTGCGCGAAGTGTTACAGTATATTGTTCACCCGGATCAGACCTGTTCTGTTCCTGGGAGAACAATTGCTGATAACCTTCATCTCATGCGTAATATGATTGATTACGTAAATCAAAAACAATTATCTGTCGCCTTTCTCTGTCTTGATCAGATGAAAGCTTTTGATCGTGTAGATCATACATATTTATTGAAAACTCTTCGAGCTTTTGGTTTTGGAGACAATTTTATTTCATGGGTTAAGCTTTTATATACTGACATTACAAGTTCAGTTATAGTCAACGGACATATTTCTAAACATTTTGATGTTCAGCGTTCAGTCAGGCAAGGCTGTAGTCTCTCGCCATTATTGTATGTTCTTTGTTTAGAACCTTTGGCAATCAAAATTAGGGGGGACCCACATATCAAAGGCATGTCTATTCCTGGAACACCCGAAACTGCCAAAATATCGTTGTATGCCGACGACTCCACTGCCTTCTGCACGGATCATGAGTCCGTGGGGAGGGTTTTGGAGTGGTCGGATTATTTCGTTAAGGCATCTGGTGCAAAATTAAATTTTTTAAAAACAAAAGCTTTTGTATTTGGGCACTTTAGGTCACCGGCGGATAACAAATTTGGAATTTCTTGGCCAGATGGATCTGGAAAAATTTTAGGCGTACTATTTGGGAAACATGTTGCACCAGATAATGTATTGTATGGCATGGAATTTATACAAAATTTGTAAAAACTTTAAATTTTTACAAACCACGACATCTTTCTTATTTTGGCAGAAGTTTAATCTCAAAGGTCATGGCCTGTTCAAAATTATGGTATGTGGGTCAAATTTTTGATATTCCAAAACATTACATCAAAATTTTTCAAAGGTCATTAATCCGCTTTGTTTGGGGTAATAAAATTGAAATGCTGGCGAGAAATGTACTTTACAATACAATTAAGGAGGGTGGTTTATCAGTTGTTGATATTCCATCCAAAATAAAGGTTTTTCGTTTAAAACATAGTAGAGATATTATTTTAAACCGTGAAGCTAAGTGGGTATATTTTGCCAGATATTGGGTGGGGTTGAGCCTGAGAAGGTTTAACCCCTCCCTTGCTGGCAATAGTGTGCTACACTCCGAATATATCCCTCCTTTTTATAAGAAAAGCATGAGGTATGTCAGAGAGTATATTACAGACCCAGATTTTAATTGGCAAGGTTCATTTTCTAAATTGTTTTATAACATGATACTGAGTAAGAACCGGGGAGTGCCTCGTGTGATTGGTCAGTATCCCGGTATAAATTTCAGTAAAGTCTGGTGTCGAGTTACTGACTCTTTTGTTTCACCCATTGCCAGGGGCATTGGGTGGTTAATTAGTCATGATAGGTTGTTGGTAAACAACTTTTTATATGACAGACACATTTCTGCCACGAGAAAATGTATATCTTGTGTTCAGGTAGAAACGCTCACTCATCTGTTGTTTCAGTGCCCCCTATATTCTCAGTTAAGAACAGAAACTCTCGTCATTTTGGGTCGTCTCACTGGAAAGAGCATCCCTCTAACGAGGGAGATAATCCAATTTTGCGAGATACCTGAAGCTTTAAATTTAAATAATTTCAAACAACAATCTTTTCTATATGTAATTGGCTTATTTAAGGAAACAGTTTGGTTAACTCGAAATTCAATAAAATTTAATACAAAGTCGGTTACTCGGAGCAGTCTGAAATTCCAATTTCAGGCAGCTTTGAGGAACCGAATTTATATAGATTCTCTCAGATTTTCCAGACAGTGTGTTTTGGCTCATTGGTTTCCCTTAATTTTGGTTTCTCCAACAGATGAGTTTGTGTTGACATTCTAGGTCAACTTTGTTTTGATTGCTTTCTACTACAATGCGTTTGTAGTAAATTAATCACCAGAGCGTTTTACTACGACTTTTACAACTTTTGATCACGTGGTGTAAAACTATTTCTCCCACTCACGTGAGGGAATCTGGTCCATATTCTCTTCATAAATTTATTTCATTGGTTAACATTTCTGTGTCATTGCGATGTGTAGTGTTTCAGCTTTCCCCTCTGGCGAAAGGTGAAATATTCTATGTCGCAATGAGGGGGAATGTTTGTTTTATAGTCAAATTAATTATAAACGTCTGGAATATGGTGGGTTGGTTTTACTATCACGTGGTCTGTAGTAAATTTGTCACCGGAACGTGAGTGTTTGCATTTGATTGGATACAAATGTTTTACTACAATGTTGATTCTCCTTACAATTATTGGTCACGTGACACAATAGTATTTCGTTTTCTAAAGTGTGTAATAGATGTCTAGTCTGTTTATTTATCCACAACATTGACTGATATTCCGTTTGATTGTGATATGGAGTGTTTCATTTTCCGCCATTGGCGATTAATGGGATGTTTTGTGTCACAATGAAGCGGAGTTTTTCATATTTAACATAACTTTACCCCAATTTAATTTAGATTTTTCACAAAATTTATACACTATAATAAAATTTAACATAATTTACCCCCCTCATATATACAGAGCAGTTAATTTTCGTTTTGGTTAATTTGAATATATAATAGTAGAAATAATAACCCTTATTTATTCTCCCAGTAGTTATCTTTTTGTTTATATGTCAGTTGTGGATTAATGTCACTAATGTATTTCTTGCCTAGAGTGCCCCGTGGTGACATCTGTAATGCTGGGGCATTGCGGGTGGCACCACTTGACGTTCGGTAAGTTATGTCCAGTTTCATCATTTGGAGCATTTTAATTTATTTTGCAAGTCTCGTAGTTGAGGCTTAGTGTCACTTATGACATTGGTTCAGTAATTATAGTTAAGACTTGTTAATTAATGTCAAGGCGGTTTTTATTTTTAATTTGTTCAACATTGCAGTGTATGTTAGTTTTGTATGCATGTGTGGGTGTCTGAATGGGAGGGGGGAAGGAGGGGGGGGGGAGCTGGCAATATAAAATTAATCTGTGATACATGTATTAGTTGTTATCGTTATGATAAATTGTTAAGGTGTTTTATTGTTATGAGTTTATGTGCCTTTGTATCAAACCAATTTCCATAAAAGGCTGTATATATTCGTTCTAACGGGAATTCAGAGTGTTTGGGGTTGTATGATTGGTGAAATGATTGTGGGTCAACTGAGAGTATACCTGCTTGAGTGAATGTATAATCACAGACGTAGGAATTTTCTTTCTATTTTTTTTTTGTCCGTTTTTTCATTTTTTTTTTCATGAATGATGTGTCCCTATATACGTCTGTGATTGGGCGGTGAATGTTGGAATTCCCGACTTTTATTGTATCTAGGGAGTTTTTTGAAAAATAAATTTTTATCAAAAAAAAAAAAAAAAGAAGAAGTTAACCAGATCGGCTCCGTAGGGTGCCTTTTGCCATACCAGCCACTCATTTTGAGATTATTACAATGGAACGCACCGTGCGCGTTCACATTGGTGGACCTCACCCAGGAAGGGTTACAATGGACGATCTAGTTCAGGCTTTTTCTACCAAGATGCCTACACAGCAGATTGAGGCTCTTTTTAAGATGGAGAAGCCTTATGAATGGTTTTTGGTGTGCCGACGGGAAGAATATGCTGAGGATTTGGAGGTACTGAAGGAGTTTGTGTGGAATACCAAAAAGCTTTCCATTTCTTGTTGGAATCGTCAGAGGGTTAAAATCAGATGTCACTGGATCCCACATCACGTGGATGACCTTACTATAAAGTTCTTTTTTGAACAGTTTGGCACTGTGAAGGGCTATAAAAGACTTTGTACCAGTTACAATGATGTGCCGATATACAATGGTGTACGGGAAGTTACTTTAGAAATTGCAAGGCTGAAGATCGATAGCATTCCGTTTACTGCCAAGATTTTAGATTTCACTGCCCTTTTTGGAGTGCAAGGCAGACCACCGGTTTGTCTAAAGTGTCGTAAGTCAGGACACACACGGGCCTATTGCAACATGGACACCGGGATGGTAGGACGTGCATCATACAGAGCGGCCACGACATACGCAGAGACAGTTAAGAAAACGGTTGCCCCGGAACCCGATCCGCAGGAAACAGTTCAGATGACTGACGATGATACACCTGATCCACCCCCTGCTGATGTAGAAGGACCTGATGAGCTTGTTGCGGTTTCAGCCCCTGCTGATATCCCCAGTGTGCCGTCTGATGTTGGTTCGCAGCTGGTCATTGATGAGACTGTACCTCCGGAGTCTGATATGCAAGCTGAATCTGCTAATGTGAAGAGGGACCTAGAGGATGACGATGAGGACGATGTTTTAGACTTTCAGCTAGCAGACCGCACTTGGAAGAAGTCAAGGGCAGCACGTGGTTCCCACACCATCGATTCCTTGGACTTGTTCACGGATACTCTTTTATCTCCGTCACCAACATCAAATGTTAAGTGAACAGGACTCTTTTTCCCTTTGTGTGTTTTGGGCCCACTTTTCGGATTACGACCTCGGACTGAATTAAGGACTACGGCGGCGGATTATGATTTGACGGATTTACGGACTGGAATTGTACTCAGGATTGTGATGGCGGACTGTGATTCTACGGCTGGTGAACTTGGACCGTCCCTGGACTTTACATTGGTCATGTTCCAACGGTGAAATTTCTTGGATATTTTGGTAAATATATATTATTTTATCTTGTTATATTTAGGAAAAGCACAGTTGACGCGGCGGTTATGAAATCATTGCCCTATTCCGGCAATGCTTTCATGCCCGCCGTGGGAACCTGCTTTAGACTGAAAAATGTCCTTTTATTCTTTTATATGATGACTGCTTTATTTGTATCAGCTGTACTGCTGGTATTTCATTTCGAAATTTTTATTGACCTCACAGTAAAAATCAATATTTCTGCTCCTGATTTTCCAACTGAGCTTTTTCGGTTTAAGAGTCAACCTTTGTTCTCCTTTACGAACAATGGTGTTTGTAACACACAGATCTGTTTTAGTCAGTTCTTTTTTTTCATTATCCGTGCGTGGTCTTTCACTACTTGTGTCTGTATTGTGAAATCTCACCCGAGATGTTCGCTGAAGTCATTTGCCCACTTTGAGCTTTTTAATCTATTCCACGTGATTTCGTTCCGGGATCTTTCGGTTATCTTATTTTTTTACTATTTAAAAATTTTATAAATATTCATCATGGCGAATTTAAATATTCTAAAATTTATTTCCATCAACGTTAATGGATTTCGGGACAGTGTGAAGAGATATCAGTTATTTTCTCATTGCCTTCTGAAATCCATTGATATTGCTTTTATTCAAGAGACACATTTAGATAAACTTCAGTTAATTAAGGATATTGAACATGATTATGAGGGTAAATTTTTTTGTTCATTTGGGACTCACAAATCTTGTGGGGTGGGGATTTATTTTTCAAAAAATCTAAATTTTAAAATTTTGAAATTTCAACATGATTTTGAAGGCCGTATCGTCTGTCTTGACGTGGAGGTTGGGCGGTCTGCCTATAGGCTTCTCAACATCTACGCCCCGACCGGCGATGCGGCCCGTGTCGATTTTTTTCTGTCTCTTGAAAATTATAATGTTTCAAAAAAATCCCTTAATTCTGGCAGGTGACTTCAACTGTATTTCAAATCCTTTACTGGATAAAAGAGGGGGAAATATTTGTAAGGGTTTGGTGGGGGATAAAATTATTAAATCGGCCTGTACGGCCTTTAATTTTTGTGATATCTATCGCAAAAAATTCAATCCCAATCAAATTTTTACCTCTTGGACACGGTGTGGTGTTTCCTGTAGGCTTGATAAGATTTATATTTCCAACAGTTTATATGATTCGGTTCAAGATTGTAATATATACCCGTGCTGGTTTTCTGATCACGACTTTATCACAATGGTGATAGGCCGTGATCAGAAAATCAGCAAGGGCCCATCTTACTGGAAATTTAATACTTCACTGTTGGAGGATGTGAATTTTTGTCGGGCTTTTATCGAATATTTTAAACCACGCGTTGACAATGCCGCTATCTCACCCGAGTGGTGGGATAGTTTCAAAATTGACATAAAAAATTTTGTTATAAATTACTCCAAGAAAAAGGCATCGGTTAGGCGTAACGTGATCTCTCACTGTGAGAGGAAATTCCGCTCGCAGCAGCAGCAAGAACGTTTAAATCCTGGCTCTTTTTCAGATGAACTCAAAATTATTAAAATTCAACTTCAAGATTTACACGGGAATTTGGCACGAGGGGCGATTATTAGATCAAGGGTTCAAAACGTTGAATGTAATGAAAAGCCCACGAAATTTTTCTTTCAGAAAGAATTTAAAAATTCAAAAGATAAATTTATTACGCTGCTAAAAGATGGTGATTCAGTTTTTGACACCACTGACACGATTGTAGATCACTGCAGATCTTTTTATCGACAGCTGTACTCAAAGGAGGCTGTTGATGAAGAGATATGCAGTGATCTATTGCGTGATGTACCTAAATTATAAGGCAATCAGTCCGAATTATGTGAAGGTCCCATAGTTTCATCGGAAAGTGAGAAATCCCTCAAAAAAATGCAAAACAATAAAGCCCCAGACCCTGATGGTTTACCTAAAGAATTTTACTTGACCTTTTTTTCAAATTTTTGGACCCATTCTATTGAAATTATATAATGATTGTTTTTTATCTGGCAAACTTTCGGATTCACAGAGATTAGGTTTTATCACTCTGCTTTGTAAAGATAGGGAACGTGCCGAGGACTTGAGTTTCTGGAGGCCTGTGTCCCTTCTTAATGTAGACTATAAAATCTTATCTAAGGCATTGTCAAATAGATTAAAGGACGTTTTACAATATGTAATTCATCCCGATCAAACGTGTTCCATTCCTGGGCGGAGCATCACTGATAATATTCATCTCATGCGGAATATTGTTGATTATGTGAACCAAAAAGAATTGTCAGTGGCTTTTGTCTGCCTCGATCAAATGAAGGCATTTGATCGAGTAGACCACGCCTATCTTTCCAAGGTTTTAGAAGCTTTCGGGTTTGGCCCCGCCTTTGTGTCATGGGTCAAACTTTTATACAATGAGATTTACAGTTCCGTTATTGTCAACGGACATATATCTGATCCATTTTCAGTGTCACGTTCAGTCCGACAGGGCTACAGTCTCTCGCCTCTTCTCTATGTTTTATGTATTGAACCTTTAGCTATCAAAATTCGGAACGACCCACGCATTAAAGGTATTTCTATTCCTGGCAGTGGGGGCGCGGTGGCTCAGTTGGTAGAGGTGCAGGCTGCAAGCCGAGAGGTCCTCGGTTCGAATCCCACCTGCGGCAACCGCGTTGTGTCCTTGGGCAAGACACTTCACCCTGATTGCCTACATGGGGGCACGATGACGCTGTGTACTGAGGCGTACTGCACGTCGATGGTGCGCATGTCTTCAACCAATCTAACCCTGTCTGTGCTGCGGTGCAGAGTTCAGAGTTACGATGTTGGAGAGCTGACAGCTGCTCGTCGTTGCTCGGTGGTTCTCTCCGGGTACTCCGGCTTCCTCCACCCGTAAAACTGTCACGGTCACGATTAGCCATTGTGCATAAGTATGTGACCTTAAACACCAATAAATAAATAAATAAATATTCCTGGCAGTTCCGAGGAAGCCAAAATATCTATGTATGCTGACGACTCTGATGCTTTCTGCACGAATGAAGAATCTGTGCAGCGAGTGTTGGAGTGGTCGACGTACTATGGTAAAGGATCTGGAGCGAAATTAAATTTATCAAAAACAAAAGCATATGCATTTGGGCATTTTAAGAAACCGGCGGACAGCAAATTTGGAATTTCATGGCCAGACGGGAGTAGCAAAATTTTAGGCATACTTTTCGGAAGGAATTTAACTCCAGATGATAATTGGCATAAAATTTTTACGAAATTTTCGAATTCATTAAAATTTTTAAAATCCCGATCTCTTTCGTATTTTGGCAAAAGCATGATATCGAAGGTGATGGCCTGTTCAAAATTATAGTATGTGGGTCAAGTTTTGGACCTTCCCAAGTTTTATCTGAAGAATTTTCAAAAGGCCTTAGTCCGCTTTATTTGAAGTAATACAATTGAAACGGTGGCGAGAAATATTCTTTATAATCCTATTAAAGATGGAGGCTTGGCTGCTGTCAACGTGGAAGCCAAGCTACAGAGTTTCCGTTTGAGACACGTTCGGCAAATTGTTTTGAATTCCAATGCAAAATGGGTGCATTTTGCTAGATACTGGGTGGGGCTGAGTCTGAGAAGATTCAGCCTCGCCCTGGCTAGGAACGATGTGCCCCATTCCACATTTATTCCCAAATTTTATAAAAATTGTATGACCATTGTTAGAAGTCTAAAATTAGACTCAGATTTTGATTGGGGGGGGGGGGGGGGGGAACGACATCAAAATTATTTTACAATATGATACTGGACAAGAACCGGGGTGTTCCCCGAGTTCTTGCCCGGTATCCTAAGGTAAATTTCAGTAAAGTTTGGCTATCCGTTAACAATTTGTTTTGTTCCCCTGTGGCCCGTGGTATTAACTGGTTAACAGCACATGAAGGTTGCTGGTTAATGACTTTCTGTACGATCGTCATATATCAGCGACTCGAAAGTGTGTTTCGTGTACTCAAAGGGAAACTCACACTCATCTGGTTTTTGTTTGTCCCTTTTATAAATTATTAAGGAATGAGACACTCACAATGCTGGGCCGCCTCACTCGGAAAGCTATTGCTTGGACCAGAGAGATGATCCAGTTTTGTGAGGTCCCCTCTTCTCTAAATTTAAACGAGACTCTTTTCTTTTTATCATTGGACTTTTTAAAGAAACGATGTATATTGCTCGAAATGCTTTAAAATTAAATACTAAAAGGATTTCTCAGACCGGTCTGAAATTTCGATTTCAGGCTGATCTGAGAATTCGATTACATGTTGATTCATTGAGATCATCGAAAACTGCTTTTTTGGCACATTGGCATCCCCTTGCGGTAGAAACAAACCCAGGTGAGTGTGCTTTCACATTCTGAAGGTTTTATTTATTTCGGCTTGTTCTGTACATACAAGTCTGTTCAGTTGCGTGACACAATTGTCGGTTACAGGTCAGTGACCTCTGTCCTGTCGCTGTTTTTGATCTCAATGTGCTTATCAGTGATTGGATAATTTTTACGCTGGTTTGTTTTAGTAGTAAATTCCATAGTATCAGCGTACTATACACAGTCGGGCATATTATTGTTGTGATTGCGAACAATTTACTCGTGAGTTGGATTTTTGATTGGTTGCACTCCATTGTTAGCGGGTTCGGGAAGGGCTTTGTTCCTTCGTGCGCCCGCCTGGCGTGGAGTGCATCCGACTGTACCTTTAATCCTATCCACTCGGGTTTGTTTTATATTTTGAGTAATATTCAATATTATTATGGGTTCATGTTATGGGCCGGGGGAGGGGGGATAGCACGCGGGGGTGGGGGTGGGAGTGGATGGCAGGGTGGGGAAGTGGATTTCCTACCTCTATACCGGTTCTTTGGTGTATACAGCCATTTCTTGGTTGACTGTAGATCTGTTTTTGTATTTATTATAGCAATGCTTTCGCGTCGACGATGGCTGCCTACAGGGGAGAAAACGTCGACGCGAGATCACTGTTGATTTTGTGGGATGTTTAACTCTTACATTTCTAATTTAGCTAACATTACCTTACCTCACGGTGCTCCTATGCTTCTATGCCACCGTTACCTGCCTGTAGTGGCAGCCGGCGATGACATGGAAGAGCTGGAGGTAGAGGGTTTACCTCATATTGCTAATGGTTTGATGTTTCGTTATATCTATAGTGGGGTGAAGTGACGCTGGGGTGGGGGTGGGGAGTGGGGGGGGGGCTCGGGGTGTGTTTTTTTTCTTTTTTTCGCGTCATCGTTGGCTGTCTGTTTTTTTTTTCATGTAGCCGTCTGTATTTTTGGGGTAATGGTTTCAAGTTATAGTCTGTGATAATTGATACTTTGTTGATGAATTTGTTTGTTATTTTATTCTAGTTTGTTATAGGTGAGTTTTGTTATGAGTTTCTGTGCCTTTGTACCAAATATCGTTAATTGTTTTATTTATATCTATAGTCGTCACGGGAACCTTGAATGTATTGCGATGGGTCTGTCTGCTTAATGTACCACTTGGAGTGAATGTCGGGTGTGGTTCAGGGAATACTTGTGTGAGTGAATGATATATCACAGGTGTGGCTCGATATTTTTTTCGTCCCGTTTTTCTTGTATATGTACCCCTATATACACCTGTGATATGGCGGTGGACGTTACGGTTCCCGTTTTTTTTATTGTATATGGGTTTTTTTTGTCAAAATAAACTTTATTAAAGAGAAAAAAAATTTACTAAAGCGGTTTTTATTTGTGTAGAGAGACCAGTGGGGGGGGGGGGGGGGGGCAGTAAAATGCCGCCCACACAGCCACAAGGGGGTTATTATGACTCTGAGCAGTATTTAATGGAGAGAACAGTTCGTATACATATTAGTGGATCTAATCCTGGAAAAGTTGATATGCAAGATTTGATGATTGCCGTAAGTAAATACGTTGCTGCTGATGCCATTGAAGCCTTGTATAAGATGGAAAAACCATATGAGTGGTTTTTGGTGGTAAAGAAGAAAGAAGATGGGAAGAAGTTAGTGGATACCGTTCAGGAATTACAATGGAATTCGAGGACCCTGTCGTTCACATGGTGGAACCACCAGATGATCAAGATCAAAGTTCACTGGGTGCCTCATCATGCAGATGAGATGATTCTCCGGCATTATTTCGAGCAGCACGGGACGGTCATTTACAATCGTAGACTTACGTCCAAAGTTGGAAATTGCGATATCTACAATAGTGTTCGAGAGGTTCTTCTTGACATTAAGCGCCAGGATATAAGTTTGATTCCCGTAACAGAGAGAATCTACGATTTTACGGCTTTGTTTGCAGTGCAGGGACGTCCTCCAGTCTGTCTTCGTTGCAAGAAAGAAGGCCACACCAGAAGATTTTGTGGTGAAGCTATGGCCGGGCCGTCCCCTCCGGGTCGCCCGAAGAGTTACGCCCAGGCAGTAGGGCCTGCCGGTGGTCGAACGGGACAGGAGGAAGAAGGTGACGATGAACATCGACCACATATGGCTTCGCAGCAGCAGCAGCCAACACTAGAGCCTACACAGCCGTCACCCGTTGCTCCACAACACAGTTCCACAGATATTCAGCCACGCCAGAGTGCTTCAACTTCGTCGGTTGTTAAGGAGACAAAGCCAGTTTCGTCATCTGTGCTAGTACTGCCGCCACTAGCCACACCGAAACAGCAAGCCTCTGCTATTTCCAGGGTCCCGGAAACTCCAGACACGGGGAGGAGTATGTTCAGCTCTCCGAGCGCCAGTGACGACGAGGGAGATGTGAATCCTCCCATGGAATTCCTTTCGGATTCATTTAAGAGGAAGGGAGATCAAGATTCTGATGTGGAAGATCCGAATGACAGTGCTTTTGTGAATTCCGTGTCCCAGGACTATAGGGTTAAAATTAAGCAAAAAGTTCGCAGAGCAAGTAAGACACCTGTTCCACCCAATTTGGACTTGGATTAACTGTTTTTCCTATCAGTGCGACTTATTGTTTCTACATCACGACCTGGACTGTTCTTAGGACTATGGCATTGGAACTGCGATTATACGGATTCCGACCTAGGACTGTTTCATGGACTACGGAAGCTCCAAATGATTCTACGGCTGGTGAACTTGGACCGTCCCTGGACTTTCCATATATTGGTTATATACCAATAGTTTGTTTCCCAGGATTTTAGGTAAATATACTATACTTTGTATTTTTTAAATTATTAGGGTGCCGAGTTTCAGTGACGGGTGTGGGTGCCTTTTTGAGGCACCGATTCCAGATCTGTCACTGCAACTCATAAAAATTTCAAAAGTGTTTAAAATGTTCTGTGTAATATGACATCTTTTTTTGTATTAACTGTACTAGTGTCAGCCTTAATGCATTCCAATATTTTTCATTTGGCAAAAATCAATAATTCTTCTCGAGTAAAAGCATTCTTCAGTGTGAACACTTATATTTTTCTTTGGTCTGTATTGTTCTTTGTGAACAATACTGTCGGCAATAACCTTAACGCACGAATTGTTTCTCGGTCGGATTTCCAAACAACAGTTCGTGCGTTGTCTTGTTACTCTCAAGCGTTTGCCTTGAATTATTATTCCAGTTTTGTACTGAAGTCACTTGCCCTCTCTGGGAGCTTTCCACTCTATTTGGTCATGCCATGGCATAGGGGTTTTTCGGTCAGATTTTATTTTTCTAAATAATAATTTTATTTACAGTCGCCACGGCAAATTTAAATCAATTAAAATTCATTTCTATTAATGTTAATGGATTTGGAGACAGTGTGAAGAGAGCTCAGTTCTTTTCACACTGTGACCTGAAGTCCTTTGATTTTGCCTTTATTCAAGACACATTTGGATAAACTTCAGTTAATTAAAGGTATTGAACATGATTATGGGGGTAAATTTTTTGTTCATTTGAAACTCATAAATCTTGTGGGGGTGGGGATTTATTTTTCAAAAAATCTAAATTTTGAAATTTTGAAATTTCAACATGATTTTGAAGGCCGTATCGTCTGTCTGGACGTGGAGGTTGGGCAGTCTGTCTATAGGCTGCTCAGCATCTACGCCCCGACCGACGATGCGGCCCGTGTTAATTTTTTTTTATGTCTCTTGAAAATTATAATGTTTCAAAAAATCACTTAATTCTGGCAGGTGACTTCAACTGTATTTCAAATCCTTTACTGGATAAAAGAGGGGAAAATATTTGTAAGGGTTTGGTGGGAGATAGAATTATTAAATCGGCCTGTATGGCCTTTAATTTTTGTGATATCAATAGAAAAAAATTCAATCCCAACCAAGTTATTACCACTTGGACACGGTGTGGTGTTTCCTGTAGGCTTGATAAGATTTATATTTCCAACAGTTTATATGATTCGGTTCAAGATTGTAATATATACCCGTGCTGGTTTTCTGATCACGACTTTGTCACAATGTTGATAGGCCGTGATCAGAAAATCGGCAAGGGCCCATCTTACTGGAAATTTAATACTTCACTGTTGGAGGATGTGAATTTTCGTTGGGCTTTTATCGAAGATTTTAAACCACGCGTTGACAATGCCGCTATCTCACCCGAATGGTGGGATAGTTTCAAAATTGACATAAAAAATTTTGTTATAAATTACTCCAAGAAAAAGGCATCGGTTAGACGCAAGGTGATCTCTCACTGTGAGAGGAAATTCCGCTCGCAACAGCAGCAGCAAGAACGTTTAAATCCTGGCTCTTTTTCAGATGAACTCAAAATTATTAAAATTCAACTTCAAGATTTACACGGGAATTTGGCACGAGGGGCGATTATTAGATCAAGGGTTCAAAACGTTGAATGTAATGAAAAGCCCACGAAATATTTCTTTCAGAAAGAATCTAAAAATTCAAAAGATAAATTTATTACGCTGCTAAAAGATGGTGATTGAGTTTTTGACACCACTGACACGATTGTAGATCACTGCAGATCTTTTTATCGACAGCTGTACTCAAAGGAGGCTGTTGATGAAGAGATATGCAGGGATCTATTGCGTGATGTACCTAAATTAGAAGCCAATCAGTCCGAATTATGTGAAGGTCCCATAGTTTTATCGGAAAGTGAGAAATCCCTCAAAAAAATGCAAAATAATAAAGCCCCAGACCCCGATGGTTTACCCAAAGAATTTTACTTGACCTTTTTTCAAATTTTTGGCCCCATTCTATTGAAATTATATAATGACTGTTTTTTTTCTGGCAAACTTTCGGATTCACAGATAATAGGTTTTATTGTACCGAAGTGTGTTGACTTCGGACTGGTCTTGTAAACTATCACACTCTTAGACCGATAAAATATCACACCTTTAGACCTTAACAAAAACTAATTTGGTAATGTTGAAGGTCGCACGACTTTTGCCAAGTGGTTGTGTTGGATTGACACACTTGGTGTGTGTGTGTAGTCCGTGCAGCAACGGATACTGTTGGGAGTTTGCATGGAAATGTTGTTAAATATGAAAACGGAAAGAGACAGTGATTCACTTTCTTCTTTTGACGTCGTGTGGTGAGTTGTTATTCACTTCGATAGATTTTCCATCCATGGGCCCCCGAGCAGAATTATAATTGAGTTTACGTTATTCGGTGTGCGTGCTTATTATATGGAATTCGCAAAATGTGAGTTTTGACGGCTTAGTATTGCGCAGTCGAATGTTGAAATTTTGGAATGTTTGCGACAAAATTTAAGGCCGTTAATAGCCTTTGAGAGGTTTGTGTTGAAGGCTCGCACACTGATGTGGTTTGCATTGAAAAGAGACGAGTGGCACAAAATATTCTCTTTTTCCGTGGTATTCATTGTCATGTTATTAAGTTTGATTTGTGGAAACTTGCGTCTAAAACTTTAGTAATTTCGTGAGAAATTAAATTATATTATGTGAATTCGTTCCTATGGTAGCACCAATTGCGATTCGTATCTGGCCATATTTTACGTTAAAGATATTTTCACCTCAGGCACTGGATTGTGATTCGGATAGTGTGACCTATTCGACTACGGAAACCCAGTTGCTGAATTTAGCGTATATGCTGTATTTTTGGCATGTTTTCCACAATTTAAGGCCGTTAATAGCCTTTGAGAAATTTGTGTTGAAGGTTCGCACACTGATGTGGTTTGCATTGAAAATTGGAATATTTTGTTCCACTCGACTCAGTTTCGTTTCTGAGACGAGTGGCACAAAATGTTCTCTTTTTCCGTGGTATTCATTGTCATGTTATTGAGTTTGATTTGTGGAAACTTGCGTCTAAAACTTAGTGATTTCGTGAGAAATTATATTTTTATGTGACTTCATTCCTATGGTAGCCCGGTAGTATCAATTACGATTGATATATAGCCTATCTGACAACGCATGGAGATTGTGTGAGCACAATTCTGGTTGTGGAACGTTGATTTTGTTACAGGGACTTTG
The DNA here is from genome assembly GCA_031216915.1 of Pictodentalium vernedei. Taxonomy (NCBI): domain Eukaryota; kingdom Metazoa; phylum Mollusca; class Scaphopoda; order Dentaliida; family Dentaliidae; genus Pictodentalium; species Pictodentalium vernedei. The sequence goes on from CM062297.1 coordinate 37,217,493, forward strand.
AATGTTGCGTATATGGGAATGGTTGAATAAAATGTCATATCATCTAGATGAGTTGTTGAGTTTTATGAATAATGCAGACCGGAGTATGGCGTTCCCTGTTTAGACCCATCGCGTATACAGTCGTGGGTAAATATCTCAGATAATTTTCCAGCCAGAGTTATACCTAGTAAATGTATTATTTTAGGAGGGGGGTTACTTGCCTGTGTGGGTGGTGTCCCAAACCCCACTTTCTTAAAGCTTAACGATACCCTTCTCTTGGACCTGTGGGACACTTTATATTTTCTTTTGACGATTGGTCCGAGTTGGGACGTTACATTATCACTCTGCGTTGTAAAGACAGGGAACGTACCGAGGACTTGAGTTTCTGGAGGCCTGTGTCCCTTCTCAACGTGGATTATAAAATCTTATCTAAGGCATTGTCAAATAGATTAAAAGACGTTTTACAATATGTAATTCATCCCGATCAAACGTGTTCCATTCCTGGGCGGAGCATCACTGATAATATTCATCTCATGCGGAATATTGTTGATTATGTCAACCAAAAGGAACTGTCAGTGGCTTTTGTCTGTCTCGATCAAATGAAGGCATTTGATCGAGTAAACCACGCCTACCTTTTCAAGGTTTTAGAAGCTTTCGGGTTTGGCCCCGCCTTCGTGTTATGGGTCAAACTTTTATACAATGAGATTTACAGTTCCGTTATTGTCAACGGACATATATCTGATCCATTTACAGTGTCACCTTCAGTCCGACAGGGCTGTTGTCTCTCGCCTCTTCTGTATGTTTTATGTATCGAACCTTTAGCTATCAAAATTCGGAACGACCCACGCATTAAAGGGATTTCTATTCCTGGCAGTTCCGAGGAAGCCAAAATATCTGTATGCTGACGACTCTGATGCTTTCTGCACGGATGAAGAATCTGTGTAGCGAGTGTTGGAGTGGTTGACGAACTATGGTAAAGGATCTGGAGCGAAATTAAATTTATCAAAAACAAAAGCATATGTATTTGGGCATTTCAAGAAACCGGCGGACAACAAATTTGGAAATTCATGGCCAGACGGGAGTGGCAAAATTTTAGGCATACTTTTCGGAAGGAATTTAACTCCAGATGATAATTGGCATAAACGTTTTTACGAAATTTTCGAATTCTTTAAAATTCTTAAAATCCCGATCTTTTTCGTATTTTGGCAAAAGCATGATATCGAAGGTCATGGCCTGTTCAAAACTATGGCATGTGGGTCAAGTTTTGGACCTCCCCATGTTTTATCAGAAGAATTTTCAAAAGGCCTTAGTCCGCTTTATTTGGTGTAATACAATTGAAACGGTGGCGAGAAATATTCTTTATAATCCTATTAAAGAGGGAGGCTTGGCTGCTGTCAATGTGGAAGCCAAGCTACAGAGTTTCCGTTTGAGACACGTTCGGCAAATTGTTTTGAATTCCAATGCAAAATGGGTGCATTTCGCTAGATACTGGGTGGGGCTGAGTCTGAGAAGATTCAGTCCCGCCCTGGCTAGGAACGATGTGCCCCATTCCACATTTATTCCCAAGTTTTATAAAAATTGTATGACCATTGTTAGAAGTCTAAAATTCGACTCAGATTTTGATTGGGGGGCCACGACATCAAAATTATTTTACAATGATACTGGACAAGAACCGGGGTGTTCCCCGAGTTCTTGCCCGGTATCCTAAGGTAAATTTCAGTCAAGTTTGGCTATCCGTTAACAATTTGTTTTGTTCCCCTGTGGCCCGTGGTATTAACTGGTTAACAGCACATGAAGGGTTGCTGGTTAATGACTTTCTGTACGATCGTCATATATCAGCAACTCGAAAGTGTGTTTCGTGTACTCAAAGGGAAACTCACACTCATCTGGTTTTTGTTTGTCCCTTTTATAAATTATTAAGGAATGAGACACTCACAATGCTGGGCCGCCTCACTGGGAAAGCTATTGCTTGGACCAGAGAGATGATCCAGTTTTGTGAGGTACCCCTTCTCTTAATTTAAATAAATTTAAACGAAACTTTTCTTTTTATCATTGGACTTTTTAAAGAAACGATGTATATTGCTCGAAATGCTTTAAAATTAAATACAAAAAGGATTTCTCAGACCGGTCTGAAATTTCGATTTCAGGCTGATCTGAGAATTCGATTACATGTTGATTCATTGAGATTATCAAAAACTGCTTTTTTGGCACATTGGCATCCCCTTGCGGCAGAAACAAACCCAGGTGAGTTTGCTTTCACATTCTGAAGGTTTTATTTATTTCGGCTTGTTCTGTACATGCAAGTCTGTTCAATTGCGTGACACAATTGTCGGTTACAGGTCAGTGACCTCTGTCCTGTCGCTGTTTTTGATCTCAATGTGCTTATCAGTGATTGGATAATTTTTACGCTGGTTTGCTTTAGTAGTAAATTCCATAGTATCAGCGTACTATACACAGTCGGGCATATTATTGTTGTGATTGCGAACAATTTACTCGTGAGTTGGATTTTTGATTGGTTGCATTCCATTGTTGGCGGGTTCGGGAAGGACTTCGTGCGCCCGCCTGGCGTGGAGTGCATCCGACAGTACCTTTAATCCTATCCACTTGGGTTTGTTTTATACTTTGAGTAATATTCAATATTATTATGGGTTCATGTTATGGGCCGGGGGAGGAGGGGGGGGGATGACAGGGTGGGGAAGTGGATTTCCTACCTCTCTACCGGTTCTTTGGTGTATACAGTCATTTCTTGGTTGACTGTAGATCTCTTTTAGTATTTATTATTAACGGTCATCGTTCCCCGCGGGACCCCTGGGAAATGAAGGGGTGCTGGTTTAATGTGGTCAATACGTCATTGTTTAATAGTCAACAGGGACCCGGTCACTAAGACTCAGGGTGAGAGTGGGGGGGGGGGGGGGGTACTCTAAAATGGACAATGTGCGTATAAACGATTACCTGTTTCATTTCATCTCCATGTTATGGTTATGACCAGCTAGAGTGTATTCACTGGTGACCTTAAACGCCAATAAATATATTCATATAGATTATTTTGTATTCTAGTTAGAATCGTTATTATTTTGTGATTTATTTCTTTTCTTCTATTACTTTGTAGTGATTCCATGCCATCGCCGACTGCCTGATATGGCGGGCGGCGCTTGCATGGAAGAACAGCAGAGTTGTCCATATCCTTATATGTTCCTTGTCTGAAGTTTAACCTTTTTATTGCAGTACTGTTTTCTTTCTATTCTTTAGCAGTGCTTTCGCGTCGACGATGGCTGCCTACAGGGGAGACAACGTCGACGCGAGATCACTGTTGATTTTGTGGGATGTTTAACTCTTACATTTCTAATTTAACTAACATTATCTTACCTTTCAGTGCTCCTATGCTTCTATGCCACCGTTGCCTGCCTGTAGTGGCAGCCGGCGATGGCATGGAGGAGCTGGAGGTGGAGAGTCCTTTTTTTATATACTCTCCCAAAAAAGAAAGTGTGCATTCTAAAAATAACACTAAAAAAAGATATGTATCATTTTCATTCATGGAAATTTTATTCAATCACAGATGAATTAATTTGATCAACACGAGGAATTACATTACGCTACGACGAATACTCTTGGTGCCATGGAGAGTCAAAGACACTAAGGGTCCAACACAAAAGTCACACGCTCAATATCTGGTATGACCTCCGTCTGCACCGACTACTGCTGTACATCTACGCCTCATGGAAGCGAACAAGTTAGCATGGAAGTGGGTTAGGTTAGGTTAGGGTTAGGTCAGGCTAACCCTACTCTACACCACTGCAGTCGAGCACAACGATGACGTAACGTCAACATCGGACGAATTGCAGGTCTTCGAGGACGTAAGCCGTATTCTCTCAGCCGGTTGATTACTGTTTGAGGATGTATCCGTCTCAGGTTAGGGATGTTCCTGGTTGTCATCGTTGCCGTTTGTTGCCGGTTCCGGAGATTTACGACACGGATATACCGATCTTGTACAGGGGTGGTAACTCGGGGTCTCCCGGAGCGGGGTCGGCCTCGAACGTCATCATGTTGTGCATGTCGACGGACTAGCCTGTCTACAGTGTTACGGTAGCAGTTCAAATGCTGGGCAACCTCTGTGTGTTCTGCCAGCTCTAATCATACCCAGGGCAAGGAGACGTTGATTCATTGTCAATCTTGGCATGCTAACGTGGAGTCGTTTTAACAGCAGCGCAAGTTTGAATGTGAACGATAGGAAGGCCTTACTTCAGTGTTTGAATACCCAAGGATTCACACTGCTGCATGAATTTTCAGACTCTCCACGTGCAAAACATGCCTTTTCACAAACGTGTAGCACGTCATTTAACGTTAATGCAATTTTAAAGGGGAAAGCTGTTTTTGTGTTCAATATAACTTATTCATGAACAGGTTAACACTCTTTACACCTACGAAATTATTTTTGTGGAGTTTGATCAATTTCTGCAATGCACACTTTCTTTTTGGGGTGAGAATATATACACCTCAGAGTGGTAATGGTTTGAGGTTTTGTTGGCTACCTATAGTGGGGTGAAGGGGGGGGGGGCTTTTTTTTTTTTTTTTTTTTTTTTTTTTTCGCGTCATCGTTGGCGGTCTGTAGTCTTTTTCATGCAGCCGTTTGTAATTTTTGGGTAATGCTTTCATGTAATAATAGTCTGTGATAATTTGTTGATGAATTTGTTATTTTATCCTAGTTTGTTATAGGTGAGTTTTGTTATGAGTTATGTGCCTTTGTACCAAATACCGTTAATTGTTTTATTTATATCTATTGTCGTAACGGGAACCTAGAATGTATTGTGATGGGTGTGTCTGTTTAATGTACCACTAGGAGTGAATGTCGGGGTGTGGTTCAGGGAATACTTGTGTGAGTGAATGATATATCACAGGTGTGGCTGGATATTTTTTTCGTCCCGTTTTGTTTTGTATATGTACCCCTATATACACCTGTGATATGGCGGTGGACGTTAAGGTTCCCGTTTTTTATTATATATAGGGTTTTTTGTCAAAATAAACTTTATTAAACATAAAAAAATTTACTAAAGCGGTTTTTTATTTGTGTAGAGAGACCAGTGGTGGGCAGTAAAATGCCACCCACACCGCCACAAGGTGGTTATTATGACTCGGAAAAGTATTTGATGGAGAGAACCGTCCGCATTCATTTCGGAGGCTCGAATCCAGGAAAAGTCGATTTGCAAGATTTGGTTGTTGCCGTTAGTGAGAGAATTGCTGCTGATGCCATCGAAGCACTTTATAAAATGGAAAAACCTTATGAGTGGTTTTTGGTAGTGAAGAAGAAGGAAGATGGGAAGAAGCTGGTGGATGTCGTACGGGAACTCAAATGGAATTCCAGGACCTTATCATCCTCGTGGTGGAATCATCAGATCATCAAGATTAAAGTACACTGGGTCCTCATGCCGACGGGATGATTTTATGGCATTATTTTGAACAGTACGGAACGGTAATTTACAACCGTAGACTTACGTCCAAAGTCGGAGATTGTTAGATTTACAATGGTGTCTGGGAGATACTTATCGATATCAAATGCCAGGATATCAGTTTGATCCCCGTAACGGAGCGTATTTACGATTTCACAGCTTTGTTTGCCGTGCAGGAACGTCCACCAGTCTGTCTGCGGTGCAAGAAAGAAGGCCATACAAGAAGATTCTGTGGAGAAGCTATGGCCGGGCCGTCCTCTCCGGGTCGCCCGAAGAGTTATGCCCAGGCTGTAGGGTCTGCCGGTGGTCAACAGGGGCACGAGAAAGAAGTTCACGAGGGTCCACCAGATGAATCTCGACCACATATGGCTTCACAGAAGCAGCCAACACCAGAGGCTACACAGTCATCACCCGTGGTTCCGCAAAACACCTCCACAGAAATTCAACCAAGCCAGAGTTCAACTTCGTCAGTTGTCATGTCATGGAGAAGAAGCCAGTATCGCCATCTATGCCATTACTGCCACCACCAGCAACACCGAAATAGCAAGCCTCTGCTGTTTCCAGGGTACCGGAAACTCCAGACACGGGGAGGAGCATGTTCAACTCTCCGAGCGCCAGTGAAGATGAGGGAGATGTGAATCCACCCATGGAATTTCTTTCGGATTCCTTCAAGAGGAAGGGGGATCCAGATTTCGATGTGGACGATCCAAATGACAGTTCTGTGGTGAATTCCCTGTCCCAGGACTATAGGGTTAAGATCAAACAGAAGATGCGTAGAGCAAGGAAGTCAGTTCTTCATTCCAATTTGGATTAACTGTTTTTTACATCAGTAAAACTTATCGGTTCTCTACATCACGACCTGGACTGTTCTTAGGACTATGGCATTGTCCTGCGAGTATACGGATTCCGACCTTGGACTGTTTCATGGACTATGGAGGCTCCTAATGATTCTACGGCTGGTGAACTTGGACTGTCCCTGGACTTTCCTTATATTGGTTATATACCAATAGTTTGTTTTCTAGGATTTTAGGTAAATATACTAATACTTTTTATTTTTAAATTATTAGGGTGCCGAGTTTCAGTGACGGGTGTGGGTGCCTTTTTGAGGCACCGATTCCAGATCTGTCGCTGCAACTCATCAAAATTTCAAAAGTGTTTAAAATGTTCTGTGTAATATGACATCTTTTTTTGTATTAACTGTACTAGTGTCAGCCTTAATGCATTCCAATATTTTTCATTTGGCAAAAATCAATAATTCTTCTCGAGTAAAAACATTCTTCAGTGTGAACACTAATATTTTTCTTTGGTCTGTATTGTTCTTTGTGAACAATACTGTCGGCAATAACCTTAACGCACGAATTGTTTCTCGGTCGGATTTCCAAACAACAGTTCGTGCGTTGTATTGTTACTCTCAAGCGTTTGCCTTGAATTATTATTCCAGTTTTATACTGAAGTCACTTGCCCTCTCTGGGAGCTTTCCACTATATTTTGTCATGCCATGTTATAGGGGTTTTTTGGTCAGATTTTATTTTTTTAACTAAAACTTTTTACAGTCGCCACGGCAAATTTAAATCAATTAAAATTCCTTTCTATTAATGTTAATGGATTTGGGGACAGTGTGAAGAGAGCTCAGTTCTTTTCACACTGTGACCTGAAGTCCTTTGATATTGCCTTTATTCAAGAGACACATTTAGATAAACTTCAGTTAATTAATGGTATTGAACATGACTATGGGGGTAATTTTTTTTTTGTTTATTTGGGACTCATAAATCTTGTGGGGTGGGGATTTATTTTTCTAAAAATCTAAATTTTAAAATTTTGAAATTTCAACATGATTTTGAAGGCCGTATCGTCTGTCTGGACGTGGAGGTTGGGCAGTCGGCCTATTGGCTGCTCAACATCTACGCCCCGACCGGCGATGCGGCCCGTGTAGATTTTTTTATGTCTCTTGAAAATTATTATGTTTAAAAAAATCCCTTAATTCTGGCAGGTGACTTCAACTGTATTTCAAATCCTTTACTGGATAAAAGAGGAGGAAATATTTGTAAGGGTTTGGTGGAGGATAAAATTATTAAATCGGCCTGTACGGCCTTTAATTTTTGTGATATCTATCGAAAAAATTCAATACCAATCAAATTATTACCACTTGGACACGGTGTGGTGTTTCCTGTAGGCTTGACAAGATTTATATTTCCAACAGTTCATATGATTCGGTTCATGATTGTAATATATACCCGTGCTGGTTTTCTGATCACGACTTTGTCACAACGGTGATAGGCCGTGATCAGAAAATCAGCAAGGGCCCATCTTACTGGAAATTTAATACTTCACTGTTGGAGGATGTGAATTTTCGATGATTTTAAACCACGCGTTGACAATGCCGCTATCTCACCCGAATGGTGGGATAGTTTCAAAATTGACATAAAAGATTTTGTTATAAATTACTCCAAGAAAAAGGCATCGGTTAGGCGCAAGGTGATCTCTCACTGTGAGAGGAAATTCCGCTCGCTGCAGCAGCAAGAACGTTTAAATCCTGGCTCTTTTTCAGATGAACTCAAAATTATTAAAATTCAACTTCACGATTTACAAGGGAATTTGGCACGAGGGGCGATTATTAGATCAAGGGTTCAAAACGTTGAATGTAATGAAAAGCCCACGAAATTTTTCTTTCAGAAAGAATCTAAAAATTCAAGTGATAAATTTATTACGCTGCTAAAAGATGGTGATTCAGTTTTTGACACCACTGACACGATTGTAGATCACTGCATATCCTTTTATCGACAGCTGTACTCAAAGGAGGCTGTTGATGAAGAGATATGCAGTGATCTATTGCGTGATGTACTTAAATTAGAAGCCAATCAGTCCGAATTATGTGAAGGTCCCATAGTTTTATCGAAAATGGAGAAATCCCTCAAAAAAATGCAAAATAATAAAGCCCCAGGCCCTGATGGTTTACCTAAAGAATTTTACTTGACCTTTTTTTCAAATTTTTGGACCCATTCTATTGAAATTATATAATGATTGTTTTTTATCTGGCAAACTTTCGGATTCACAGAGATTAGGTTTTATCACTCTGCTTTGTAAAGATAGGGAACGTGCCGAGGACTTGTTTCTGGAGGCCTGTGTCCCTTCTTAATGTAGACTATAAAATCTTATCTAAGGCATTGTCAAATAGATTAAGGGACGTTTTACAATATGTAATTCATCCTGATCAAACGTGTTCCATTCCTGGGCGGAGCATCACTGATAATATTCATCTCATGCGGAATATTGTTGATTATGTCAACCAAAAGGAACTGTCAGTGGCTTTTGTCTGTCTCGATCAAATGAAGGCATTTGATCGAGTAGACCACGCCTACCTTTTCAAGGTTTTAGAAGCTTTCGGGTTTGGCCCCGCCTTCGTGTCATGGGTCAAACTTTTATACAATGAGATTTACAGTTCCGTTATTGTCAACGGACATATCCCCGATTCATTTTCAGTGTCACGTTCAGTCCGACAGGGCTGCAGTCTCTCGCCTCTTCTCTATGTTTTATGTATTGAACCTTTAGCTATCAAAATTCGGAACGACCCACACATTAAAGGTATTTCTATTCCTGGCAGTTCCGAGGAAGCCAAAATATCTTTGTATGCTGACGACTCTGATGCTTTCTGCACGGATGAAGAATCTGTGCAGCGAGTGTTGGGGTGGTCGACGTACTATGGTAAAGGATCTGGAGCGAAATTTAATTTATCAAAAACAAAAGCATATGTATTTGGGCATTTTAAGAAACCGGCGGACAACAAATTTGGAATTTCATGGCCAGACGGGAGTGGTAAAATTTTAGGCATACCTTTCGGAAGGAATTTAACTCCAGATGATAATTGGCATAAAGTTTTTACGAAATTTTCGAATTCATTAAAATTTTTAAAATCCCCATCTCTTTCGTATTTTGGCAAAAGCATGATATCGAAGGTCATGGCCTGTTCAAAATTATGGTATGTAGGTCAAGTTTTGGACCTCCAAGTTTTATCAGAAGAATTTTCAAAGGCCTTAGTCCGCTTTATTTGGTGTAATACAATTGAAACGGTGGCGAGAAATATTCTTTATAATCCTATTAAAGAGGGAGGCTTGGCTGCTGTCAATGTGGAAGCCAAGCTACAGAGTTTCCGTTTGAGACACGTTCGGCAAATTGTTTTGAATTCCAATGCAAAATGGGTGCATTTTGCTAGATACAGGGTGGGGCTGAGTCTGAGAAGATTCGGCCCCGCCCTGGCTAGGAACGATGTGCCCCATTCCACATTTATTCCCAAGTTTTATAAAAATTGTTTGACCATTGTTAGAAATCTTAAATTAGACTCAGACTTTGATTGGGGGGGGCTCGACATCAAAATTATTTTACAATATGATACTGGACAAGAACCGGGGTGTTCCCCGAGTTCTTGCCCGGTATCCTAAGGTAAATTTCAGTAAAGTTTGGCTATCCGTTAACAATTTGTTTTGTTCCCCTGTGGCCCGTGGTATTAACTGGTTAACAGCACATGAAGGGTTGCTGGTTAATGACTTTCTGTACGATCGTCATATATCAGCAACTCGAAAGTGTGTTTCGTGTACTCAAAGGGAAACTCACACTCATCTGGTTTTTGTTTGTCCCTTTTATAAATTATTAAGGAATGAGACACTCACAATGCTGGGCCGCCTCACTCGGAAAGCTATTGCTTGGACCAGAGAGATGATCCAGTTTTGTGAGGTGCCCTCTTCTCTAAATTTAAATAAATTTAAACGAAACTTTTCTTTTTATCATTGGACTTTTTAAAGAAACGATGTATATTGCTCGAAATGCTTTAAAATTAAATACAAAAAGGATTTCTCAGACCGGTCTGAAATTTCGATTTCAGGCCGATCTGAGAATTCGATTACATGTTGATTCGTTGAGATTATCGAAAACTGCTTTTTTGGCACATTGGCATCCCCTTGCGGTAGAAACAAACCCAGGTGAGTTTGCTTTCACATTCTGAATGTTATATTTATTTCGGCTTGTTCTGTACATACAAGTCTGTTCAATTGCGTGACACAATTGTCGGTTACAGGTCAGTGACCTTTGTCCTGTCGCTGTTTTTTTCTCATGTGCTTATCAGTGATTGGATAATTTTTACGCTGATTTGTTTTGGTAGTTAATTTTATAGTATTAGCGTACTATACGCAGTCGGGCATATTATTGTTGTGATTGAGAACAATTTACTCGTGAGTTGGAATTTTGAATTTTGATTGGTTGCACTCCATTGTTAGCGGGTTCGGGAAGGACTTTGTTCCCCTTCGTGGGCCCGCCTGGCTGGAGTGCACCCGACAGTAACTTTAATCCTATCCACTTGGGTTTGTCTAAAATGTTGATTAATATTCAATATTATTATAGTTTCGTCTTATGAGGGGGGGGGGGGGGGGTGATAGCACGCGGGGTTGGGGAGGGGGGAGTTGGATGACAGGGTGGGGATTTGGAATTCCTACCTCTATACCGGTTCTTTGGTGTATAGAGTCTTTTGTTGGTTGACTCTCTGTAGATCTGTTTTTTTTATTTATTATTAACGGTCATCGTTCCCCGCGGGACCTCTGGGAAATGAAGGTGCTTGTTTAATGTGGTCAATATGTCATGGTTTAATAGTCAACAGGGACCCGGTCACTAAGACTCAGGGTGAGAGGGGGGGGGGGGGGTACTCTAAAATGGACAATGTGCGTATAAACGATTACCTGTTTTTGATTTCATCTCTATGTTATGGTTATGACTAGCTAGAGTGTCTTCACTGGCGACCTTAAACGCCAATAAATATATAAATATTGATTATTTTCTATTCTAGATGGAATCGTTATTATTTTGTGAATTAGTTCTTTATGAATTCTCCCGTTCTCTTAACTTGAGGCCCCCTTGTTGGAAGGAACCTGAGTTCGTTCCAAAGCGAAGGGGGGGGGGGGGTGGGCATGACTTTTCAGGTGATAGAATATAATTTTTAATATGGAGGAATTGAGCGCGTATTTTTCTCATCACTGATCATAATACATTTTGGAAAAATTAGTGTTTTTCACGAGTTTTTCTCTGATTAAAGTTTCGGGAACATCGCTTGAGGCCCCTCATGGGAGTGAGCTCTTTGAGCTCGCCCCGATGGGGGACCACTGGCTGTGCTTCTCGGGGTACAGGATGTAAATTTCAAAATATTTCCATAAATGTGTTTTGCGCCCATTTCTTCATTTGAAAAAACCCCTACCGGAAAAAACCCCTACTGGAAAAAACCCCTCAAGAAAAAACCCCTACCAAAAAAAACCCCTACCCAAAATGATGGGGGTAGGAAAAAACCCCTACCTTTTTGGATAGATAATTAAAACAATGAATTTTCAATGAATTTGATCAATCAATTTATTCCATGTAACCCTTTCCACTGCAGTATATTTTTTTAATGTTGTTATAAGATCCTTTGTGCTCTATAATTGTGTCTGAAAATGTGTTATCTGTTGATCATTGTTAATTATGAATTCAGATTTAACAATCAAAACAACCTATAGACTAGTACTTGATATGTTTTAGAGAAGCATAGCTACATCAGTAAACTTTAATGATCACTTATCACATTTGCTTACACAGAAGCCACTCATTCCTAATTTCAAAGACTTTCTGTTTTTTTAATATTATAACAACACTGTTCAAAAGATATAAAATGAGGATTTTAAAGCTTTAAATTCAGTTATCAAACAGCCAACATGGAGTTAATACCTAATAACAAAGGTGGACATAAGGTAGCATTCGATGGTTATTTGTATACCAAAAAGAGAACTTTGAAAAATTCAATTCAGTGGGAATGTAGCAACCGTGGTTCATTTGCTTGTGTTGGGAAATTAAAGACCAATTTAGAGGTAAGAATATAAAGCTTCTTTTTTTTTAAAATAAATTTGATGAACAAATATGCCTTTTATGGGGAGTGCTATAATAAATAAAGTGAATAAAAGTTTGCCTCCAAACCCTAAGACTGTTGGCGAGTGTATCATCGAGGGTGATTGGTGTTTGACGGAAGGAGATGATAAAGAACAAATCCTCATTTATGACTCTGGTCCAGACTCGTCAAATCGTGTAGTTGTTTTTGGCACCAAAGATTGAACATTTATCCAACTCAAGTGTATGGTTCATGGACGGTACGTTCTCATCTGCTCCAAGCATATTTACTCAGGTATATGTGATACGTGCCCCTATTGGTGAGTCAGCCATAACGTGTGTGTATGCCTTAGTGAGGAATAAACAACAATCGTCATATGAAGAAATTTTCAGTGCTGTTTTGAACAAGTCAGAGGAGTATGGTTATTTCCAGGACCCGCAAGTAATTGTAACTGACTTTGAGCAAGCTGTGTTAAATGCCATACATGTTACATTTGGCGAATCGGTAAGAAGGCAGGGTTGTTTTTACCACTTGAGCCAATCTACACATAGAAAAATACAGAGTTTGGGTCTGGTAGCCTTGTACAAGGACAACGAACATATCAAACATTGGTGTGGCATTCTAAATGCCTTGGCATTTTTGCCCATAGAGGATGTGCCTGTGGGCATGGAATGGGTGAAGGATAATGCCCCAGAGGAGTTATGTGACTTAGTTACTTACTTTGATTCAACGTATGTATCTGGTGGATACAGGAAAGTAATTAGCAGAAACAACAATGAGGGTGACATTCCAAGTGTACGACTTCGAAAGCTTCCACCCTTATATGCTCCAGACATTTGGAATGTCAACAGTGCTACGCTTAATGATGGTGCCAGAACAAACAACTTATGTGAAAGCTGGAATAATGGTTTTCAGCATTTGCTAGGACACGACCACCCTTCCATATGGAAGGTTATTATGGCCATGCAACAAGACAATGCCATAGTGCGAGATTTGCTACATGCAAACCTCATTGGTGAGAAACTACCAAAAAGAATTCGAAAAAACACGAAAATGTTGAATGATAGATTGAAAAGACTTTGTGTGGAATACAAAGATGGAAATAAGAATTTACATGACTTTTTGAAAGGTGTTGGTTTTAATATCAGATTGTAGGTCTACATGTAAACATGTGTTTACCCTTTACCGTCAAAAAACAACCAGAAGTTTTCAATAAAACCATGGAAATATGGATGCCATTGTAACCGGCTCATGGAGCCAGTTCCAATGTTATCCATATCTCCATGGCTTTATTGAAAAATATGAATACAATCGTCCTTAAATTATGAAATTCTCAAAAACAGTTAAATTAGTTACAGTTAGTTAAATTAGGTAAAGGGTTAACACCAGTGTCCAGATCCTCCATTTTTTTTCTTGTATAGTATACGATTTTTGTGCTATTTGTTGAAACTCATTTTCACCTGTTCTCAGTCTTTTGTGTATACTTATCTTGTTTGTTTTATCTTTTTGTGCTATTTGTTGTGCTATTATAGTATTTATTACTTATGCATCACTTATTTCATACATTGTGTTATTGGGTTACTGCAGTGGAAAGGGTTACATGGAATAAATTGATCAGATTCATTGAAAATTCATTGTTTTAATTATCTATCCAAAAAGGTAGGGGTTTTTTCCTACCCCCGTTATTTTTGGTAGGGGTTTTTTCCAGTAGGGGTTTTTTCCTGAGGGCTTTTTTCCGGTAGGGGTTTTTTCCGGTAGGGTTTTTTTCCGGGATTCCTCGTTATTATATAATTTGGCAGTGCCTTCGCGTCATCGTTGGCTGTCTGTAGTGAGAGACGAGACAATGCTGGCGCGAGGTCCCTGTCGATGTATTATCTGAGGTTGATTCTCTAAATTCAGGTTATGGCACCTTCTATTACTTTGTAGTGATTCCTTGCCATCGCCGACTGCCTGATATGGCGGGCGGCGCTGGCATGGAAGAACCGCAGAGTCGTCCATATCCTTATATGTTCCTTGCCTGAAGTTTAACCTTTTTATTGCAGTACTGTTTTTCTTTCTATCCTTAGCAGTGCTTTCGCGTCGACGATGGCTGCCTGCAGGGAAGACAACGTCGACGCGAGATCACTGTTGATTTTGTGGGATGTTTAACTCTTACATTTCTAATTTAGCTTACGTTAATTTACCTCTCAGTGCTCCTATGCTTCTATGCCACCGTTACCTGCCTGTAGTGGCAGCCGGCGATGACATGGAAGAGCTGGAGGTGGAGGGTTCTTTTATATATACCTCATAGTGGTAATGGTTTGAGGTTTCTTTGGCTATCTATAGTGGGGTGAAGTGACGTCGGGGGGGGGGGGGGGGGTTGTTTATTTTTCCCAGTGCTTTCACGTCATCGTTGGCTGTCTATGGTGTTTTCCATGTAGCCGTCTGTATTTTTTGGATAATGGTTTCAAGTAATAGTCTGTGATACTTTGTTGATGAATTTGTTTGTTATTTTATTCTAGTTTGTTATAGGTGAGTTTTGTTATGAGTTTATGTGCCTTTGTACCAAATACCTTTCATTGTTTTATTTATATTTATAGTCGTAACGGGAACCTAGAATGTATTGTGATGGGTGTGTCTGTTTAATGTACCGCTAGGAGTGAATGTCGTGTGTGGTTCAGGGAATACTTGTGTGAGTGAATGATATATCACAGGTGTGGTTTGATATTTTTTTTCGTCCCGTTTTTGTTTTTGTATATGTACCCCTATATACACCTGTGATATGGCGGTGGACGTTAAGGTTCCCATTTTGTATTGTATATAGGTTTTTTGTCAAAATAAACTTTATTAAACAAAAAAATGTACGTGAGAAACCAGATTTAGGCTCTGTAGGGCAGTAAAATGTCCTACAAGCCTTTGGACATGGAGCTCGATGCCATGGAGAGAACTATAAGAATACACACTAGTGGCTCCCAACCGGGACGTATTACTATGGAGGATTTGGTGACGTCGCTGAGTTCAACAATGGCTACTGAAATGATTGAAGCTTTATATAAGATGGAGAAACCATATGAGTGGTTTGTGGTTCTTCGCCGTGAAGAATATGCTGAAGAATTGGAAGAAATGAAATTCATAATGTAGAATACCCGAAAATTGTCACTTTCGTCGTGGAATAGACAAACTGTACGCATAAGGTGCCATTGGATACCTCATGTAGATAATTTGACAATTCAATTTTTTTTCGAACAATTTGGAGTTGTTAAAGAAAATAAAAGACTGACCACTACTTTTGGTGATGTTGATATTTTTAACGGTGTTCGGGAGGTGTTGTTGCAAGATCCCAGGCAAAGAATTGACTTGATCCCGTTCACAGCACATATTTTGGATTTCATGGCATTGTTTTCCATTCAAGGTCGACCTCCTATTTGTCCGAAATGTAGGCAGCCTGGCCATACACGGGCGGTGTGTGATAAAGCTGGAGAGACCACCGGGCAAGGTCGTGCGCCCACCAAAGACGTACGCGCAATCTGTCCAGCAGAAAACTCCAGAATCTATAGATACCGTAACTACAAATCAGATGGAGAAAAAGATTCCTGAATCAGATCATTGAAAGACGATAGCTGTAGCTGATATTCATCGAGTTGACGGTGAAGTCGATCCCTCCCCCATCAGACCATCCCTTGGTCATTGTTGAGACGGCAGATATGGTAACCGATTCCGACGATATGAAAAGAGGCAGAGATGATGCAGAAGATGAGATCGTAGTTGATGATGATCCTTCGAAGGCAGTGGATAGAGGAAAGAAGCAGAAGCAGGAGGGGGAGACGAAGGAGGTGTTAGAGGAGGAGAGTGTCACGTCGATTATGGATGCTTTAGATCTGTTCACTGATGATGTTGTTTTGCCCTCATCATTATTGTGTAATGTTACAACACAATTTTCCACCAGTGACTGTCTGTGGGAACTGTTTTTGGCTTCTTTGAATCACGAACTCTGACTGGACCTAGGACTATGGCGGCGGATTGTGACCTAACGGATTTTCGACCTGGAACTGAACTAAGGACTATGAAGACAACCTGTGATTTTACGGATGATGAACTCGGTCGGTCGGTCAATTAGCACCTAAAAAATTGCACACCTCCAGAAAGTGATTACAATCATATCTTGAGAATTAAAAGAGTTTAAACCTTATTTACTTACATGACTTCACCAAAATTAATCTTCATCTTCATCAAAAAATGTCAGCATCCAGCAAAACTGTGGGTAACATCCAGGAAAAAAAGAAGCGAAGAAAGAAGAGGAAAGGAGAAATAGGAGGGAGCGCGAAAGAGCAGCCAGGAAAGGAGCTATGGGAGCGGAGATTAAGGTAAGTGACATTGACTCTCTAGCTAAAACCATTGCCAATCTAACTGGACAGGTAGCTAGTCTACAAGTCCAGTTAGCAGACCTCAACAAAACAATCAAGGAAAAGGATGAGACTATTGCTCGGTTGAGGGGTGAACCAACCTTACAATCCTCTCCTTCAACTCCAACTCCACCAACCCCTGGCTCTGAGCCAGCAAGGGTTTCAGTGGAAGCTCAGGAAGCTCAGGATAGTAGTAGCTCAAGATCTGATCAGGAAAGGCATACACTATCTACTACCCCACCCACCCCTGGCTCTCCTCCAAGGGAGATCCAAGTGCTGGCAGAAATACATGCCATTCCTAAGGATACCATTGAGATCGAGTCTGGTTGCATAACAACCCCGGCGACCTCGCCATGTGAACAGGACAAAAGTCCAACATCCTATGCCGAGGTCGCTCGGGCTGCTGGTAGAACCACCATAAACAAAGCTCCCTCTCCCAGCAAGGATCCAAAGGATCCTCTTAACACAGAGTTTTAACCCAGATCGTTCCGCTTTCATAGCTCTTCAATACCCAGGGAACTCCAAATCTTAGTAGTCCACCAGTCTCCAATCAAGATTCCGATGGTAATACTTTTAAAAAAAGAAAGCAAGAGGGTAATGACTCTGACGTAGAACAGCAGGAGTGTACGAGCGAGGAAGGCTTCGAGACAATGACGAAAAGAAAAGTCAATAGGTCTAGAAGCTTCATTCCTCGTCCGTGCCCTTCTGGCTCTGTCTCGTCAGGAGGGCCATCAGCAGGCCAAAACCAACAAAAATAACGCTACAAAAACCACATACAGGGCACCAAGCCAAGTAAACCAGCAAAGTCAACCTAATCACCTAAATCACCTAACGTTGTCGAATACCACACAGACGCCAATGCCAAAACCTACGCCAACGCCCTTAATGGAGCTAGACTTTTCTGCTACCGTTAAAAGAACAATAGACCTGCCACTAACAAAAATAGCTAGACCTAAAGGACAAGGGAGAGTGGCTCCCTCACCTCCTGCTGACAAGTTAGTAACCCCACCCCCGCACAAAATTCAAAAGTAGTGGTTGTCGTTACAAGGGTTCACCCTGACACTCCCGCTGAAACCATCACTAATGGTGTCCAAAACTGCAAGTGGGAGCGTATTACGTCTAGAACCACTGGGAACAGCACATGGAAGGTGAAAGTTACGTGCCCTGACCCCGAAATCAAAAAAGAATACTAACCAATGGGGTCACCATTTACGGAAGAAAGCATATGGCGGAGGAGTACCGATCCACTCCCCCTCCTGTGCAATGCCACAAATGCCAAAAGTGTGGACACGTTGCCAACAAATGCAGGGGGTCTTGACCTGCATGAAATGCGTAGAAAACCATCTCACGAAGGCATGCAAGTCAAAATCCCCCTCATGCCACCCTAACTGTAAAGGTCCCCACATCAGCAACTACCGTGGCTGCCCCCACTTCAAAAAGGTTAAAAGAAATATAGAACTGAAAAACCCCAACTTAAAAAAACCGACAACGCCTCTTCACCCCATACAATATGCTCCCTCGTCGCGGGAGCACTCTACTCCGTCCTAAATAAACATGTCAACACCAACCTGTCTGACATCTGTCAGGATGTCAGCCGTTCAGCCTCCAAGTTATTCAAAACCCAAATATCAGAAACTCAAATTAAAGCCGCCATCAACATCAACTAAAGCCACCCTCCATGAACAACTAAAATACCGCAATAACTCAACGCCCACCATGAATAAATTATAAATAGCCGTGTGGAACGCTAGAAGCGTTAACAATAAGAAGCTTCAAATGAGCCGATACTTCGAAGGCACAGACATTGTTTGCATCTGTGAAAGTTGGCTTCAACCCGGGGGGGGGGGGGGGGGGGGGTCTTCCAAAAAATTCCGGACACAAGGCCGGGGTGGGTGGGTGGTCGGATGGGGGCCAAAACACCTTTTTTCCTGGAGTTGCAATTTTTTTCCTGGTGGTTTTTTTTCAAATTATTTTCACATAACAAGGCTATATTGTTGTTTAGTAGTCTAATAGGCACCTGTTTGTCAGGTAGGATTAGTGAATAAGGCCCCACTAGGCTGATTAGGGGATTTGTTCTCTTTATTGTAAATTAAATTAGATGTATTAAAGAATTGTGTACTCCAGTTTGACTAAAAACAAACAATCAGTGGAAATTTATGAATTTTAATTTGGGAATGGTTAACATAATTTTCATAGCTATATCACGACACAATTTGGATTTTACAATGAGTAGGAATATGTTTAGCAGAACATCTAAAATAATGTAAAAAATTTACCGAAAATAATCTAAATGCCCAGTTTCTCTGAGTAGAGCTCTTGTAACATGACACTAATGAAAATTCTAACTGCATCTTTGATATAAAACCCCACTTACTTAATTCAAGCTCACAGTGATAGTACCAGGGTTTTCACAGAGGGTTTGTCTGGCTATCTCGTGAAAACATGAGACAAAAGTTACAGTTAATATTTGAATTGAAAACTGACCCTGACTGAGCTAGAGTATATAGATGAGTAGCTGAGCATAATACTATGTAACAAAAGAAGATTATTTTAATCCTCTATTTGATGTTCACAAAAATAGTCTAATTCTTACATTATATGCTGTTATATGCAGAAATCAATGCTGACATTTTTTTTGGAGACGGATTTTCAGCTTTCCTACGCTATCTACTATCCTTTGAGTAATGACAATTGGCTGAAACCTCAAGCCTAGACACTTAGCCTGTAGTCAGGTCATTAAAATTAACACTTCTTCACTAAATTTAAACTGTTTCTTCAGTCTCGGAACTTAACACATGAATGATAATTATTCTGAGAGCATTGGGGCAAGAACTTTCAGTTCAGCATTTGTAATTCATGCACTTCAATAATATGCCAGTATACACTACGCCATAGTGTATATAGGCATATTACTGAAATGCATGAATTACAAATGCTCAACTGAAAGTTCTGTAATCAGGTATTTAGAACCACCAGAACATAAAGATGTAAAAAAACAGTTGTCAGATTAGGATTCAAATTAAGGCAAGAATTGAAAACTGGAAGCTCAGTGCAATAATTTTTCATTACCCACTGTGGTGATACACTGAAAAAATAAAGGTGGTGGGGTGGGTGTCCAAGTGGTCAGAGGAAAAAAATATTTTTTTTTGCACGTGGGTGGGTGGTGGTCAAAAGGTGTAAAAAAAATATTTTAGGCCTTGTGTCCGGAATTTTTTGGAAGACCCCCACCCCTTGTTCAACACAGCAAAAATTTCTCAATAAGTGGGTTCAGCACTATTAGGAGAGACCGACTAACCACCCAAGGTGGCGGCGTTGCTCTTCTAATAAAGCAGAACAACAAAACTAAAACCATAAGAACTAATCACCTCGATGCCGAGGTGATTGCAATTGAAATCACAGTCGACAATAAAATCATCGCGATTGTTTGTTATTATAACGACCCAAGCAAAACTGTTTCTGACACTGTCTTTGAATTCTTCACGAGGAAATACAATCACTGCATTTTCCTCGGCGACTTCAATGCCAAACACCTGTACTTTGGCTGCAACAAAACCAGCCCCAACGGTGAAGCCTTCCTCGAAATAACAAAAAAAACATAACCTCCATGTGATTATGAACGACAACTCAGCAACCTATATCAGTAGCAACCCACTATTTCCATCCGATATCCTCGACGTAACTATCGCCAGTGACTCCCTAATAAACCAAATCGAGACCACTGGGTCGGCGATGAGGACTTATGCAGTGATCACCTACCGGTACATGCCTCACAGCAGCTAGGCAATGGCCCACTCAGATACCACCCCCCCCCTACCTCCGCAAAAATTTTAGAAAAAATAATTGGAACCTCTACCGCGATATCATCGATGTCAAACTCACAAACACCCCTCCCCCTCCACCCAACGCAGCGGAACTGGAAACCCAATGCGAGGGCATAGTAAAAATCATTAACTCAACCCTAAACGAAATATGCCCAAAAGAAGAAGTGCACCCCTGGAGAAATACCATCTCGGGCGACACACTGTCACTAATCAAAACTAAACGGAAAGCTCTTCGCGCTCTTAAAACCGAAACTGACCCCGGTAAAAAAGCTGACCTCAAAAAAACATAACCGCCTTCATGGCGAAGTCAAGGAAGCCCTCAAAGCTGAAAAACAAGCCAACTGGGAAAAGGTAACAGCCAATCTAAATGGGGTCCAAGATGCTAAAAAATTCTGGGACTCTTTCAAAATCCTAACGGGGCAAAAAAAGAAACAAGGGCGGCAAAGCCGCTGCCAAACCCCTTAAAAGGGAAGACGATTCCTTTACGCTCACCGACAAAGACAAGGCCGACACATTTGCCGATCTCCTAAGAAAAACGCATCGCCCGTATCAAGGCGCAGGCAATGATGACGCCGTCATAATTGCAATGGTCACTTCGTCAACGAACACCCTAAAATCTACCGTGACCCCAAATTCGATAACGAGCCAGAAGACGGGGATGACGATGACCTCGTCACCCCCATCACCAATGACGAAATCATCAACGTCATTAAAAAATGCAAAAATTCGTCCTCACCCGGCGAAGACGAAGTGAGCTACAAAATTCTTAAACAAAGCCCAAATTCCCTAATCGAAAAACTAAACAAACTGTTCAACTCTCGTCTCACCCATGGCTACTTTCCCAAGTGTTGAAAAAAAGACATCGGTGTCATGATACCAAAACCTGACAAGGACCCTCCGACCCAGCCAGCTACCACCCAATCAGCCTCCTCAGCTGCATTGGTAAGACATTCGAACGAATCCTTACCAATCGGTTCAGGGGGCACTTTGAAGACATAGATTTTTCAATAAATGGAAAAGAGCCTGTAGAAACCCTAAAGAAGGCATCGAGCATGTATACCGACTAGTGACCCAAATGAAAACCGCGGCAGTCCTGCTAGACGTTGAAAAAGCATTCGACTCAGTCTGCAGGCTTGATGGATGACTCCCGGTTTTTCAAAAACTAAACTGTTGGAGCTTTCTCCACTCCTTTTTGTAACCGCTATGGTCATATACAGGGGCCGCCACCAAACCATCGTTGCTGCTTGGTTTTCTTTTTTCTTCTTCCCTTAAATTTGCCATCGCACAACATTATATTCTGGCTCGCCACCATGGCGGGAATCAAACCTCTTCCATCGCCAAGCTGGAACCGAATAAAGCCCACTCTCTAATAGTCTTACTGGCGTTGAGGGGTTGATTATTGACAATCTATCACTCCAACGCAAACTGCCGGGAATTCTCACCGCGTGCATACCCCGTCATATCCCATTTGAGGCAATAGGAAGCTAGGCCTGTGTGATCCAAGTGAAATAAAATAAGGCCAACCGGGTCGCAAGGGAATCCCACATCGTCCCTGCGCGCCTTCGACGCTCTAAAACCTTTCATTCATTCAAATTACACATCAGTCTAAAATGGCAAATGTTCAAGTGAATGTTCGGTTTATCACCAATGGACGTGGTGGTCAGAATTTAGTATATGGCGGCTATAAATTTAGGATAAAAAGCAGTAGAAATGACACGGTGCATTGGAAGTGCAGTGAAGGTGGCTGCTCAGCAACCATAAACACCAAAGATGGTATGCTCACGTCTTACAGAAATTCACACAACCACCAGGCAGATGAAGATAAGTTACTGTCGACGAGATGTTACATGTAGCTAATTTAAAAAAAACTGGTACGCACAAACTCCAGACAATAATATATCATGAAGAAATAACCGCATTGCGGTCAACGGACTACGAGCATGTCATCCCGAAAGTTCCCACGTTATACAGTATGCATTCCAGTTGATATTGTCAAAGAGCAAAGAACATACCATCTCTTCCATCTCAGCGTTCTGAAAAAGATCTACCAGACTTGTACACTAACACTATTTCTGGTCAATCTTTTCTTTTATATTTTGACGTCAACAACAATTTTCTTATATTTTCAACACATCAAAATCTTGAACATCTTGCAGCAGCCAACACATATTTTTGCGATGGAACTTTCAGTATGACTCTCTATTTATTCTACCAGATCTACACAATCCACGCAACTGTTGATGGGAAGATGTGTCCTTTAGTGTATGGACTTCTCCCCCACAAAACCAAGGCGACGTATCACCGCTTCTTCCAGGCAATACAGCAAAAATCAGCAGAAAGTAATAAACTTGTCACCAACAACTGTTTTTACTGACTTTGAGAAAACTGCACAATCTGCAATTCAAACTGTTTTTCAATGTGAAATGAAAGGCTGCCTCTTTTATTATCACCAGTGTATCCAAAGAAATGTGCAGCGTTGTGGCCTTCAAAGTGCCTTTTATTCTGATGACAGCATAAATCAGTTGTCCGTCGTGCATTTGCACTTCCTCTTATAAGGCAATGTGACATTGACGATGTATGGTTGAATGCGTAGGAAAATGTTGATTTAGAAAATGGAAATTTTCTAAAGTTTGCCGATTATGTGACAGAACCGTGTGTTGAAATGCCAGGCAGGGACATGTGGAACCATTTTGACACTGTAGGTCCACGGATCACAAACCACGTGGAAGGCTGGCATTAAAAAAATTTAAAATTCCAAGTTGAGTGCTGCACACCCAAATTTATTCAGATTCATGGATCTTATAAAAAAAGAACAAGATCAAACAGAGACTGTTATCATGCAATTACAATTCGGAGGGAAAAATGCGACCTCGAAAGAGGAAATACCGACAATTAGACCAGGGTCTGGAAAATGAGAAACGAAAATTGTTGAGTGGTGCCAAGACTGTTCTTGAATATGCTGACTCTATATCACATCTCGTTGGGTTATAAATGTTTAATTTGCTTATTCAGTTTGTAAAATTCGGATAAAAATACATTTTTTGTATGCAATTCATGTAAAAAATACATTTTTTGTATGTTTGTATGCCTGGTTTTATGTATTTTTGTATGGGTATTCTCATGGTAATATATTTAATTATTAAGTAGTGTGTGAAAAACTTATTTTTGCGAAAACCGACTGAATAAATGTATCTTGAATTAAGCCGTTATCTCTCATTTCTCCCATTTATCAGAAACAAACTATACTTTCCTAACACCCAGAAAGTATTGTTTTAGCACTCAACATGCACCACTGACTCCAGGTTAGAAACCAATAGGTGCCGGTATTCCGAGACCCCCCCCCCCACCCCCCCTTTACAGAAAGCCAGGCAGGGTAAAAATTATTGGAAATTTAATGTTTCTTTACCAGATGACGCTAATTTCCGTCAAGCCTTTATCAAGGTTTTTACAACATTTAAGGGCAATGCCACTGTCTCCCCCGAGTGGTGGGACAGTGAAAATATGAAATTAAAAATTTCATAATTTCTAACTCTACGAAAAAAGCTTCAGTGAAACGTGAGGTAATGTCTTACTGTGAGAGGAAATACTGTTCGCTTCAGCAGTGTGAAAGATTAGATCCTGGTTTTTATTCCGAGGAAATCAAAAATGCCAAAAAACAAATAAAAAATTTACACAATCATTTGGCTGAAGGGGTGATAATTCGCTCTAGGCTTCAAAATGTTGAATGTAATGAAAAGCCCTCAACATTCTTTTTCCACAAGGAAACTAAAAATTCAAAAGAAAAGTTAATCACATTATTTATTTATTGGTGTTTAAGGTCACATACTTATGCACAATGGCTAATCATAGCCGTGACAGTTTTAAGGGTGGGGGAAGCCGGAGAGAACCACCGAGCAACGACGAGCAGCTGCCAGCTCAACAACATCCTAACTCCGCACTGCAGCACAGACAGGGTTAGATTGGTTGAAGACATGCGCACCATCGACACGCAGTATGCCTTAGTGCACGGAGTTATCGTGCACCCATGTGGACATTCGGGGTTAAGTGCCTTGCCCGAGGACTCGACGCGGGAATCCGAATCGATCGCTCAGACGGTCACCTATCCGAGGACTAACCGGCCTCGAAGTTGCTTAAGGGGCAATATAAGTAATGGAATTATGTTTATTTTGAAAATTCTCACCTCAGATATTCCTTCAATGCAAATTACACACAAAATGCAAGTATGAAGACCGATGTATACAACACGAAACACGCGGGAAATCAACTCAGAATCGACCGTAGGCACCACTGGTTCCTGGAAGTCTGCTACCGTATTCGTACCAGAACTGATAATTTGATAGTATTTCACGAGAACAACTTGTGGCCAAATGTGCTTTACACATCTAATAACAAAGCTAGAGGATCAAAATTCTCGAGCAGCGACAGAGCTACATGGGGGTACATGCTTCTGTATACAAATGGATTTACTTTCGATTTCCGGTCGACGTCAATGGACGGAAAAACCATTTGTTTTCAACGCCATGTAAAATAAAATGAGAAAGATTGCCTTAATACAGTATTCTGTTATTAGCTAGAGACTGCACAGTTGTCATATTCAATGCGAGGTATCATGATACCTGTTGAAATTTCTCTTAGAATTACGATTTTGTTTTTCGATGGAAATTCGTGGTATCGAGTGATTTGCGCATGTCTGTCGACCATAGAAACCATCTTCAATAAAAAATGCAGACAGTGTTGTCCTTTTCCAAAATGCAGTCCTATCGCTGCACTCGAGAGTGTTTTGAATGCCTAACTTTGTTATTGAATATCAGAAACACATTCGACCACGAGTTGTTCTTGCAAAATATTTTATTTTCAGTTCTTGTACGAATATGTAAGAAAAATATATGTGTAGGTGTGTGTGCATGAATCTGGTGTATGAAGGCGAATTGGTCGCTTCGATATTGAAGGTGTTAAATCACTTTGTGGTGGCCTTAAGTTTTCGCACACATTAGTGAGAGATAGAAAAATGGGTTAATTTCCACGTCGGCTGATTGTCTCTTGTTGATCGTCGAGGTGAAAACAACGCATGCAGTAATCAATGTGAACACGCACGGATTTTTGGTGATCTGGAAGTCGAAGTGATTGGGTTGACTCCTAATACTTTTGGAGAACACATCGGGACTTCATAGAGGTAGGTTGTACTTTTGTACTCTCCTCCAGATTAACTCCCCATCGGGGCCGGTCACTATAACATGGAATTCTGATCCTCGTCCTACGCCGAATTCCCAATGACGGCTCTATTAATTTAGTAAAAAGACAAGTTTATTCACGATTAGCCCGATGCATCTTATTTAGTTGTGAGATGCCTCGGTCCAATCGATGAAATTCGGCGTACGACGAGTTTCGGAGGGTCGATAGATTTGAAACCCCGCCCCTCCCATTTGGCAACTTTACGGAATTTTATGGTCGCATTCATTGGCACGATTCAACCCTTTGAAATGCGTATTTTTTATTTAAGGGGGAAGAAGGTGAGATACGACGGGCAGGCTGTTTGGTGTAACGGCCTAAATTTTTGATGTGTAGACAAAATTTGTGAGCGCGAGGGATTCAGATTGAACAGCTCTTGATATGAAAATTCGTAGTTTTATACGATCGTTGGCGTAACCCTTCCGCCGGTAGAGAGTTTCGGGTGTTGGAACTTTTGGTTCTGACCTGCGTAGCGCTCCCCTTCTTTAGCCAAGGGTGGTAGCAGGCTGAGCGCTCCCCTTCTTTAGCCATGGGTGGTAGCAGCCGTAATATTTATAAAAAATCATCGATGTTTGGTATGTAACTCTTTTGCCGGGGAAGTGGGATTTGGTGATCGAAACAGTGGTTATGGCCTGAAAAGTGAATACCTAATAGACGGTAGAATAAATTTGTTTACACCTATAGAGTGGAGATGTAGTTGTACATGCCAATTGGAATATGAAAAATGTAAATCCAAAATTCCACGTGACTTCCTCCGAAGTTGAAATAGTAATAGGGGGGATTGTATTAAACGTTAAATTAATATATATATATTTAAATCTTTCGCCATTTGTTGTTGTTTGTTTTTTCCAGCTTATAGCCCTTTCATTGAGACCGGATATTATTATTTTTTTTATCATTAAACGCGGTTCAATAGTGGACTTGAAACATGTCCTTTAAATTCACCTATGTGTATGATTACCCTTGGTTGGCTTTTGCGACGGGGCTGTCGGCTAGAACTCATTTCTTGTAAGTGGGTTCGAGACGAGAGCAACGGCGCAAGAGGGGTGCCAAGGCAGCGTTAAACGTTTGTGATAGTCCTAGGTGACTGAGAAAGGAAACTAATCTCTATTTAGGAACGAACCTGCAGAAACCCCAGACAACAAATTTGTGTACGGCTAGATCTTGCTTGACTTCTGTGCGAGGCTGTCTGCTGGAACTCACTTCTTGTAAGTGAGTTTGGGCCGAGAGCGTCGGCGCAGAGGAAGGGTCTAGGCGGGGTTAGATCAGTGTCGTTATAAATACGATAGCAGACTTCCAGGAACCAGTGGTGCCTGCTGTCAACTCTATGAGTTGATTACATATGTGTTTCGTATTCTATACATCCCAACCTTCATTTTGATGTATAATTTGTGTATATTTAATCTGAATTTAAGGAATATCAGGGATGAGAATTTAAAAATAAACAAAATTCCATTACTTATATAGTCCCTTAACTGCGGTGATCTGACGAGAAACGGTTACTACAACGCCACTGTGCCCACAAAGTCAATCACACTGTTAAAAGATAATCAAAATGTTTATGACACAACTGAAACAATTGTTGATCACTGCAGATGTTTTATTGACAGCTGTACTCCAAGGAGGCTGTTAATGAAGAGGTGTGCAGGGATTTCTTACAGGATGTTCCAAAACTAAATGAAAACCAAGCTGAATCGTGCAAGGGCCTTGTCAGTCTGCATAAAATTGAAGCTGCCCTTCGTTTGATGCAGTCGAACAAGAGCCCTGTTTCTGATGGCCACCCTAAAGAATTTTATTTAACATTTTCCCCCATTTTTGACTCAATTTCGGTTGAATTATTTCATAAATGTTTTATCTCTGGTGAACTGTCAGAGTCTCGGAGATTAGGATTTATTACTCTGTGTAAAAAAAGGGACAATGCCGAGGATTCAAAATTCTAGAGGCCCGCATCCCTTCTTAATGTAGATTATAAAATCCTTTCAAAAGCATTATCCTTACGATTGCGCAAAGTGTTACAGTATATTGTTCACCTGGATCAGACCTCTTCTGTTCCTGGGAGAACAATTGCTGATAACCTTCATCTCATGCGTAATATTATTGATTATGTAAATGAAAAACAATTATCTGTTGCCTTTCTCTGTTCAAATTTATTAAAAACTCTCCGAGAATTTTGTTTTGGAGAAAATTTCATTTCATGGGTTAAACTTTCATATACTGACATTATAAGTTCAGTAATGGTCAACTGACATATCGTCGTGCGAGAACCACAAGGTTCTGTCTTCCACTGGAAGATAGAACCTTATGGTTCTCACACGACGATATTTCTGAACATTTTTATGCTCAGCGTTCAATCAGACAAGGATGTAGTCTCTCGCCATTATTGTATGTTCTTTATTTAGAACCTTTTGGCAATCAAAATTAGGGGGGGGGGGGGGGCACATATTAAAGGCACGTCTCTTCCTGGAAGCTCCGACACTGCCACGATATCGTTATATGCCGATTACTCCACTGTCTTCTGCACGAATCAGGAATTAGTGGTTGGACTATTTCGGTAGGGCATCTGGTGCAAAATTAAATTTAAAAAAAAGCTTTTGTATTTGGGCACTTTCGGTCACCGGCGGATAATAAATTTGGAATTTCTTGGCCAGATGGATCTGGAAAAAATTTAGGCGTATTATTTGGGAAACATGTTTCACCAGATAATACATGTCATGAAATTTATACAAAAATTTGTTAAAACTTTAAATTTTTACAAACCACGACAACTTTCTTATTTTGGCAGAAGTTTAATCCCGAAGGTCATGGCCTGTTCAAAATTATGGCATGTGGGTCAAATTTTAAACATTCCAAAACATATCAAAATTTTTCAAAGGTCATTAATCCGCTTTGTTTTGGGTAATAAAATTGAAATACTGGCGAGAAATGTACTTTACAATAAAATTAAGGAGGGTGGTTGATCAGTTGTTGATATTCCTTCCAAAATAATGGGTAAGACTACTTACCGAGAACAACCGAGAACAACTGAGAACAAATTGAATTAATAAATAAATGCAAAACTAAATATTAATTGTTAGCATATAGGTACTCTATGTTGTATAAAAAATAAGAAAAGTCAAATTTAGAGCTTTTAGATCAACTCATTCTGTGGTGATGGTGATTATTTATCAATTTCGTATTCGCTGCCGAACCGAGAAGAGACTACTTTCCGAGAACAAGACTGACTGTTAATTAACACTGACTGCATGTAGTTTCATTTGTTCTCGGTGTGTAGTCTGTTCTCGGTGTGAATACAAAATTAAATAATTCCCATCACATAAACTTTAAATTTGTTTTTTTTTAAATATAGAAGCACAATTCCCATCACCATTTACTAGGTCTTTGGACCTGCAAGTCATAGACTTGACTGGTTTAAAATTGTCTGTTCTTTTGTCGCCAAAACTGGTACACACAATTCCCATCACCATTTACCCGGGCTTTGGACCTACAAGTCATACATGTAGACTTGGCTGGTTTAAAATTGTCTGTTCTTTTGTCGCCTATACTGGTGCACACAATTCCTATCACCATTTATCTGGGCTTTGGACCCGCAAGTCATACATGTAGACTTGGCGGGTTTAAAATTGTCAGTTCTTTAGTCATGCATACCGGTACGCACTTCTTTTTTGTATTAGAGGACACTGTGCAGTGATCAGTTAATGGTACCAGCTGCCCCTGCCTTAGGTTGTTCCATAATTGGAATCTTACCCGTCATCGGAGACAGACCTGCGTCACCTAATATACTCACTTATTTTTGAAAGTGGACACTCTATGGTGTTCACTTAATGATACCAGCTGCCCCTGTCTTAGGTTGTTCCACACTTGGAATCTTACCCGTCATTGGAAACAGACCTGCATCACCTAATATACTCACTTCTTTTTGAAAGCAAACACTGCATAGTGTTGAGTTAATTCTTTCTTGTGAGTTTTGTTCTTTTTTGTTTGTTTGTGGTTTTTCTTCGTCTTTTTTAGGTGGGGGGGGGGGGGGGGGGGGTATGCACATTTCCCCTGGCAGTGCTCCACGTCCCGCGGCTTGGGACCTTACTTAGGCCAGACGTTGACGTTTAGTGCTAATGCCACTACTCGTTTTTAAGTTCTTCACTCGCTTTCGCTGGCCAGGTTTTTTTGCCACGACTGCAGTTTTTGGAATAATCAATCGACCGTCTGTCGAGGAACAAAACAGGACATCACCTCAAAGAAAACTGATAATCAATAACTCAACATCAAAGATCACCATATGCTTGGCTGGTTTAAAATTGTTTTGTTACTAATCTGTACATAATATAGAGTAGATACATGCCTTAAACCAGGGACCGATCAGGACTATTTAAAATACGCCCTAGCTTCGGAGCCTATTTTTTCAATTCATGCGCCAGATTTCAATTTACGGAGTCGCACTGCTGTTTGTAACACACACCGCAAGTATGTAATAGCTCTCATCATTTTCATTTAGTACACTATAGCAAACATTAATCTGCACTATGGTTTCTGATCAAGTCTTGGCTGCCTATTTAGGCAGCCAAGACTTGATTAGAAACCACAGTGAAGATTAATGCTTGGTAATTTAGACTTGAAGTATTAACTTAAGCACTCTACAACAATGATAAATGATAATCATATATATAATACATGTAAGCGTGTCTCTCTCGATTATCCATCAAAAGAATATCAAAATATGATCTGAGAAGTTACGCGCCAACTGAGAAGCCTATTTCTGAGATTTAAGAGCCAGGTCCTGATGTTTCAGAGCCAAATACGCACTGGCGCATGCCCAGGTCGGTCCCTGTTATACGCAAACAAACTTTAATTTTAATTTTGAAATATTTTGTTTTGTTCTCGGCAAGTAGCCTCTTCTCGGTTCGACACTGAATGTGGGAATTAATAAATAGTCCCATTCACCATAGACATGGCTGGTTTAAAATTGTTTGGTTACTAATTTGTACATAATATAGAGTACTTACATGCTTTATACGCTAACAATAAACTTTTATTTCGATCTTTATATATTATTTTGTTTTGTTCTGGGCAAGTAGTCTCTTCGCGGTTCTGCGCCGAAGGGAAAGGATTAATGAATAACCCCCTTCACCATAGACTTGGTCGATCTAAAGTTGTTTTTTTTTCTAGCTTTTACACAGTACCTGTATGGCAAAAATTAATATTTATTTTTGCCTTTATTTATTATTTTGTTTTTTGTTCTCGGTTGTTCTCAACTGTTCTCACCGAAAATAGTAGCTTTCCGTTTAGAATATATTAGGGATATAGTTTTAAATCGTGAAGCTAAGTGTGTACATTTTGCCATATATTGGGTGGGGTTGAGCCGGAGAAGGTTTAATCCCACCCTTGCTGATAATAATGTACCACACTCAGATAACATCCCTCCTTTCTATACGGAAAGTATGAGATATGTCAGAGTATATTACTGACCCACATTTTAATTGGCAAGGCTCATTTTCTAAGTTGTTTTGTAATGTGATACTGAACAAGAACCGGGGCGTGCCTCGTGTGATTGGTCAGTACCCTGGTATAAACTTCAGTGAAGTCTGGTGTCGAGTTAATGACTCTTTGGTTTCACCCATTGCCAGGGGCATTGGTCGGTTAATCAGTCATGATAGGTTGTTGGTAAACAACTTTTTATATGACAGGAACATTTCTGACACGAGAAAATGTTGTTTCGGTGCTCCCTTTATTCTCAGTTAAGAACAGAAACTCTCGTAAATTTGGGTCGTCTCGCTGGAAAGAGATTTCCTCTAACCAGGGAGATAATCCAGTTTTGCGAGATACCTGACGCTTTAAATTTAAATAATTTCAAACAACAATCTTTTCTATATATAATTGGCTTATTTAAGGAAACAGTTTGGTTAACCCGAAATTCATTAAAATTTAATACAAAGTCGTTTACTCGGAGCAGTCTGAAATTCCGATTTCAGGCCGCTCTGAGGAACCGAATTTATATAGATTCTCTCAGATTTTCCAGACAGTGTGTTTTGGCTCATTGGTACCCCTTAATTTTGATTTCTCCAAAAGATGAGTTGGTGTTGACATTCTAGGTCAACTTTGTTTTGATTGCTTTCTACTACAACGCGTTTGTATTAAATTAATCACCAGGGCGTTTTACTACGACTTTTACAACTTTTGATCACGTGGAGTAAACAGGATAGTATTTGTCCCACTCAAGCGTACAATTGGTTCCCTTTCACTTCATAATTTTATTTCATTGGTTAAAATTCTGTGTCATTGTGACGTGGAGTGTCTCAGCATTCCACTCCGGCGAAAGGTGAAATATTCCACGTCACAATGAGAAGGAATGTTTTACGTATTTGGATGGTTTTCTCGGGTAGGTTATAGCTAAAATTAATTATAGATATCTGAAACATGGTGGTTAAGAGGGCTTTCCTACATAATATATAAAATAAAATATTTTTTTAAGAGAAATTCTTGATGCAAATCATTGGGATAAATTCAAAGTACATTTGCCAGCTTGTACAGCTGTAAGTAGTACAGAATGTGGCCATCAGCCTAGTTTTGGGGAAAAGGGGTGGTGGAAGGGGGTGAGAGGGGTGGATGACGTAATGTAAATTAAAATGTTACGCAAGGTAATTAACATGACGCCATGTAATGAATGTAATTAATGAATATTTTTTTAATCTCCAATTAATAACTGTTGCGTAATTAATTGTAATTAATGACTGTTGCATAATTAATGTAATTAATGAGTAATGAGTGTTTTTAGGGTTAATTATAATAATTAGTATATTAATAAATGTTTACGTCGATTAATACATATTTTTTTAAAGTCATAATTTGGGAGAGAAAAAATTAGATAATAAATTATGTATTTAAAAATAATATTGACGTTCGTATATTTCGCCGACTGTTGGACATATATATGAATGCTATCAGCTGACTCTTAACTGGACACGTGCAAAGATAAACACTGCCTTGTGTCTAATATTATGGGTGTAATTAAAAATCAATCAAATCGTGTTAAAATGATGATCTCACGCGACAGATGTGTCACGCTTAAACTGAACACATGCGAAGATAACGACTCCATTGTGTCGAAATTATGGGTGTAATTAAATCTAATAAGTTGGCGTGCTCCCTACATATTAATAGCACAAATCAATTCTTGTTTTTATGGCGGTCATTAAACTCCCATAAACCTATGTTTTCTGATTTTATGTCTCCGCAATAAAATAATTTTTTAATCCGATGACCACAAAAATCGCCACGATGTACACGGGGTGGAGGCTGTATATGCCAGTGCATTATGCCAAAACTTTCAAGAGATGAGTTAACGGATCATTTGAAAACCTATTAAGAAGGTGCTTTGAACTGTCAGTTTTGTATTTCAATACCAAATTCAACAAAGAGAATCAGTGTACATCTACAGACGGTGACGTCAAGGAGTTCCAGTGCACGTTTTGTCTGAAATCCTGTACTAGGAAGGATACATTAGAAAAAACAAATGGGGAACTGTCAAATCTCGACATTTTACTGTGCGACTTGCGGGGAGAAGTTTCAACAGCCGATTCAACTTAACCATCATAATGCCACTAGTAGTAGTTGAGATGCATAACTCGATGTCGAATGACCGGTGGAGGCGTGGGTAGAGGAGCCGCTCCTCATCAAATAAGGTTGGGGGTCAAAGGAGGTTATGGGGAGGGGTGAAGGAGACAAGTGTGCAGTCATATTTTTAAAAATTTCAATAACCTTAATAGCTATGACGTAGTCCCCCTAATAAATAGCGTATGTTCATTTAATATATTAATTTTTTGTTAACTGGTAGAGTGCTCAATTATTTTTGGCTATCAAATCTTGTACACATGTCTTTGCCCTGTTATAATTTATGGGAGAGTGCCTATGGGCGTGTCTGTGGGCGTGCCTATGGGCACTCTCCCATAAATTGTGACATGGCAAACCCATAGAGACTGAATAATATTACTTCAATGATAATACAAAGTACATGCACTCAATATGAGCCTCCAAGCTATGGTACCTGTACTTCAGAATAAAGCCCAGCACTCTACCAGTTAAAGAATCTATAATTAATTTTTATTCCACAAGACACTTCTCGAAAAACAAAATAGCGTTACAGTTCGACAGAAATACATGTATGACTTGAATCCATTTATTCATGGCGGTCTGTCGCTTATCAAAACACCCCGAGGCTAAACTATTGTAGCAAAAAAGACCAGTTGTAAATAATGGATGGAATATTCTCAATTATATTATTTCATAGCATTTAAAATTGACAGAATTTAGTTGATTTTTCTGAAAGGTGACGACAATAATTGCTTTTTCATTCAATTATTTATTTAACAGTGGTTTGCCTTTGCATGGTGGTTCTCTTCGGCTTTCTCCAACTGTCGTTAAATAAATAAATGAAAAACTACCCTTCTCTCATAAATATTTTGACCTTTATCCAAAATTTATCATAACAGGGCAAGCCCCCTTCCGTTATACAAGTTTTGTGGATGGAAAATCAGTAGTACCCTAGTTTACCCCTCTCACTGTGACAGTGGTACAAAATGCTGTTACCCGATCACAAAATGGTAAAAGGATACGCGACTCTGTATTAGCCACCCAAAATTGCGACACTTGGGAAAATATAACTCGCCTAGAGCTGCACCAAAGCTACGGACACAATTCAGACTTCCATGTTGTGTCCTTGGGCAAGCCAATTAACCCTGATTGTCGACATGGGAGCACGATGACGCTGTGTACTAGGCATACTGCACGTTGATGGTAGGCATATGTTCAAGCAATCTAACCCTACCTGTGTGGCAGTGCGGATTTATGATGTCGAGCTGGCAGTTACTCGTCGTTGCTCGGTGGTTCCCTCTGGGTACTCCAGCTTACTCCACCCATAAAATTGTCACGGTCATGATTAGCCATCGTGCATAAGTATATGACTTTAAACACCAATAAATAAATAAGGTACGGACATTGTGGGATTTTAAATCTATTAAGACCTGAATAATTTATGAATCGGCGCGTGTTATTTGATTCTAGTGAGTACATTGACAGTGGCTTCTGGACCTCGAGCTGGAAGAGGACTGACAATTGTGCATAATTCCAAAATTTCCGTGTTTTATTTAGAAATTTGGGCATATTTATGGTAGTGCCAAAATCGCAATTTACTAGCTCTCTCTCCCCCCACCCCCTTATTGACAAAAACACGAGTAAATTGTGTACGTTTATTTATAACTTGAACTTGATGTCCGGATGTAATGAAATAGGTGTATTTTCTGCAGACATTCTGTTAAATTCTCAGATTTATTCATGTAAACACAGCTGGTTTACAAACCTGTATAATTTTGTTTTCAACTAAGTAAAAATGGTATTTGAAAGTTACCGAGATAACGCTCCGATTAGCATGTTTAAATGGATCTAACTTCGCCAGCCCGACCCACCATTTTGCCCACCATGATCACAACATACATTTCAATTGATGCTCTCTCTCTCCATCCTCACCACCCGCTTTCAGTCAATATCGATGATACAGTACGGGTGGAAACTAATTATATTCAAACTGTTGTTTTTTTCTGTTTTTTTGCACCCCCTCACAGCGCAAATCGAAATGAAATCTGATTGATTGAACCATACAGCACATGCCAAAATTAATTTTCGAACGCAATTTTTTTTAAGCATGTCCCTATGTGCCGCTATCAGCATCTATGGTCGTAGCGTAACGTTGTGGTAAAACGTTCATTTTGTACAAAACTCAATACCTTTCTCTGACAAATGCCTACATAAAAACAAGATAATACTCGAGAATGCCTTGTGTACCTGCCTTTTGTTGATAAAATATGTCCTGTATTAGACTGCATTGCCAAATATTATTAATGTACCCGCTTAACAGCCAATTTTTTTTTATCGGATCACAATGTTTGATTTGAATAATTGCCGACTTTTTATTAAATCGCATTCAGTAATTTATGTTGATTTCCTGAAGTGGGCGAATGTCAAATTTGCCGAGAAAGGCACTCTGTACTTTACGAGGCGCCACAAATAAAACAATGACAAAATCTGAGATATATAGAGGATATTCACGAAAATTTGATGAATACCGAAAATATCTCGTGAGTGGCTACAAAGAAATATGAGGATCTTCACGTGCGACGCAGTCGCGAGTGAAGATCCTCATATTTCTTGTAGCCACGAACGAGATATTTTCGGTATTCATCAAATTTTCGTGAATTTTCTTTTTATTTAATGCTCTACGACTACAAACTCTCCAATTTGTGGCCTTTATTTGCCATTAAGGCGCAAAATTTATGTGCCGAACCGGCGTCCATACAAAAATTACAACAACCAAACTCCAACCATTGGAATGTGTGAATATCCGCACAAAAAGTAGTCCCGTCTTATTTCTCCCCTAACTTTACGATTTACCAAGGCTGGCGAATTGAAATAATCGCAATGTGTTTCGAAGAAATAGAACAATAACAAAAAATACCACTTTCTTATTTTCAATAACAAGACACGTCATTTTATTTTTTTTGAACTCAATGCACTGAAGACGTGTGAAGTTGAACTGAAGAAATTTGAAAGTGATTTCGGCTTTTCGCTGGAAGGTGAATGAGAAAGTCAAACTTTGAAACCGCTGATTTAATGATTTGATTTGGTCACTGTCACTATCAATTATTCGAATTCGTTTGTATTTGGGACTCTGGAATTCATTACTGATGTGCTGACTCGTTTAAAGTACATGTGATTCGTCATCCGAACCTACGATGAAATATCGATTTCTAAATATCATTTTGATATTTCGTTTTGCCGACCGACAGGGGAATATGACTTAATTTTTCAGCGTGAATTGATGCCTGAGCATTAAATAAAGTGCATTTTTTTAATTATCGATATTAACCAGAGATCAAAACTAATCAAATTGATTACTATTAGATTACAGATGGATATGAAATCTGCAATAAAATGAACACCTGTATATGCTGCTGGCCGCATTTTTAGTTGTTTGTAATGGTTGCTGTTCGGAATGTCGCCCTATTTGTGAGAGTTTTCGATTTTTTGGTCCAGTTTTATGCTTATTGATTGGAGCTTCGAGTTATCATTACTGCATGTTGGATTTTTCATCCGTTTTTCCTTTCGCTACCATGAATTCCATTCTACTGACTACTTTCTCAGTCTTTTTCAGTGGATTTTCTTTAGAGACTGGTCCATCGCAGCTTTGCAGAGATGATGTTTTCGCGAATAAAAAGTCCATGCGTTCTTTATTTCCGATCAGGCCTCTTGGGATATATTGATCTTTAAAGATGTTTGCCAAACTTTTCCAGCCTGTCGGTTGAAAATCTTTTCTTTTTCGTACCAGATCATTTATTAGAACACACATATTGGAGCCCAAAGTTGTAATGCCATTACACTCGAGTTGGTCTTTCTCAACCCAGGATAAATTGGGTATATTCTTATCTGAAGCAACAAATGGGCCCTCCCCTGCATAGATTCCGGTACACAGGCCAACAGGTCGATATCCGACTCATTTCCCACTGAAAAACTAGTCTTTAGGAAGTGTGGTTTGGTGTTTTCATTGCGTAAGTTTGAATGGCGCCGAAAGATTTCCTTGTAGAGCATCACTTTCTCTTCAGAACTCGATGTTGAAGATTCAGTAATTGGCCTCATGTCCCGGTCTATGGGTGGGACGGCTGCAGCATTTGGGTGTGTGTGTACATCCTGTAACGGCTCACTCCCCCACGGTTCAACACACTGCATTCTGTTTGGGGGTAGGATGGGCAAATCATTTAGAAGTTTATCCCTCAGTGATTCCCCCCATCACTCACGGTTTTACTGGTTCTAGCTTATTTGCAAGCCCCAAAGTATTGCCACTTGTTAATGCATTGTTCCAATTAAAGGCTAATTTCATATGCACTGGAGGATAGGGTAGTTGATTACAGATAGATCTGGTTGAAAACTCGGCTGTATTTGTGTTCTCTCCCCTTATAAGCTGTTTGTTGTTTACATTTTTGTGTAATTTTCGTCTGTGTCGATAATAATTAGTTTTATGAGAGTAAGATTTTCGACACAATTCACAGACATAGCGTGAATTCATCTTATTCGGAGGCGAGCAAATAGATTTGTGGGGAGGGTGGTAATGCTCTTCCATTTATATGTATGAATAGGGTGGGTCCTACCCCGACCTGCCAATAGCTGATTGGGCAATTATCTACCAAGATAGGGTGGATTCTACCCCAACCTGTTGATCATTGATTACTTCAAATTCTTCCACGGTGCATTGTGGGGAAATTACAGTGGTACGACTCTGAGGTAAAATAATTTTGTGCTCGACTTGAAACAGTTTTACTTTGAAAAACAAAAACATAAAAGTTGGATAAATGACAAGTTGGGGAATGGGGCATCTACACTTCACACACCACCTTGATAACAAATACCCACCCATCAATGTCACAGAAATCTTTTTCAAAAGGCCTTAGTCCGCTTTATTTGGGGAAATAACATTGAAACGTTGGCGAGAAATATTCTCTATAATTCTGTTAAAGAGGCTTGGCTGCTGACAATGTTGAAGCCAAGATACAGAGTTTTCGTTTGAGACACGTTCGTCAAATTTTGAATTCAAATGCAAAATTGGCACATTTTGCTAGATAGTGGGTGGGGCCGAGTCTGAGAAGATTCAGCCCCCACCCTGGCTAGGAATGATGTGCCACATTCCACATTTATTCCCAAATTTAATCAAAATTCTATGAATATTGTAAGGAACTTAAAATTAGATTCAGACTTTGATTTGGGGAGGGGGAATGACATCAAAATTATTTTACAATATGATACGAGACAAGAA
This sequence comes from Pictodentalium vernedei, assembly GCA_031216915.1. Taxonomy (NCBI): domain Eukaryota; kingdom Metazoa; phylum Mollusca; class Scaphopoda; order Dentaliida; family Dentaliidae; genus Pictodentalium; species Pictodentalium vernedei. The sequence goes on from CM062297.1 coordinate 37,256,090, forward strand.
CCGGGGCGTTCCCCGTATTCTTGCCCAGTATTCTAGGGTAGATTTCAATAAAGTTTGGCGATGTGTAAACAATTCTTTTTGTTCCCCGGCGGCCCGTATAATTAGTTGGTTAACAGCACATGAAGGGTTGTTGGTTACTGACTTCCTGTATGATCGTCATATAGGAGCAACTCGTAAGCGTGTCTCGTGTACTCGAAGGGAAACCCCACTCATCTGGTGTTTTTCTGTCCCTTCTATAAATTGTTAAGAATTGAGACTCACAATGCTGGGCGGCGACTCATTGTGAAGACCATTGCTTGCACCAGGGAGATGGTCCAGTTTCGTGAGGTCCCCTCATCTCTAAATTTAAATAAATTTCAAAAAGATTCATTTTTATTGATTCTTGGATTTTTCAAGGAGACGATGTACATCGCCCGGAATGCTATTAAAATGAACACAAAAAGAATTTCTGAGAGCAGTCTGAAATTTAGATTTCAGGCTGACCTGAAAATCCGTTTGCATGACGACTCCTTGAGATTAAGTAAAGTAAGTTTTTTTGGTTCATTGGCATCCCCTTGCAATTGAAACAAAACCAGGGGAATTTACATTTACTTTTTAAATGTTAAAATTTATCACTCCAGTTCTCGTTTTTTACTAGAATGTTTGACATTCTATCTGTGTTTGTAGAACATAATTTCACTAGGGCGTATTATTCCATTTCTATTGGTTCCTTCTTTTACTATGATTTGTTTATAGTCATTTGTTTTGGATGAAATGTCGTTACTCGACTGCAGCAAGGATTCTTCAAATTGGAATTTGATTGGACGAAACCATTACTGTGTCCAATCATAGCTGTCCTACGCGTCTGTGACGTGTGGGTATTCCGCTTTCTGTCTCCAGCAGAAGGTGATGTACGTCACCGTTTTTAATGAATTTCGTCCTTATCAGAGATTAGACAATCCAAGCATGGATGTGGCTAGAGGGTTTCAGCTGGGGGTGAGGGGGTGCCACCGGTGTAAATTCCAAATGTGAGTGGTTTCGATAGGTGGTTGCACTGCAGCGCTTGGTGATATCTTTTAACCCTTTACCCAACGAATCGCCCCCATCCGCCCGCGTAATATGCAAATACAGCTGCTGAAAAAATATTTTTCGACTAATTTCAACAAAACCATATCACGTGACCCCTCTTTGGAACGAGCTCGTTCCAAAAAGGGGTCACATGATATGGTTTTTTAAAAAAATGATATTTAAAATAATGAATTTTGAAATCGTCTGCATTGGGTAAAGGGTTATAAGCCCTTTTGAAAATGTTCACTAGTCCTGAAACGGATTTACTGGATTGATGTCAGAGTCGAAATTTTGAGGCTATGTCAATTTTAGAGTAGGAAAGTTTCTAGTTGGAAATAAAAGATCAAAATCTCTCATCGTTAGTTTGAATTTTAATATTTTTCATGAACAATGTTAATTTATTGAATTTCCAACTATTTGATTTTTGACCTCGGAATTTCCAACTATTGAAAACAAATACTCCTAGCTGGGGGGGGGGGTTAGACCCCCCCCCAATCCCCCCCCCCCTGAATCCAAGACACACCTTTTACATTAATTTGTTTTTGTTATCATATGATTGTAACTCTTGTAGTATTTTGTGCACTCGGGCAAAGAACTGTGTTACTATTTGCTCAGAGTTTGAAATTGTAGTTGGTCGCTCTCCATTGTTGGCGGGATCAGGACGGACTTTGTCGTTCGTGTTAAGGCTTTCAATGCGGTCAAGCCAGTTGTAACATTAATCCTCCTTGCCCGCCCTGTTTGGTGCCTGGTTGGTCTTCCATTTTCTGTGTGAGTTTTGTCGTCCGTGTCGTCAGTCCTGATATACATTTTCTATAGGCATTTGGTCTATCCTTTTGCGTTTGACAGCCATGTGGGGCCCTGTCGGGTGGGAAATGGTAGAGTAGATACCTGAATATAATTTTCCGATACCAGACAATTTACCATATTTTTATTCAGATATTGATCAGTCAATTGCATATATGTTTTTGTGTATCTTTGGATATTGGAATTATCAATTGTTTTAATAAGTCAGTCTCAGTCAGAGCATTATTTTGAATACTTCTGAAATTGTTTTGATTTTCAACTTATTTGACATTAGTACATCCCATACAGGAATTTGTTCGGTTGTGACCTGTTTGACGGAGCTCATAGAGCTGTCGGATGGTGTACAATGGAATAGATGCTAAATGTATCTCAATACATACGATGTTCGTTTCCCTGCTCACAGCCTAATTATATCATGTTTTGTGTCTGTCTGAGATCCCGTACGTCCATCTGAGCCACATTTTGACTGTTCAGCCTGCAGCGCAGGTATTGGTTATCGGATATCAGTGACAAATGGCCTGTAGATTGCTCGTGACAGAGGCTGCTGTCGCATTGCATAAAATTTCCAAACTCCGAACCATTTACCGTACCTTGAATCTGAATGGAACATGGCATGTAAGTAGTATGTCAGGGGCTTTTGAGGGATAGTTTGGATGACCCCGGTGGATGACCCCGGAAGTGACGTCATGTCACGTGACCCGGTGGCGCCATGTTGTGTTGTCCTGGTAACCCGCGTGAGCGGCCATGTGACGTCATCTCCATAGTGATACGTGGTGTTAGTGCGCATGCGCAGCGCGTGTTAGCATGATACGTGTTTCCGTCGTCCATTTTGTATACTGGAGGCCGCCATCTTGGTTTCTGTGGTAGCACGTGATTGCTATGTTACCCAATGTTTCTGCAATAAGACGGGATATGTTCGAAGGGTATGTTCCTTTGTAGAAGAGTAAATCTAATTACCACAAACAACCCGACAATCCTTCTAAATCACCAAAATCCACCCCAACTTTTACTAATTCGAATTCTTTCAGAATTCTCTGCTTCTATCTATATATGCAATAGTTTATGTCTACCTAGGCATGTTCCTTTGTTCTGGAGTATACTCCAGTAGCGTAGAAGAGCCTATTATTTGGAACAGTTTATCTTATCACTATATTTAGCATTTTCTGGTCTATTCTTGTTAGTTCTGACCCTATTCCGTGTACTCGTTGTTTCATATATATAACTAACCAATCAGATTGCTTGATTTCCCATAATCTGTATACAGAGTTATCTCCCTTCTATATAATAAAAGACTATATCCAATGGCCATATCCCATGGAATCCCATTTTGGGGAAACACCCGTGGCTATAGAATCCCTTTTCTGTCATATGTGCTTATGTGAAAAAGCACAATCTGACACAATGTGCCCTAGCACAAAGGCACATGCTTTATGTGCCGATATGTGCTTATGTGAAAAATAACAATGTGACACAATGTGCCCTAGCACATAGGCACATACGGGTATTTGAGGATACCTATGTCCTGGTATTGTTTTATTCGAGGATACCTACTGGAGAATCCATTTTGTCATATGTGCTTATGTGAAAAGGCACAATGTGACACAATGTGCCCTAGCACAAAGGCACATGCTTTATGTGCTTATATGTGCTTATGTGAAAAGGCACAATGTGACACAATGTGCCCTAGCACATAGGCACATACGGGTATTTTAGGGTACCTGGTATTATATTATTTGAGAATACTAGTTAGACTTTACATCCGGGTACTTCATGCTACATCCGGGTACTTCTGTTGGGGTAGTAGATAAAAAACAACAACACTGAATATAAATTTAAATTTCTTTTATTCAAGTATACAATTCAATGTCTCAAGGCATTTCTCTTTGTAGTTCTTCTTGCATGGGCTAACCATTTCATCTTGTGGGTTGGAGCTTCTTCCCATTGCATTGCTAGGTTCTTGATAAATTTTTCATTTGATAACTAGGCTTTGTTGGTTGCTTTAATTTCCTGTCTGGCATCTGTGGGTTCCTCTTTCTCTTGCTGTTCCATAGTAGTAACTTCAGTCTTCTTAGTAGTAATTTCATTTGTGGTTTGAGTGGAAACATCCTTCTTAGCTTCAGTAGTAACTTCATTCGTAGTGGTAACTTCATTCTTTATGGGAGCTGGCATCTTTTTCGTGTCTTCAGTACAAACGTCGTTCTTAGTGGAAACATCTTTCTTTGTTTCTGTAGAAACTTTGTTCGCAGTAGTAACTTCATTCTTGTTTGTATTGTGAGTCAGTTCTGTCTTTATTCTTTTGTTTACTGATCGGCCAGTATCCACACATCTTTGTTTCTTTTCACCAGCATCCATGTCTAGATTTTTTCTCTTGGCTGCATTTACCACACGATTCACTTGGGTCAGTTCCTGGGAAGTTAACTTTAATCCAGCATCATTCTTGAAGATCTGTATATGTAAGTCATCTTTGAATCTGAGCACCGTTGTTGACACAGACATCTTCACTCTTCGACGTTCAAAACGGAAATGAATTTATTTTTATACCAACACTCCTTTTATACTTTTTTTTTAAATCGTCTTCTTCATCATCATCTACGCGGAATGAGGAGTTTGTCATAAGGTTGTCGAACAGAAATCTTCGCTTTTCCAAGGCATATTTCTGGGACTCTTCAAAGTCAAAATCCTCTTCTTCACGAAGACGCTTGGCAGTTTCTTGAATTTTCTTGTGAATTGAGTCGTTGCAAAAATTTCGAATGTACTCGAGGGTATAAAAGTATTTCTCACTAATGGCTTCTCTAACATTCTTTTGAAGTGCTCTATATGGCGTTTCAACTGCATCTTCACTATCCATTCCATCTTCAATATATTTGTTCATGAGGTTGTCAAAATCGTTTTCGTATTTGTCAAAGGCACTTTGAACGATACCTCCCATCATAGAAACATTTTCTTCTTCATCTTCTTCTTCATATTCCATATCTTCCGATAGTTCCGACGATTCATCAGGGTCCGAATCTCTTGACCAATTTTTTGGTACACAGCTGGATTGCATTGTGTCCGCTCTCTTCGAAGGTCAGATTACAAATAACAAATTTCTTATGAGCACGACCCTTTTATAGGATATCGGACAGAGCATTGATGACGGGTTTGATCAACTTTCCTAAAAAGCCTCCTTTCTGTATGATGCGTCTTCTTTTCCGATAAGATAGTTCTCTCTTTGGTGAGGCAATTCTCCTTATTTCGTACTTGTGTGGAATCAACATAGCTCTCTCAGATTTGGTTATAGGTACTGCACCCGTCAAGATGTTCGAGGCACAATCACATATACATTCTATCAAATCATCAGTGGCCATCTTCAGCATAGTCTTGGTTTCATATCGATTCGCATCAGACAGGATGCGCAGTGTATCTAAATTTCTTTCTAATCTTGTAGCGTTGCTCGATGTTTCCGATTTCCTCATGGGACAGTAATCATCTTCATGTCTCTTACGTGTGAAGCACCTGGAGAATTCTTTATCACAATATCTGCAGCAATGGACTTTCATGACTTTACTCTTTCGTGGTCGTAGAACAAATGAATTTATTTTCACTCCAACACTCATTTTATACTTTTTTTCAGAGCTAGGACTGGGTTGATAAGCGCTGAGAGAAAGCAACTCTTTCGTAGTATACATCTTTTGATATCTGGAGAAATTCCATCATCTGTTAGCAGCTTCAATACATGTTCGCATTTTCGCAGGTCATCAAATTCAGCTAAATTCAGTGGTATCTTATCTTCGAGAATGTTGGTAGCACATTTGTATAAACAGGTAATCAAATCTTCATCAGCAGCATGTAGAACGGCATCGATTTCCTCCTTGTCAGCACCCCGTAAAAATTCTAAAAGTGCTTTATTCTGGTCAGTCAGTCCAGTATCTCTCTCCTCTTTTCTTCTTGAACAGTTATGTTCATGTCTCTTCCTATTGTATGGCTGTGCGAACAACTTAGTACAATATCTGAAGTGGAGCCGACGATGGTCCGTTTCGTGTCTTCGAGCATTATCCGATCTTGAAAATAACTTGGAACAGTATCTGCATCGAACTGGTAACATGTCTTCACTCGACGACGGTCAGGACACAAATGAATTTATTTTCGTGCCAACACCCCTTTTATACCTTTCCCAATAGAAGTACCCGGATGTAGCATGAAGTACCCGGATGTAAAGTCCAACTAGTATCCTCAAATAATATAATACTAGGTATCCTAAAATACCCGTATGTGCCTATGTGCAAGGGCACATTGTGTCACATTGTGCCTTTTCACATAAGCACATATAAGCACATAAAGCATGTGCCTTTGTGCTAGGGCACATTATGTCACATTGTGCCTTTTCACATAAGCACATATGACAAAAAAGGGATTCTCCAGTAGGTATCCTCGAATAAAACAATACCAGGACATAGGTATCCTCAAATACCCGTATGCGCCTATGTGCTAGGGCACATTGTGTCACATTGTGCCTTTTCACATAAGCACATATCGGCACATAAAGCATGTGCCTTTGTGCTAGGGCACATTGTGTCAGATTGTGCTTTTTCACATAAGCACATATGACAGAAAAGGGACTCTATAGCCACGGGTGTTTCCCCAAAATGGGATTCCATGGGATATGGCCATTGGATATAGTCTTATTATACAGAAGGGAGATAACTCTGTATACAGATTATGGGAAATCAAGCAATCTGATTGGTTAGTTATATATATGAAACAACAAGAGTACACGGAATAGGGTCAGAACTAACAAGAATAGACCAGGCAGACATAAACTACTGCATATATAGATAGAAGCAGAGAATTTTGTAAGAATTCGAAATAGTAAAAGTTGGGGTGGATTTTGGTGATTTGGAAGGATTGTCGGGTTGTTTGTGGTAATTAGATTTACTCCGATTCAATCGAACATACCCACCGAACATACCCCGTGTTATTGCAGAAAAATTGGGTAACATAGCAATCACGTGCTACCATAGGAACCAAGATGGCGGCCTCCAGTATACAAAATGGACGACAGAAACACGTATCACCCTAACAACACGCGCTGCGCATGCGCACTAACACCACATAACACTATGCAGAGGACGTCACAAGATGGCCGCTCACGCGGGTTACCATAACAGAACATGGCGCCACCAGGTCACGTGACATGACGTGACTTTCCGGGGTCATCCACCGGGGTCATCCAAACTATCATCTCTATCTCTTGTGTGATTGTATAGTCACAGACGTGTTAATTTCTTATTTTTTTCGTCACGTTTCAATTTTTTTCTTTTTTTCTTGTATCCCTATGTACGTCTGTGATTGGACGGTGAATGTTGGAATTCCCGTTTTTATTGTATATAGAGAAATTTGTGAAAAATAAACTTTTATCAAACAAAAAAAAATGTACAGGGAGAAGAGACTGATATTTCTTGTGGTCCCTCTTTGGATGTGGTGACGGTTATTCCAGAAACTCAGATGGAAACGTCTACAGCACAATCTGTTTTGGGATAGAGAATGTGAAGAAGAGCCAGTAGAAGATTCAGAGGGTTTTAAGCTGGTACTTAATAAGAAGAAAAAGAAGAAACAGCAGCACTGGGCAAAGTGTTAACATCATGGGCAGAAGAAACTTTACGCCTGGAGAAACTACAGTCCTACCCTACTACTTGTGAGGGAATTTTCGGTTCTCTTTCAGAGGATATAGATATGGACGACCGAGGGGTGACGACTTATAAACCTTCAGATTATACGACTCGGACCGTCCAATGGATTATGTTTTTCGCTGGGACTGATTTTACGGATTACGAACACGGATCGTCCAACGACTTTTCCTCTATTGGATTACCAATAGTTATAATTTCCAGTATATGTATGTGATTATGGACATCACGGCGATGATTACAATGCCAGGCCGTCCTCCAATGTGCCTAAAGTGTAGAAAAGTTGGCACACTAGACAGTATTGTCCTGGTATTGGGGTTCCAGAGAGTCAGCCTAGCAGGCCTAGTTATGCGTCCACTTTGGCTAGGAAGCCCGTTGAACCACCTGCACCTGTTGTGCAGAAGGAGCAGAGGAAGGAGGTTGTGGCGGTCCCAGAAACTTCACCAGAGGCTACAGTCATTCCGGAAACACTAGAAGAGATGGAACAGGAATTAAGCCAAGCTAAGCGTGTCAGGGAGAGCGATGGTGAAGAGATTTCTGATCCTGATGAGTTTATTATGGTGGGAGGGAAGAAGAAGAAAAAGAAGAAGAAGAAGACCCTGAAGAATTTAACGACTTGGGCGGAGGAAACCTTGCGGTTGGAGAAGTTGCAGGGACAGGCTGTCACCGGGGAAGATTTGTTCGGCTCTTTGTCGGAGGACATTGAAGTGGATGACAACAATGGGTGAAAACATTACTCCATTTACGATTCTTTCATCACGACCTGGAACTGTTTTTTGGATCACGATTTCTGCCTGGACTGATTTTACGGACGATGAAACTGGATTGCCTAAGGACATTTCTCCTATTGGTTTTCAACCAATAGTTAATAATTTCATTTCAAGTATGTATAGTGTTCTATTTTTTATTCTTTTATTTTCATGTGTTTGGGCAGCCGAGACCCTTGGAATTGAGTGTTCGGCTCTGGGAGTCGAAAACACAATTCCAGGTGTGTCGGTTGTTGCTTTAAATACCTTGTCAGAGGTAGCCTTAAATTACTTGTTAGAGATAACTTTAATTGGTATTTTAACTTATTTTTCGTGTGGAATTAATTATTCTCATTTTTATTCCGAAATAATTCATCAAAATTTTCGATCACCCCTATACGATTACATTTTAGGTTTCCATTTCAAAGAATTTGCCTTGTAAATTCACGATTCGTTTCTATGGGATTGTAATGGCTTTTGTTCCCATCATCGATTTTTTGCCCTTAGCTTTAAATCAGCCTTTGTTGTTGAGTCCAGTGATTCTCCCATTGTATTTTATACAATGGGAAATGCTCGGCTGGTCTCGGCAGCATCGGTCTGTTCTTTAATAGGATTCCACACGAAGAGTACTGGTCATGTGACTTTATTTGTTTTTGTTTTGTTTTTCATCCACATGGCTAGTTAGTCCAACAAATATTGGGGTGGGGGGTAACGATCAAAATATTTTCGGATGCAATTTTTTGTTGGATTTTCATTATATATATAATTATATATACAGTTTTTCGCCAATCACCTCCATTATGAATAATACGGCCAAATTAATAATTATTTCAATTAATATCAATGGATTTCGAGACAGAGCGTAGAGGGCTCAGCTCTTTTCACATTCTGTCTTGAAATATAATGATGTTATGTTCATTCAGGAGACCCATATTGATAATGTTAAAATTATACAAGAAATTGAAAATGAATGGGGAGGAAATTTTTTTTGTTCTTTCTGCAAGCCCAGGGTAAATGGGGTGGGGATCTATTTATCGAAAAAGTTTCTAAATTACAAAATTTGAGCATGACATCGATGGACGAATCGTCTGTCTGGATGTGCGCGTTGGGGGGGGGGGGGAGGGGGTGGGGGGGGGGTGTTACCGACTACTCAACGTGTACGCCCCGACGGAAGAGGGGGACCAATGCGAATTTTTCCGGAATTTGGATATTGTTGTGAAATTGAGTATTGAGATTACGCCCGACTTGTGTTGCCGTTGTCTTGTCGGGCTAGAAGAACCGATGTTGGCCGAATCCATCTGATTGGATGATTAACACGATCTCGCCAGATCTTAGCCATTGAAGTTTGCAGGACTTTGGAAGTGAAGCAATAGAGCAGACGTTTCTCGAGAAACAGGAGCTAAAGAAAAGTGATATTCAGCTATCAACAAAAACCTTGTAAACAATAGCAGATAAGTGATTTGACATTATTATATTGAACGATTACTGCTATTATCAGGTGATTTTAATTGTATACTTATCCCGGATATTGATAAGAGGGGGGGGGGGGGGGTGGGAATTTGTCTAAAGGGATGGGTGGAATTAACATAAACAATCTCTGTAATAATTTTAATCTATCTGATAAAAACAGGTACAAATTTAATCCTACTGGTACTGCCACTACTTGGTCAAATAACACTGTTTCATGTAGGCTTGACAGATTTTATGTGTCAAACATTTTGGCTGATTCCATTCAAAAATGTTATATTGACCCCTGCTGTCTGTCTGATCACGACCCTGTTACCATGGTGATGAGTCGTGAACAGAAAGTCAGCCGGGGTAAAAGTTATTGGAAATTTAATGTTTCTTTACTGGATGACACTAATTTCCGACAAGCTTTATCAAGTTTTTTACAACATTTAAGGGCAATGCCATTGCTCCCTCGAGTGGTGGGACAGTACAAAATATGAAATTAAAAATTTCATTATTTTTTACTCTGAGAAAAAAAAGCTTCAGTGAAGCGTAAGGTAATCTCTTACTGTGAGAGGAAATACCGTACACGTCAGCAGTGTGAAAGATTAGATCCTGGTTTTTATTCCGAGGAAATAAAAAATGTCGAAAATCAATTGAAACATTTACACGATGATTTGGCTAAAGGGGCGATAATTCGATCTAGGCTTCAAATGTTGAATGTAATGAAAAACCCTCAAAATTCTCTTTCCACAAGAAAACTAAAAATTCAGAAGAAAAGTTAATCACACTGTTAAAAGATAATCAAAATGATTATGACACAATTGAAGCAATCGGTGATCACTTTCATCGACAGCTGTACTCCAAGGAGGCTGTAGATGAAGAGGTGTGCAGGGATTTTTTACAGGATGTTCCAAAACTAAATGAAAATCAAGCTGAATCGTGCGAGGGCCTTGTCAGTCTGCATGAAATTGAAGCTGCGCTTCGTTTGATGCAGTCAAACAAAAGCCCTGGTTCTGATGGCCTCCCTAATGAATTTTATTTTAACATTTTTTCCCATTTTTGGCCCAATTTTGGTTGATTTATTAAATGTTTTATCTCTGGTAAACTGTCAGAGTCTCAGAGATTAGGATTTATCACTCTACTGTGTAAAGATAGGAGTAATGCCGAGGATTTGAAATTCTGGAGGCCCGTATCCCTTCTTAACGTTGTGATGTGAATTGACAGACGTGACCTTTCACCTGGTTCCCAAGATGCAAGTTGTGACGTCATAACCCGCCAATTTGTGACACCTACATTACTCAACTAGACTTCTTCCAGATTCCAACGCTTGAAACACACGCATACATTTCATCTTGTCTTTGCATTTCACTTGTGCAATGTCTCAACGCAATCGGTAAGTACTCTTGTGGTAAATATCTGATGTAGCATTTATCAATACAAATGTAATTTCGCTACATTTGGCGTCGCTGCGAAAAAAGAAAGAAATTTGAACGTCTTGTGCGTATATGCAGATAGGAGCCGCCATGATGAATTTTTTTTTTCTATCACTTCAGTTTTTGTAACGTCAGTTTTCGCTAATTATTTAATAATCTGATGTTATTTTGTTATTAAACATTAATACAAATTACTAGCAAGCGATGTTACTTGCCGATTTGTGAAATTTTGAGAGAGATTATGTTTTTCGAATTGAGAAATTTGAATTTCCGTAACCATGGTGATTCTGGTGGGTTTCTAATTTGTTTTCGAGCGTTGAGAATCAAACGTTGTGTTGCGATGCTTTGAAGTCTAGCATAATCGATTCAATTTCATTTCTCGGCATAATTAAATTCGATTTTCACGAAAGTTAAATTTAATTCCATGCAGTCGACCAGTAACATGGAGGTCGATTAACACTACTTTCGATTTCAATTTTGTCACGTCGCTGTAACAAAAATAAAATCGGTGATACTGCGAGGATCCGCAATTGGGGTTGAACCGTCCGGACAAATTTTAAACGTGACATATTTCAAAATTTCTACAAACACGCAATGTTTTCTTTTAATTAAAACATTGTGATTTCATTACATCCGACATGACAAGTCTGGTCTTCGCTTTTTCTCCCCCCCCCCCCCCCCCCCCCCACTGCATGTGTAGCATACGTCTGTCCAGGGAGAGATAGCAGGGAGAGACAGATGTATCCCACCCCACCCACGTGACGTTATACATTTATAACGTTATTATGACGTTATGCATGTCGTACCAGTTTCTTGCTACGAACTAATTCATATTGACGTCATCAGAATGCTGTGTGATCAAAGTTTGATGCTCTAGAACTCTGTAAACCCCAAGACGCCACCGTTCCTAAGTTCCTAATTGATTTCGTGGTGTATACCTTTTGTATATACATAACTTTTGCATGCTCTTTCCGATGGTGTCATTAGTTTTTCAAAACAACGAATATTAAATGAGTTGATTATATCAGCACGAGACCGCCGATTACTTCTGTCTAACGTAACCGCTGTATGGTGGGGGGAGAAAAATAATCCCCGATGGGTACGGGTGTGGGATGGGAAAATCTCACCCGAGGGACAAGATATTTGGTCCAGACACTCGGCAAGCCTCGTGTCCGGCCCAAATATCTTGCCCCCGGGTGAGATTTTCCCATCCCACACCGATACCCACCCGGGATTATAATAATCCTGTGAAAAAGTGTTCTATGCTTTAAATATTAGTGGAAAGGGAGGAGATGGGTAGATTTATGTTTGACTGATTTCTATCTGTGTTTGATTTTGATTACAAGTCTCTCCTTTTGTAGAAAGTAAACAAAAGTATAAACATTATGTCAAAGAAAGTTTTTATAAACTCTGCTTCTTATGAAGAGCTGGCACAAATAAATCTAATAGGCTCTTTTGCCGCTGCACAAATTGTTAACCGTCGTCGTGATGTGGGTTATTTCACTTGTAAGAAGACATTGATGAAATAGAATTGTTTCGTGGCACCCGTAGTGTATCGGCGATGATCGATCCCAGCACACCATTGGTGGGACAGGTGGTAAATAATAACGTTCCACTAGGGAATGGATCATCTCGTCCACCAGTGACAGAGGATCAGCTATTCGCCTCGGCACTCACTCCACCTGCTACGGTTAATAAAAATATCAGACAGAAAAATATAACGGGAACAGATCCATCATTTGATTTTGATTTTAGCGAAAGTAAAATACAGTCGCCTGACCGGAGAACTTCGATCTGTGCGGATTCGACTTTCGTTCCAGAAACCATTCCAATTACAACGCCACCTATTGCGCAGTTAACAACGGTGACCACTTTGGTGCAGCCACGGACTAGGACTGTGGTTAGAAGTTCCTTGGGATCGGACACTACTCGATCTAGACAACATGATTCATTCGCCATGAACGATGAGCGCAGTAGGCTTCTCGAAACTTAGGGTGATTAATACTTCTTTACAGACACATTTCAATGATACGTCTTCAGTTCAAATAACTCAAGTGGAGGTGACCCAACCTATACCCACTTGTGAATCTTTTCGTGGAATGCCAACTAACTCTGCTCATCTGTCTTTTACTCCGCCTTTTGCAACTCGGTCTTACTGACTCAGCCCCCACTTCATCAACAGACAAATTTTACCCACGCCTCTCATCCATACAATACTAGTATGGGAGGTGATGCTACTAAGTATCCTAACCCAACTTATTCTGGTTAGCCTTCTGTAACTCAAACCCAAGGTTTTACAGAACAACCCAGATATCCTAGCCAGACCTTTCCTGGTTCTCCCCCACCACCTAGCCATGATTTTGGACAACCTTCAGGATTACCTAGCCAGAGTGGGCCCAGCTATCCTGGTTCAACTTATCCTAGTTCTGGTTACCCTCCTGCATCCCACAGTCTGGGGTGGGCAGATCACTCCAGGTTTTCAAGCCAGATGAATTCTGGTTACCAGCCTCATTTAGGTCACATGGGCCAACCTTTGTATGACGCCTATGGAAATATGGAGTACCCCCCCCCCCCCTCCCCCTCTTATTTTGGACATTCGGCTCCCTCTGCACCACATTTTAGGCCTCCACCTTTTTCTCAGACAGCCTATAGGTCTGGTTCCGAATGGGTAGAGAAAGGAGAACACCTTGGTTGCCCCGTGGTTACAGTTATAATGGATATATATAGTTATAATGTTATAATTCACAAAAATATGCAGAATATCAACAGTGGAATCCTGAAGAACAAAAACAAGTTCTTTGCTGGTCTTTGTCAGGGTGCGCCAGCGAATATTTCACCCTAATGAATGAGCGTGACCCTAATATGTCAATCGACGCTTTGTTAAAAGCGTTGGAAAATCGGTTCGGGTATCGGGACTTACCCGAAACCACTCAATTACGGTCCCAGCAGTCTAGACAGAAACCAAACCAGTCCCTAGAGGAGTGGGCAGAAACTGTTTTAACGCTGGCAACACGTGCTTTCAAAGATTGTTTGCCTGATTTTACTTTTCGGAAAGACATTCTTAGGTTTTGTCAGGCGTGCAATGATCCACATGCTGCGGTGGCTGTAGCTATGGAATCGCCGCAGACAGTGGAACAAGCCATAAATAGAATCAGGTGGCACCAACATAACTATGCAGCTATTTTCCCGCATAAATCAAGAAAAGACATACGTCGTGTTTTCTCAGAAGCTGAACAGGAAAGCAATGACGAATATGATGTCCGAGCTGTGACAAGTCACGTGATAAGGAAACAAATCCACGTGATTTTTGTAAGAGTAATAAGACAAAAACAGATACGACTGATATCGCTGCTCTCAAATGTCGGACGTTGAACATTGAAACGACGCTCGACAAAGTTGTGTCGCAGCTGGATCAGTTGACAAAATTGGTCACCAATCTAGCTAGCAATACATCAAAAACTTTTACAAAACGTGAGATGTTCCCACAGTCGAGGTCGCCCTCGCCATCAAGAAAATTTACAATTGAATGTTTTACTTGTCATGGTCCACACTTTCAAAAAGATTGTCCAACAAAAAATCCTTCAAATAGACCTAATAAGGACAATCGAGTGAAATTTGGAAAGTTAAACGAGAACGGGTCAAATCATCGAGAGGTCCGATTCTGTCCCCTTCTCTCTCCAACGACCTCGATTTTCAATCAGACTCACCGCCCATGATTACTGGGATGAAATCTACGTCGTCGATCGCAGTACCAATATCACTTTCTGGAAATCAAATAAATGCTATAACAGATACTGCGGCTGATGTTTGTTTGATCTCAGATAAATTGTTTAATAACCTGAATCCCACACCACAGGGTATTAAGACAATACAGTTACAACTAAAAGTCCTGTCCTGAAATGCGCACATATAGCACGTTGATCTGCGCGTTAACCTACGCGTTATGGCAACAGTAAGGCTATCAATTTGTGTACATGCGGCCTGTGCACAAGCAATGTTTCAGCCAATGGACCTCCGGGTAACCCGGAGGTCCATTGGCAGAAACATAGCCTGTGTTTGCTTTGAGTAACCAGGAGAACCTACCGTGCTTTGGATGCCATTCGATATGGCAATTGCGCGCAATTTCTACGCACAATTAAGCCTAGATAAGCGCACATCTCATGCCAGGACTTCTACTTTTAACTGAGTTTTAATACCGCAGCTCGTGATAATCATATGTTTGGTAAACTGGTAGGGCCAGTATCTATCTCAATTGGTTGTTTAAAATTCGAAGAAAACATTTATGTAGCTCCAATTGAAGATGATGTGCTGTTAGATATTGATGTTCTGAAAAAGTATAAAGCTCAAATTGACATTTTAACAGATACTCTCACTTTATGTACAGTTAAAACTAGAAGTCCTGTCATGAAATGCGCACAAATAGCACGTTGATATGCGCGTTAATGAACGCGTTATGGCCCAAGTAAAGCTATCAAATTTTGTACATATGACCTGTGCACAAGCAATGTTTCAGCCAATGGACCTCCGGGTAACCCGGAGGTCCATTGGCAGAAACATTGCTTGTGTTCGCTATGAGTAACCAGGAGAACCTGCCGTGCTGTGGATGCCATTCGATATGGCAATTGCGCGCAATTCCAACGCGCAATTAAGCCTAGATAAGCGCACTATTCGTGACAGGACTTCTAGTTTTAACTGTAATCATGTTTTTCCGACTGTATCTACTGACACTGGTGCCACAAAAATTGCTCGTGTTTTTGCGAATCACGAAACATTGGTTCCTTCCAACTCAGTTCTTCTCGAATGTACCATAAATCCGCCATTGAATGATTATGTTATTGAATCGCTTCATAGTGTAGAATCTGTGTTGATTACCAACTCTCCATGAAGGTTATACGACACCTCACGTCTGTTTTATAAACTCAGATGATCGATCAGTGTTGATAAATAACAAGCCAAGACCAATACCAGGTCTGGACCTGCATCGCTGCATGCAATTGAATCTGCAAACAGGAAGTGGCTGCACAGCAGATCTGAAAATTGCATACACGATACAACTGATCATTATCAGGCTCCAGATGAAATATAAAATCAATCCCTTGCATAGAAGCCGAGAAAAGTTTGACGAAAAATTTCAATGTTCAGTGGGTACAGTAACATTTCAAAGTATCGGCAAACAGGAAGTGGCTGCACAGCAGATCTGAAAATTGCTTACACGATACAACTGATCATTATCAGGCTCCAGATGAAATATAAAATCAATCCCTTGCATAGAAGACGAGAAAAGTTTGACGGAAAATTTCAATGTTCAGTGGGCACAGTAAAATTTCAAAGTATCGGCAAACAGGAAGTGACTGCACGGAAGATCTGAAAATTAGATACACGATACAACTCATCATTATGAAGCAGCAGACCAAATATAAAATCATTCCCTTTCATAGAAGCCAAGAAAACCTTGACGGAAAAAAGTGTTTCGGACGGACTGACGGACGGATTGACGGACGGAAATGAAATGAAATGAAACTTTATTTAGCAGCATACTCGGATACAGTTTACATAAATTAAAATATGGTAGCAATCAAAAAGGTGTATACTGCATGGAAATGGCATAGCCGGAGAGGCTGTCTTCCTGCCATTCCCAAACATGATATCCTGTCCTGACATCAAAGTCATTTAACTCTTTATCCTCGTTGTTCACAATTGGTAAAGCTCCTAAGAAGACTTTCTGTGAAGCTTTCCCCGTATTAGGATTAAAACCACTTACACAATGCTCAAAGTAATCCGAAAAGATGAATAGTGACCCGGAAGGTCCCATGATCAGGATAATTGTAGATTATCCCGAACACAAGGCCCCCCAAATCACTATACAAATCTTCCGATCTTCAGTGGTTGGGAGGATGAGATCACTTTACGCTGGGTCACAATCGAGACAATGGATTGTTCACAATTGGTAAAGCTCCCAGGTAGACTTCCAGTGAAGCTTTCCCCATGTTAGGATTAGAACCACTTACACAATGCTCAAAGTAATCCGAAAAGATGAATAGTGATTTGAAAGGTCCCATGCTCAGGATAATTGTAGATTATCCCGAACATAAGACCCTCCAAATCACCACACAAATCCTTTATCTTCAGTCGTTGGGAGGATGAGATCACTTTATGCTGTGTCACAATCGGGACAGAATGGATTGGTGCAAGTAATGCCAGAAGAATATGCGTTTATGAACGAATTGATTATTGTCTTTTTAAACAGAGGCCTGCTATATTGCCGAACTTCGGGATTTAGGTCATTCCAAATGTTTGGGAAAGTATGAATCGGGAGGTCAGCAGAGAAGCGAGTTCTTGGTTTGAGAGTGCGCACGTTCCCTGTTTGTCTTGTCTCCATTCCAGAAGGGTTTGTGTATATTTCGAAGGTATTTTCAAATGACGTAGGAAGATTATTGTGGTACCAGTCATGCATGAAAAGATACACATGAAGCTTATACAAATCTTCGAACTTCAGTATTCCACAATTTTTAAATAAGGGTTCAGTGTGCGAGATATATTTTCGATTATTTATGATACGAATAGCCTTTTTTTGAAGTGTAAAGATTCTACTGGTGGAAGACACATGGCCCCAGACAAGGATACCATACAACATATGGCCATGTATCAGTGAGAGATACAATATTTTCAGGGCTTTCAAGGGAAGGGTTCTTTTTGCCCTATTTAGGGCAAATATTACCCTGGCCATCTTTAGGCAAACTGTGGACGTATGTTGTTTGAATTTTAAATTTTCGTCCAGGTTGATCCCTAGGAATTTGACAGAGGTTTCCTCGTGACTATTGGTAACAAATTGAATGTCTAAGTCGTTCAGAGATACCTTTTTATTGGCGGCATGATACGAATCGTTTTGCGGGTGTAACAACATACATTTTGTTTTACTGGCATTCAGACATAATCCATTTGCGGCACACCATTCACTGATTTTACCGAGTTCAGTATTGGTCTCGTCTAACAAAGAATCTAGATTCCCACTTGATGTATACGCTGTGGTATCGTCTGCAAAAGATAACACCTTAAGTAGTGTAGAGTGGCTGATGTCGTTAATGTATAATAAAAAAAGAAGCGGACCTAGAACTGAACCTTGTGGTACCCCAATGGTGACGCCCATTACTTCCGACGTGCTGTTCATGAAGGATACAAACTGACACCGGCTTGTTAGGTAATCTTCAAACCAGGTGTTAGCTAAACCTCTTACTCCGTAACATTCAAGTTTCTTTAAAAGAATCGAGTGATTTATGGTATCAAATGCTTTTGAAAAGTCAAGAAAAACTGAGAGTGTACAATCCTTTGAAGTTTTATCATTTGCTTCCGATACACTGTTTATTAACTGCAGAATGGGATGCACAGTCGAATGACCCTTCCTGAATCCGAACTGATACTTATATATAAAGTTATGTTCGTCGAGGAAAGTGTATAATCGTGAGTACATTACTTTTTCAAGTATATTTGAGAATGTTGGAAGAATACTTATGGGGCGATAATTGGTAAAACGTTGGGGATCTCCAGATTTAAAGGCAGGAATGATTTTGGCTATCTTCATTCTGTCTGGTACCCTACCTACAGCGAAAGACAGATTGATTATGTGTGACAGGGGGTCTGCTATCTCGTATACAATCTCCTTCAGCAGTTTGGTGGACATATCATTGATATCAGTACTTGATTTGCCTTTTAATTTATTAGCGCAAGTAATTATTTCATATTTATTAGTAGGTGTTATAAAAAATGAATTCCCGTTATTACTATTGCCGAGATATTCTGAAAAGTGACGTTGTGACGGGGGTACTTGAGCAATTATATTCATACCAATATTAGCAAAGAATGTGTTAAATCTGTCCGCAATTGTAGTAGGGTCGGATAATTCGATATTCCCGTCCAAAAAGGTGGGAGGAATTTGTCGGTGGTTATTTGACTTGTAAATGGCCTTTTGCAAGATGTCCCAAGTTTTTTTAATATTATGTTTGTTTTCAAGTAGAACTTGGTTATAATAGTCTGCTTTGCATTTCCGCCTCAAGCGGTTGTATTCCTGACAAAACGTTTTGTATTCTGATATGTTTTGGATAGTAGGAAATTTTAGTTTTTTAACATACAATTTATTTTTAGTTTGGGACGATTGCAATAGGCCAGAGGTCATCCAAGGTTCTCGTTTTATATATTTCTTTCGTGTGGGGGTTGATTTCAGGGGAAATGCTTGTTCAAATACTGCGTGGAATTTATCCAGGAACCGATTGTATGCCGAATTAGGACAAACGTCATTGGTAACATCAGAGAAATCACAACCCATTAAGAGTCTTTTAAATCGAATGACATTCTCAGTTTTCGTGGATCGTCGATAATTGGGCGTTACAGGGGGGCGTTTATCTAATTCATCTACATAAAACGTTGCAAAATGATCGCTGACGTCAGTAATTATGATTCCAGATGTGAACTTTTTAATATTATTGCTGAATATGTGATCAATTATGGTTGCGGAAAACTCCGTGACTCTGGTAGGTTTTGTTATAGCGGGCAGAAAACCAGCAGTAAATAGCGAGTCAATAAAGGTATTCGTTTTGCTGTGGGTATTTACACTGATCAGATCTATGTTAAAGTCACCCATGAGGTAGACTACAATGTTATCCTTGCTTAAAGAGTCTAGCAATTCAGTTAGTTTGACTAGGAACAGATCAAGGTCTGCCTTAGGGGCTGTGTTTGGTCTGTAGATAGTCCCTACAATACATTTCTTCTTGAGGGATAGTTCTATAAACAGAGATTCAAAGACGTGGTATGAAGACAGAGATCTTTTCGTATTTTATAGGGTATACTATCATTTATGAACATTCCTACGCCTCCCCTCCCGTCATCGTCGTCAGGACGATTACGGGACACTAACGGGTGATAGCCCTCAAGCCGGTACTCAACACCAGATTTCACGTTAAATATTTCCGTCATTCCGATCACATCGAAAAAGTTGGAAGTTGTCTGCAGATCTACAAGTAAGTTATGAACATTTTCAAAGTTTGCATTCAGACTGCGGCAATTGATGTTGAGTAGAGATAGGGCTTTGATTTTGCTTGAAATTTCGTCTTTAAAGTTATTGGGCGTAAAGTAATGGCAACCGGAGTCAAGAGAATTGAATGGGAGGGTGAGGTCTTCTTCATCGGTAGAAATAATATTGTTCAGTTTTTTCTGGAAATCAAAATTGTCATTATTTTGGATCTCATCAAGAGAAATTGTGTTAGCCATAATTACCTAGAGGAAGAAAGAGAGCAAGCGATGGTCCGAACACGAGGAAAAAATTGTCTTGATTTTCGAGGATTTTGCACTGCTTTTTAACTGCAGTGAAAAGTGAAATATATGCTTTGATGTCAGGTAAGAATATGAGAAAAATGCATAACATAAGAAAAGTTAATACTCTGAGGTAATCCATCTGGTTAAGTGAATAGTAGCATTGTGGAAATAGATTACAACCTTGGTCAATATCACAGTGGGTAACTTGTGGGTTATATATAAAAGCAGTAACTCAGTCAAAGGAATTACAACCTTGGTCAATATCACAGTGGGTAACTTGCGGGTTATATATAAAAGCAGTAACACAGTCAAAGGAATTACAACCTTGGTCAATATCACAGCAGGTAACTTGTGCGTTATATATAAAAGCAGTAACGCAGTCAAAAGAAGCAGGCAAAGGGAAGCAGGCTATGAGAGGACCCATACAATTACTATCTATATTGTGTCCACGGCAACGCGCAGCATCAGTGGCCACATGATAGAACAGCCATGATATGGCCACAGATGCCGCGGGTGGCCGCATTTTTGAAATCAAGAAGAACGCCAAAAGCGCTGTTATATATATGGAAGGGAATACAAAAGTGAAAAAAAAAAAAAAAAATGTAAACACAGTCAATCACCTAATTTTGTGCCCAATCTTCACCACCCGCACAGCCCCTGATTAAATACCGAAGGAGAGTAAAAATAAGTAGAAATAATTAATTAAAAATCACCAGATCTAACACCAACCCTGTCAAGAATCAAATAAACAGCTTCCAAAAATCCGTGACTTTGGATAGGAAACGCTCAAATCCCTTTGTTTCGCATTATCTGTTTCTAGGAGGAAAAACCCAGCATAACAAACCGACCATGACAAAATGAGTACAAACGTACTTTTCTTGACAGATTGACTGGGGTTCCCACACACAATTGGTGGTCAAATACAAACCTACATTTGAACTGAACGATTTGTTCTCTTCTTTTCTCAAGCTTTTCCTGCATCATCCGGGATTTGTCTCAAATGACCCAGTAACATACTGTACACATATCAAATTCACTGGACATTCACTCAATTAGAAAGAAATTACACGGATTTGATATAAGTTGCGTCAAGTGTTGGTGACCAGATGATGTGAATGTTATAAGTAAATTTAATGGGCATGGTAGGATTTGAGTCTCGCTCTAGCTGGTAGACAGGAGATTATGAAAGTGAAGGCCCCACGTTCACTCACCAATTGCTGATGACGAATCAGGGTGTGTATAGTACTGAAGTAGGTTAACCTAGAGTAAATCGATCCTGTGTGTTTTCCTGTCATCAGGTGGCTGACAATATAATGAAGTACAGTTGACAACAAAATGGGTAAATCCTTCCTATTGGGCCCAGCACCATCAAATCCACCCCAACTGTAACCTGCGAGCCAAGATGAGTTTAACACTGCTGGAGCCAACAAGAATGATTTAGTTTTAGCTTCCGTGGATTTGGGCCTCATTTTCAGTCAGACTGCTAATCACACTTTATGCTTTCCTGTCCTTTGGTGGCTAGCAATGATATCGAAGTACAGTTGACCACAAATTAAATATATTCTTCCTATTGGGCCCAGCACCACGGACGGACGGAGTCGAGCGGTTACTAGCGGTTACTAGACCTGCTCTGCCGCTGGCGACGCAGGTAAAAATAAATATATCGCAGGTGCCTTTGAAGTGTCCGAAATATGTGATTTTGACAATTTTGAATCTGCTACTGTCACTCAAATTGGCAGTGATGATTCAGAAATTGATTCGCCTGAAATGTCAAAACATTTGAAAAAATTATTTGAGCGGTCCTCCAAACTAATTTCAGACAAATATGTTTCTCGTCTTGGTAAACTCTTAATCGAATATCAAGATGTTTTTGCAAAAGATTTGTTTGATTTAGGAAATTTTGAACAATTCCAATACACTATACCGCTAATAGAAGGTGCTCGTCCAATCGAACAGCCAATGCGCAGAACATCTGCTTGTTTTGGGGACCAAGAGGAAGCCCATTTGAAAAAATTATTGGCAGCTAAAATTATTCAACCCTCTACGTCTGAATGTTCTAGCGCACCTGTTTTAGTGAAAAAACGTGACCCAGATAACAAACATTCAATGCGCTGGTGTATTGATTATCGTCGTGAAAACGATGTGACTCGAAAAGATGTCAACCCATTACCACGAATCGACGACTGTCTTGACACGTTGAGTGGTAATTCTTGGTTTGGCAAAGCTGACTGTCTTTCGGCTTATCATCAAGTTTCAGTGAAAAATTTAGACCCCTCTATCACACAGCCTTTTTAACCAAGTATGGGATTTTCGAGTATTTGAAAATGCCATTTGGGTTACAAGGCTAGCCATTTACATGGTGAAGGGTGATAAATCTTGTACTACAAGGATTAAATTGGGACATATGCCTTGGGTACATAGACGATGTAGTTCTGTTGGGTAGTTCTGAAGAAAACCACTTGGAAAATGTACGCAAAGTGCTTGATAGGTTTCGATTACACAATCTGAAGTTGAAACCAAGCAAATGTGATTTTTTTAAAAAGGAAATTGAGTTCCTTGGTAGAAAAATTAGTCAAAAAGGAGTGAAACTGTTAGATTCATCAGTTGATGTTGTATTAAACTGGCCGGTTCCCACAAATACAAATGAAGTTGAACGTTTTTTGTGGCCTCGTCAATTATCACCGCTCCTTTATAAAAAAATTGCCGAGATAGCTCGTCCTTTATATGAAATAACTGAAAAAAAAAACCTTTTAAGTGGGAAGCTGCCCAACAAGAAGCATTTGATAATTTAAAACAACAACAAATAACTTCTCCACCTGTTTTGGCTCTTCCAATTCAACTGATTTATTTATCATTAATACTGACGCCAGTGCTTATTTTATAGGTGGCGAACTGCTTCAAATTCAAAACGGTGAAGAAAAAGTAATAGCATACGGTAGCTATATTTTGTCCCCTCAACAAAAAAGATATTGTATCACTCGTTTTGGAATTACTCGCAGTGGTAAGATTTGTTCGCCAGTTCCGTCAGTATCTGCTTAGTCGAAAATTTATTTTAAGCACCGATCATAGTAGTCTACGCTGGTTGTTAAATTTCAAGAAACCTCAAAACCAACTTGCTAGATGGTAAGAAGAACTTAGCCAATATGACATGGTGGTAGAACTTCGTAACGGTATCCATCATACAAACGCCGACTCTCTATCAAGAATTCCGGTGGACGCTTCCTGTGAAAATTATTTCCCAGGTTGTGATTTAACTAAACTCTTTTGCGGTGGATGTAAATATTGTACTAGAGTTCATAACAGCTGGACCAAATTTGAACAAGAGGTCGATGAAGTTGTGCCTTTATCTCTAGGTGTAATTGAATTTAAGAACGATGACTTTTCTATTTACTCCTCAGTGAAACAAGCCACGCTGGTGGACATACCGCTAGAAATAGAACCCGACCCAGTCAAAATTGATCATATTTCTCAAGAAACTGGTTGGCTAATTACTAGTCTGAATTTGGAGTATGCACCCGAGTCGTCTCCAAATTACAGAATTCTTAAAATTTCTAATCCTGAACAAATTAATCTATCCAACGTCTGCTCTGCAGATGAACTGGTTGAAGTTCAGAGAGCTGATCCTGACCTCAAGCCAGTAATTGAATGGTCAGAATGTGGAGAAACTCCAACTGAAGGAAAACTTTCCGGTGTAGACCAGCAACAAAATATTTTTGGATAAATCGGAAACGATTTTTGATAAAAAACAGTCTTCTCTATAAACTTTGTAGAGATGATAGTCAAGTTCTGGTAATGCCAAGTAAATTCGCCCCAGATCTTTTGCACATCGCTCATGATATACCGTGTTCTGGTCATTTAGGAGTGTTCCGAACTCGTGAACGACTTTGAAAACAGTTTTATTGGTACGGCATCACTGATGACATCGACAGTTATGTTGCTGCGTGTTCTCAGTGTGTCAGGAGCAAAACCGGAGGCAAACACGCTAAGAGGGAACAAATAATATACCAGTCAGGTGCACCAATGGAAAGAGTGCATATTGATTTTCTCGGACCTTTACCACTTAGTGATAATGGAAATAAATATATTTTGGTTCTAACATGTCAGTTCACAAAGTGTGTTGAATTTATCGCCTTACATGATCAAACCGCCGAAACAGCAGCATGTGCCGCCACTGTAAATGAATTCTTTTCCCGGTTCGGTTGTCCTTTACAACTATTTTCGGATCAAGGTTCATGCTTTGAATCTAATCTTTTTCTAGAGATGTGTAAAATGTTGCAAATCCATAAATCTAGGACAACGCCGTACCGACCGTCAGCTAATGGCTCGGCGGAACGCCAGAACCGAACTCTGATGAATATTGTACGGTGCTATGAAGATAAAAATCAGAAAAATTGGGACAAATTTTTGCCTCAGTTAGCCGTAGCAATTCGATCCTCAGTGCACCGAACGACCGGTTTTACGCCAAATAAAATGATGTTAGGTAGGGAAGTAAATCATCCCAGCGACATCATGTACAATTTTCATCTTGGTGAACTGAGCACAAAAATACTGGCGAATTTGTCTAAAATTTGGTAGAAAAATCTAAAGAATGTCACCAGTTAGCCAGGGCAAGACTAAAAATGGCATGTCAAAAGATGAAACGTGATTAAGATGTGAAAACTCATAAATATGAATACAAGGTGGGAGATCTGGTCTTCTTATTAGACGATTCATCCAAAAAGGGCAAATGCAGAAAATTATGTCCTTTCTGGAAAGGACCGGGAATCGTTTCGGAGGTATTGACCACAAACTTGTACAAAGTGCTTTTCAAGAACTCCCTGAACGTCGTTAATCATGGCCGTCTTTAGAAATGTTTTGCTAAGTCTTTACCTATTTGGCTAACTAAAACGTTTGAACTTTTCCATCACACTGGTGAAGTGAAAGTGGAATCTCAAAAAGGAATATTTTGTATATGCCGCCATTCTGCCGGTAAAAGATTCATGATACAATGTGATTATTGTTTTGAATGGTATCATGGAGATTGTATTGATGTTACACCACAAGATGCTAATGCTCTAGATTCATATAGATGTTCCAAATGCTAAATGATACTTTTCTTTCTCTTTTCAGATAAACATGTCTGACAAAACATGTATCCCAGTCGCTGTAACTGAATCAATTACAGTGCCCATTACTAGTGCTACACAGGTAACATCTACGCCTGATGCCCTCTCGTCAGGTGATCTAATATCATTCACTTCTCCTTCGCATGATCTTATTTCGTCATGTGTTTCTTCTGCTTTTATGCCTGATGCCTCTGCGTCAGGTGCTCCTTTGACTTCCTTTTCGCTTGATGCCATTACGTGAAGTGCCCCGTCTCTTACGTCCTCTCCTATGCCTGTTGTCACTTTGGCTTACATACCACTGAATCCTGTCAGTTCAGATACCGAAACTGCCACCATGGCAATAGCTACTACTACTTACACCACTACTACTACTACTACTTCTACCACTGTGATTTCTACAACCCTTGGACTATCTGTCACACCACCGCCTGATGTTTTTTCGTCAGGTGTATCACCATCACCCTCTGTGACACCGATGAAATTGGACACACCAAAAACAACCGACACTGCAAGCACCACACAAACGACATATCCTTCTGGATTGTCCCGCAAGGAAAGACGGCGCTTGAGATTTAAAAACATGTTGGTTGGAAGGAAAGTGTCAGATAATACAGATGGAAGCACTGCTACTCCAAAACCTTATGACAAACAGCCATTATTATCCACGCCAACTGTAACACCATTAATGGCTGAAGCGGTGATTTCTAAGGTCAAGGCAAAAGCAGAAACATCAACATATATACCATCCAAGGTCGGCAAACAAGAAGTAACACAAAGTTCAGGTAAAGGTGCAAACACCAATCAAAGCCCCCAAAACAAAGTCCTTTGACAAACAAACTATACGACACGCATTTTCACTTGGATCGGCGACACAAAAAAATTAACATTAAGTCGCAACAAACTGCAGCAGGTGCCATCCAAGCCGTCAACCTGAAGGTTGATGTTCCTACTTCTGTTGTGGGCGGCGTTCAAGTTTTCTGTGACCCTGAAACTTGGCCATTTCCCGCAGAGCTTGTGTGGCATCCACAATGGAAAGTAGCAGTAGGCTGCCATCCTAAAAATATAACTGTATCTAACCCTGAGGTCAGAAACAAATTAGAATCCTTAGTCAGCCATCCCAATGTTGTTGCATTTGGGGAAATAGGCTTGGACATGTCTACAAATTCACCTGTCGAAACCATGCTACAGCATCTTAACATTTCGCCGGCTTCTGGGACTGTCCAGGCTGGTGTCTAAACCATTAATATTGCACATTAGGGGACACACGGGTGATTCATTTTCTCACGACGTGAGTTATACCGCCCTAGAACACACAAGGTCCCAAAATCACGTTGAACAAATCATTCACTTGCATTCATTCATGGGGTCCAGATATCAGGTTCGTGCCTGGAGTTTGGCCAGACCTAATACCTATTTTGGTTTTACTGGTGCACTCCACAACTTTACAGAGATCCAGAGGGAGGGTGTTCGCGGTATCCGACTCGACCGGATTCTTTTGGAATCTGATGCTCCCTATTTTGTCAGACAGGGCCGTTCTTGGACGACTCCGTCTGTAGTCGGAGAGAATGCTAGGGAACTGTCCCGTATTCTCTGCATGGACCTCAGGGTTCTCAGTGACCAACTAAACGCCAATGAAACACCGGTCTATGATTTTCAGTAAATTGACCATAGACACACTTTTTTGTGTTTTTGGCAAATAATTTCTTTGAACCTTTTTTCATATTATTTATTTAAAATATTTTTGTTGCATTGGTGACTATAATCCATATACTATTTCTCAATCGTTTACTCCTTCAAGAGTAAACTTGGCTATTGCCTTACTGACAGCAATATATTTATTGCTACATGTTTTCTCAAGAACAAGTAGTTTGAGCATTCAGTTCATTTTAATTCAGACTGCTTCCTTGAGAAAACTAGTTATATTCTTTATTCATAGTGTGAAGTAATTTGAACCAATATCACGCAAAATTATAGTTCAACTTGCTGAATTTCATATACAAAATGTATGTATTGTTTGTTTCCTTCTTCAAGCAGTCTGAACCATGTTTAGACTGTTTCCACATATCAATCATTCTAAAGCAGTTTGAACAATGTTCAAACTGTTTCCATATGTTATTTATTTTTCGTTTAAGCAGTTTGAACCTTGTGTTCAAACTGTTTCCGTGTTATGGCATGCCTCGGGTGATTACTCGAGAAAAAACTTCACAGCTTGGAACCAATTCTCCAAAAGAAAAGAACAGTGATGTGAAATGACAGACGTGACCTTTCACCTGGTTCCCAAGATGCAAGTTGTGACGTCATAACCCGCCAATTTGTGACAACTACATTACTCATCTAGACTTCTTCCAGATTCCAACGCTTGAAACACACGCATACATTTCATCTTGTCTTTGCATTTCACTTGTGCAATTTCTCAACGCAATCGGTAAGTACTCTTGTGGTAAGTATCTGATGTAGTATTTATCAATACAAATGAAATGTCGCTACATTTGGCGTCGCCGACAGGATTCGAACCTGTGCCTACAGGATTTATTACTCAACTGTGTAAAGATAGCGGTAATGCCGAGGATTTGAAATTCTGGAGGCCCGTATCCCTTCTTAACGTAGTTTATAAAATCCTTTCAAAAGCATTGTCCTTAAGATTTTGCGAAGTGTTACAATATATTGTTCACCCGGATCAGACCTGTCCTGTTCCTGGGAGAACTGCCGATAACCTTCATCTCGTGCGTAATATTATTGATTATGTAAATTAAAAACAATTATCTGTGGTCTTTCTCTGTCTCGATCAGATGAATGCCTTTGATCGTGTAGATCATGCATATTTATTGAACACTCTTCGAGAATTTGGTTTTGGATAAAATTTGATTTCATAGGTTAAACTTTTATATACGGACATGAAAAGTTCAGTAATACTCGGACATATTTCTGAACATTTGGATGTTCAGCGTTCAGTCAGGCAAGGCTGTAGTCTCTAGCCATTATTGTATTTTCTTTGTTTAGAACCTTTAGCAGTCAAAATCAGGGGGGCACATATTAAAGGCATGTCTATTCCTGGAACCTCCGAAACTGCCAAGATATCGTTATATGCTGACGACTCCACTGCTTTCCGCACGGATCAGGAATCCGTGGGGAGGGTTTCGGAGTGGTCGGACTATTTCGGTAAAATTAAATTTAAAAAAAAACTTTTGTATTTGGGCACTTTCGGTCACCGGCGGATAATAAATTTGGAATTTCTTGGCCAGATGGATCTGAAAAAAATTCCGGCGTACTATTTGGGAAACATGTTGCACCCGATAATATATGGCATGACATTTATACAAAATTTGTTAAAACTTTAAATTTTTACAAACCACGACAATTCTTATTTTGGCAGAAGTTTAATCTCAAAGGTCATGGCCTGTTCAAAATGATGGTATGTGGGTCAAATTTTAGACATTCCAAAACATATCAAAATTTTTCAAAGGTCATTAATCCGCTTTGTTTGGGGTAATAAAATTGAAATGCTGGCGAGAAATGTATTTTATAATAAAATTAAGGAAGGTGGTTTATCAGTTGTTGATATTCTATCCAAAATAATAGCTTTCTGTTTGAAACATATATTAGGGATGTAGTTTTAAATCGTCAAGCTAAGAGGATACATTTTGCCCGATATTGGGTGGGGTTGAGCCTGAGAAGGTTTAACCCCGCCCATGCTGGTAATAATGTGCCCCACTCAGAATACATCCCTCCTTTCTATATGGGAAGCATGCAGTAGGTCAGTGAGTATGTTACAGACCCAGATTTTAATTGGCAAGGTTCATTTTCTAAATTGTTTTATAACGTGATACTGAACAATAACCGGGGGAGTGCCTCGTGTGATTGGTCAGTATCCCGGTATAAACTTCAATGAAGTCTTGTGTCGAGTTAATGACTCTTGTTTCACCCATTGCCAGGTGCATCGGGTGGTTAATTAGTCATGATAGGTTGTTGGTCAACAGATTTTTATATGACCGGAACATTTCTGCCACGAGAAAATGTATATCTTGTGTTCAAGTAGAAACACTCACTCATCTGTTGTTTCAGACTCCCCTCTATTCTCATTTAAGAACAGAAACTCTCGTCATTTTGGGTCGTCTTGCTGGAAAGAGCATTCATCTAACCAGGGAGATAATCCAATTTTGCGAGATACCTGAAGCTTTTAATTTAAATAATTTCAAACAACAATCTTTTCTATATATAATTGGCTTATTTAAGAAAACAGTTTGGTTAACTAGAAATTCAATAAATTTAATACAAAGTCGGTTACTCGGAGCGGTCTGAAATTTAGATATCAGGATTCTCCAAGATTTTCCAGACAGTGTGTTTTGGCCCATTGGTTTCCCTAATTTTGGTTTCTCCAACAGATGAGTTAGTGTTGACATTCTAGGTCAACTTTGTTTTGATTGCTTTCTACTTCAATGCGTTTGTAGTAAATTTATCACCAGAGCGTTTTGCTACGACTTTTACGACTTTTGATCACGTGGTGTAAACATAATAGTATTTCTCACACGCCAGCGTGGTAATTGGTTCCCATTCTATTTCTAATTTTATTTCATTGGTTAAAATGTATGTGTTATTGTGACGTGGAGTGTCTCACTTTCCCCTGTCGCGAAAGGTGAAATAGTCCACGTCACAATGAGAAGGAATGTGTTTCGTATTTAGTTGGTTTTATCGGGTAGTTTATAGCTAAAATTAATTATAAATGTCTCAAACATGGTAGTTAATGAGGGCTTTCCTACATGGTATATAAAATTAAAATATTATTTTGTAAGAAAAATTCTTGACTCAAATCAATGGGATTAATTCATAGTACGTTTATCAGCTTAGAAAGTTGTACTTGTTTAGTGGGTGGAGCTTATAGTCACTTTCTCTGGAATACATTGTTCCTTGAGTGTTAGTGGGCGCCACCTGCAATGCTAGTGCACTGCAGGTGGGACCTTGGTGCGCTCGGGTCAACGTGTGTTGGATTGAAACGTTCTAATTTCCGAATTTGTGGATTTCAAAGCTCTATTTAGATGTCATTGGAGTTCAATGTTACTTTAAAAGTTAATCGGCCTAACAACCGGGATTAGGTATTATTTAATTGTGTTGATCCCGTTAAAAGTTTAATTATATTTGACAATGTTGTGTACCTTCATGAGCGGGGATGTTTGGGTGACTGAATGGGGGTGGGGTGTTAGTATGTTGAGTGGAGCTTATAGTTATTTTCTCGGGAATACATTGTCCCCCGAGTGTGCCGGGGCGTCTCCTGGGGTTCTGGTGCGCTAGGGTCAATGTGTTTTGGATTGAGGAGTTCTAATTTCCGAGTTTTAGCCTTTCAAAAGTCTACTTAAATGTCAAACTTCAATGTCACTTTAAAAGTTAATCGGCCAAACAACCGGGGTTAGGTATTTTTTAATTGTGTTGATCCCGTTTAAATGTTTAATTTTATTTGACAATGTTGTGCATCTTTATGACCGTGGACGTGTGGATAACTGTGGGGGTGGGTGGGGGGGGGGGGGGGGGGGGGTTAGAATGACTTCCATAAAAAATGACTGATATTTTATTGAAGATTTAATTATTTGTTATTCATCAGTTATAATTTGTTAATTAAATGAATATTGTTATGAGACTATGTGACTCTGTACATAAATTATCATGAAAGGTTGTATATAACTCGTAAACGGGAATTCAGAGTTTTTGGGGTTGTTTGATTGATGGGGTGATTGTGGGTCGGTTGAGGGGGTATACCTGTTTGTGTATATGTGTAATCATAGACGAGTTAATTTCTTCAATATTTTTTGTCCCGTTTTCAATTTTTTGAGCGTTATTTATCCCTATATACGTCTGTGATTGGGCGGTGAAAGTTAGAATTCCCGTTTTTTATTGTATATAGGGATTTTTTGAGAAATAAATTTTATTAAAAAAGAAAACAAAATTACTAAAGATTTGGCTGTAAAATGCCCTACCAGCTTTCAGATATGGAATTGTCGACGATCAATCGTACCATTCGTGTTCATATTGGTGGTGCCAATCCGGGCCGAGTTTCTATGGATGATGTTGTTAAACCGTTATCGTCACGTATTCCTACAGAACAGATTGAGGCTGTTTACAAGATGGAGAAACCCTATGACTGGTTTGTTGTCTGCATGAGAAAAGAATATGCAGAAGATTTAGAGAATGAGAAGGTAGTCTGGTACACAAGAAAACTTTCGTTTTCCTCATGGAGTAGACAGACTGTTCGCATTCGATGCCACTGGATCCCTCACCATGTGGATGGTTTGACTCTACGATTCTTTTTCGAACAGTTTGGTGTGATGAAAGAATAAAAGACTGTCCACCAACTACGGCGATGTGCAAATTTTCAATGGTGTGAGGGAGAATACATTGCAGACAGCAAGGCAGAAAATAGACTTGATTCCATTCACAACGAGGATTTTAGATTTCGAGGCTCTATTTTCAGTGCAAGGACGTCCTCCTGTCTGCCTCACGTGTAGGAAGCCAGGCCACATCCGTGCCTTTTGTGTGGAGAAGCTGGGGTGGCAGGGCATTTCAACACTCTTACACCCGCTACCTATGCTCAGACAGTTAAGACTGCTCCCAAGACACTCGTCTTGCGGAGGTAGTTTCGGCTGCAACTCTAGATCCGATTCCCGAATTTGTACCAGTGGCTCCTTCAAATGACAGCGCCAAGAATGTCGTGGTATCAGCTGATGTCCATGTCGATGTACAGACAGGCAAGCCGAGGAAGACAATTTGAAGAGAGGGCGTGATCGGAAGAAGGTGAAATTGTAGTTGATGATGGCCCCGAGTTTCAGCTGGTTGACCGCTCAGGGAAGGGAAAGGGGAAGAAGAAGAGGAAGAGGAAGAAAGAAAACAAACAGTGTTTCTTTGGATTCCATTGATTTGTTTGAAGACGCCTCTTTGCCCAAGTCTGGAGCGACCGATGGATAAAGGCCTACAGATCAATTTGCCCATGTGTCATTGAGATCCTGTGTTTTCTCTTGTGGATTACGGAGTTGGACCGGATTAAGGACTATGGCGGCGGACTGTGCTTTTACAGATATACGAAGTGGTACAGAACTAAGAACTTTGAAGGCGGATTGCGATTCTACGGATGCTGAGCTCGGGCCGTCCCTGGACTTTACCAATACTGGTGATATACCAATAGTAGATTTCTTAGAATGTGTGAGAAATTACGTTTTAACGTTACTTTTTATGCTTTCAATTCTGTGGGGCACTGTTGTCGCGTCAGGTGTGGATCCGTTGCCCTTTTCACGCAATGATTTCATATCTGAAGCGACAGCTTGTCAGAAAGTAAAAGTTTAAAATTTTTCCCTTTTCATTTTGCCATCTTTCAACTCCAGTGGTACTGCTATTGGTTCAAATATTGATTTTTTCAGTTAATCGAAATACAGGATTCACCCCAAATAAGCTCATGTTGGGCAGAGAAATTAACCACTCAGCTGACCTTATGTTCAGAATAGCATCTTAAACTACTGTGGATTCTCCAGTAGTAGATACATATGTTTTATCACTTGAAGAAACAATAAAACTCGCTCATGAAACAGCTCGAGCTACACTAAAGTCGACGCAAGAAAGAATGAGAAGAGATTATGACTTAAAAGTTCTAGTTAAAGAATATAAAAGTGATGACCTGATGGAAATTCTCGATTCCTCAACTAAAGGGAAAATCTAAAAAATTATCTCCTTCGTGGAAAGGACCAGGGATCGTAATATCAAAATTGACCTCTTAGCGTATGAAATCAAGTTGAGAAACAGACCCACAATCGCTCGTCGCCTGAGTGCTAGAATGTTCTATGTCCCATAGGGGAGATAATACATAGTCCCATAGGGGAGATAATACATAGTCCCATAGGGGACATAGAACATTCTAGCACTCAGGCGACGAGCTAACCTTGATCGATTGAAAATTTGTAAGGATCCTATAATTCCGAGATGGGTGAAAAATTATCTAGACAAAGATTCAGGAGAGCAAACAACTGAGGAAGTTGATTCTTCTAAAAGAAGCGCTCTATTGTTTCTGTCAAAAAACAGACCTCGGACAATATGATAGAATGTGACTATTGTCATGAATGGTTTCATGGATCATGCGTTAATATAACTGCTGAGGGGGCTAAGAATTTAGATACATATCAGTGCCAATCATGTACATAACGTTTAACTGGTAGAGTGCTAGAAGCCCATATTTGGGCTTTACTTTGAGGTGAAGGTACTGCAACTTGAAGGCTTCATACTCAGTGGATGTGCTTTGTATTATCTTTGAAGTAATATTATTTAGTCTGCAAGGGCTTGTCTTGTTACAATTTATGGGAGAGTGTCTGTAGGCGGAGGAGGAGATGGGGATGCCTGTAGGCACTCTCCCATAAATTGTAACAAGGCAAAGATATGTGAACAAATTTTGATGGAGAAAAATAATTTAGCACTCTACCAGTTAAAACAGATTGTTTTTATAACTAAATATTTTTCTTTTTACAGGCACAATGAGTACACCAAATTTTAAAATACTTGTACATGTGAGACGAATGACTGATGAGGGAAAGCTATTCAGACCAGCAGATTTGTTTATTTATTGGTCTTTAAGGTCACATACTTATGCACAATGGCTAATCATGACCGTGACAGTTTTACAGGTGGAGGAAGCCGGAGTACTCGGAGAGAACCACCGAGCAACGACGAGCAGCTGCCAGCTCCCCAACATCGTAACTCCGCATTGCAGCACGGAAGGGTTAGATTGGTTGAAGACATGCACACCATCGACGTGCATTACGCCTTAGAACACGGCGTCATCGTGCCTCGATGAGGACAATGGGGGTTAAGTACCCTGTCCAAGGGCACAGCGCGGGAGTCCGAATCGATCGCTCAGATGGTCACCCATCCGAGGACTAACCGGGCTCGACGTCGCTTAACTTCGGTGTTCTGACGAGAACGGGTTATCGCAACGCCCCCCCCCCCCCCCCAGACCAGCAGATAAGTTAATATGGTGCCAAGAAACGTAATCACTCAAAAAGATGAATGAACTGGTTATCCAACAATATTCCATTGCAAAATATACTGGAGATGGTAAATGGATAAATCAACACTCTGGGGGGTTTACGTGTCCGGCAGTTGGCGGTAGATCGTTTGACTCCAAAAATAGGTTCACTGATGGCTTGGGGGATAGCCCATGGATGTCACTGCGTCTGCAGGTTAGGTCCCTCTGCCTATTTTGGTGAGCGACCAGGCAATAGAGTTGGACGGTGTGGTATCAGGGGGAGGGGGAGGGGAGATCAGCCCGGGTACCTAGGGAGCCTCAGCCACGAGCTTCTGAGGTGGGCCTGGATGGGCTCTTTGGGGTCGCCCAAAAGTCGACACAGCGCCTACAGGTCATATTCCTCCCTCCAAAGGTAATTTGATTATAGAGGTGGGCGGTGTGGCGGCTGGCGGGAGATCAGC
Source organism: Pictodentalium vernedei (assembly GCA_031216915.1). NCBI lineage: Eukaryota > Metazoa > Mollusca > Scaphopoda > Dentaliida > Dentaliidae > Pictodentalium > Pictodentalium vernedei. The sequence continues at coordinate 37,291,102 of CM062297.1, forward strand.
TCGGATCTAACTTCTGATGGTCAGGTTTGGTTCGGCCGTGACTCGGTGGATGGCCCCACGGACGACGCAATGGCTGCTACAAACGCTTCTTTCCCTTTAGGTGGTGGCTTGATAATAAAGGCGGATATTGCTGTATCCGGGGGAGATCTGCTTGTCTTACGGGTGGGCCACCCTCTTAAAAACAAAGTGAACAGGCATCTCTCTTTGGTTCAGCTGATAATGTGGGTGGTGGGCCGGTGGGTAGAACAATGTCTGGCATTTAGATTTCTTTATCCTGAAAAGGGGATCGCACTGCAGTTAAACAGACATTGTGGCGCCCGCTTGTCAGCCAGCTATCACTTCGGAGCCAAGGTTGAAGGGATGTAATAAGAAGAGAGCAATGGCTGAATCGCCACATTCCAGTGGATTATATGAGAAAGCGACAAAGAAACCATGTAACATCTTATCCATACAAACACCATCAAGTAACAGAGCGGTAACCCACAACCATTCAAAGACTGTTGAGATCCATATTGAAGCACCTAGTGGGAAGAAAAGTGGTTGTAGATGCCCGAATTCGGATTGCAGTATGGTAACAAAGAAAATGAAGCATTGTTATTATTCTCATATACCTATAGCATTCTGCGGCAACCGCGTTGTGTCCATGGGCAAGACACTTCACCCCGATTGCCTACATGGGGGCACGATGACGCTGTGTACTGAGGCGTACTGCAAGTCGATGGTGCGCATGTCTTCAACCAATCTAACCCTGTCTGTGCTGCGGTGCAGAGTTCAGAGTTACGATGTTGGAGAGCTGACAGCTGCTCGTCGTTGCTCGGTGGTTCTCTCCGGGTACTCCGGCTTCCTCCACCCGTAAAACTGCCACGGTCACCATTAGCCATTGTGCATAAGTATGTGACCTTAAACACCAATAAATAAATAAATATACCTATAGCATTCTGGGATGAAGATTTGAATTATGACGATAATAGTCCGTCAAATCAGATGATTATACAGTACGTGGAGAGTGGATTGTAACTAAATCACCCACGGAGTGGAGATATCACCCAAGCTATAACTTTCAAATTTTGTACACATCGACAACCAGCACAAGCAAAATTTCAGCCAATGGACCTCCGGGTTTAACCCGGAGGTCCATTGGCTGAAACTTTGCTTGTGCTGGTTGTGCTTTGCAACAAATTTGCAATTATTGCTTGGGTGGAATCTCCACTCTGCGGGTAATTTAGTGATAATACACCCTCCACGTACTGTTCTTGATACTTGACAAACTTTGCTCTCTCATTATTGGGCCAAATGGAACGTTGCAGGATTTGATGAATGTAGCATCTTCAGCTAGTCTTCCTGGAGGTGTACAGATACCTCCAACTGATGAAATAGCCATGATTAATTCATGCAAGGATCAACGCTGGACAATACCATTTAGGTTACAATACAGTGTTTTTTTTCCCATTGACGACAGTACTAATCTTTCCTCCTCTCCCCATCTCATCAAGCTGATTTGGGCAAAAACAACCATCTATCCATTTAGTTTATCACCTCACGAAAAAAAGATACTGAAAAAATATAGGTCGCCACGTGAATTTTGCCTTTAAATTAGGAGCTTCCTATACTCCCGTCCAGTTTCGCACTGAATGAAATAGACATATTTTTACCCACTCCCACCCAATTTTAATCTTCTCTCACACATTTCAGAAGACAATAGTCACCAATATTTTATATCTTTTCCAAAACATGCACTTTAAAAATTTTATTCACACTTACAAGCTCGGTTCATTTTCCACCAATCGGATGATTCCAGGTAGTTTTATCCTCCATTAAAGGTTGGGTGTCAACCACTAGAGGCGCTGTTTGCACGAAAACACTGTATTGTAACCCACATCCTTTTTTACTCTTCAAGCTTGCAACTCACCGACAGTCATATTACACTGGAGAACTGTAATGATTTTGATTAGTAAACTGACCCCCGCCGATAGAAAAGCACTTCAACTATGGGATGGTCGCTCACGGAGCATCAACAAGATGTATCAGCAAAGAAAATCTGTCATCTTTAATACGGAAGGCCAATCTGGATCATCGCCTACTGCAACGTCAACTTTACTTAATGTAGAACATAAGGCAATGACTAAAGTATTATGAGCTTTTGTGACTTTGTAAATATTATTTTCAATAAAGGTTGTATAAAATTGTAACGGGAACTTAGAGTGCATTGTGATGGGTGTGTATGTGTAATGTAATACTAAGAGTTAGTGTCGGGTGTGGCTGAGAGAATACTTGTGTGAGTGAATGATAGATCACAGGTGTGGTTTGATATTTTTTTCGTCCTGTTTTTTTTGTATTTGTACCCCTATATACACCTGTGATATGGCAGTGAACGTTAGGGTCCCCTTTTTATTGTATATACGGCCTTTTGTCACAAACTGTATTAAACATTAAAAAAATTACTGAAGATTTGTGCGTGAGAAACCAGTTTTGGCTCTGTGGGGCTGTAAAATGCCCTGCGAGCCCCTTGACACGGAATTGAAAGCCACGGAGAGGACAGCAGTAATCCACATTGGTGGTCCCAACCCTGGACGGATGGACATGGATGATTTAGTTGGAGCTTTAACCAGAATTATGCCAAAGGAACAGATAAAAGCCATTTACAAAACGGAGAAGCCGCTTGAGTGGTTTGTGGTGTGTAGGAAAGAGGCGTACGCAGAAGATCTTGAGCTGATGAAGGAGATGACCTGGAATACTCGTAAATTATCTTTTTCTTCGTGGAACAGGCAACATATTCGAATAAAATGTCACTGGATTCCTCATCACGCCGACGATTTGACAATTCAGTTTTATTTTGAACAGTTCGGCGTTGTTAAAGAAAACAAAAGACTGACAACACGTTTTGGTGAAGTTGATATTTATACTGGTCTGAGAGAAATTACTCCACAAATTGCGCGACAGAAAAATGATTTGCTTCCTTTTACAGCACGGATTTTGGACTTTACAGCCCTCTTTTCAGTTCAGGGTCGACCTCCCATCTGCTTAAATTGCAGGAAGCCAAGACAAACCGTGCAGTTTGTGACAGGTAGAATGAGGCGCCAAGGCGTGGCATTTCTACAGCACCAATGACGTACACACAAACAGTACAGACATCTACTGGGGATTTATTTCTCAAAAAAATCTTAATTTTTAAAGTTTTAGAATTCTAACATGACTCCGAGAGCCGTGTTGTCTGCCTAGACGTGGAGGTTGGGAAGTCTGCCTATAGGCTTCTCAACATCTATGCCCCGACAGGCGATGCGGGCCGTGCCGAATTTTTTATGTCTCTTGATAATTATTATGTTTCAAAACAACCTTTAATTATGGCAGGTGACTTTAATTATATTTCGGATCCTTTACTGGATAAAAGATGGGGAGATATATGTAAGGGAACGGTGGGGGATTATTATAATCCCTGATGGGTACGGGTGTGGGATGGGAAAATCTCACCCGAGGGCAAGATATTTGGGCCAGACACGAGGCTTGCCGAGTGTCTGGACCAAATATCTTGTCCCGAGGGTGAGATTTTCCCATCCCACACCCATCAGGGATTATTCCCCCCCCCCCCCCCCCCCCCACCATACAACGGTAACGTTAGCCAGAGGTAATCGGCGGTCACGTGCTGATATAATCAACTCATTTGGTATTCGTCGTTTTGAAAAACTAATGACACCATCGGAAAGAGCATGGAAAAGTTACGTATATACCAAAGGTATATACCACGAAATCAACTGGGAACGGTGGCATCTTGGGGTTGAAAGAGTTTTAGAGCATCAAACTTTGATCACACGGCATTCTGATGACGTCAATATGAATTAGTTGGTAGCAAAAAACTGATACGATATGCATAACGTCATAATAACGTTATAAATGTATAACGTCACGTGGGTGGGGAGGGATACATCTGTCTCTCCCTGCTATCTCACCCTGGACAGACGTATGTTACACATGCAGTGGGGGGAGAAAAAATTATTAAATCAGCATGTAGGAATTTTAATTTATGTGATATATATCGGAAAAAAATTAACCGAACTCAGGTCGCTACAACATGGACAAGATCTAATATTTCATGTAGACAAGATAGAATTTAGGTCTCCAGTAGCTTGTTTGACTCCATTCAGGACTGTTACAGTACGTGGAGAGTGTATTATCACTAAATCACCCACAGAGTGGAGACCCCACCCAAGCAATAACTGCAAATTTGTTGCAAATCATAACAAGAACAAGCACAGTTTTAGCCAATGGACCTCCGGGTTAAACCCGGAGGTCCATTGGCTGAAACATTGCTTGTGTTTTTAGTCAATATATACAAAATTTTAAAGTTATAGTTTGGGTGATAACTCCGCTCCGCGGGTGATTTAGTTACAATCCACTCTCCACGTACTGAATATATACCAGTGCTGGTTTTCTGATCACGACTTTGTCACAATGCTGATGGGTCGTGATCAGAAAATAGGGGGCCGTCTTATTAGATAGATAGGATAGATAGGATAGATAGGATAGATAGGATAGATAGGATAGATAGATAGATAGGATAGAGAGATAGGATAGAGAGATAGGATAGAGAGATAGGATAGAGAGATAGGATAGAGAGATAGGATAGAGAGATAGGATAGAGAGATAGGATAGATAGATAGGATAGAGAGATAGGATAGAGAGATAGGATAGAGAGATAGGATAGAGAGATAGGATAGATAGGATATAGAGATAGGATATATAGATAAGATAAAGATAGATAGATAAGATAAGATAGATAAGATAGATAGGATATAAGAGGGATAAGAGGGATAATATAGATAAGATAGATAAGATAGATAAGATAGATAGGATAGAAAGGTAGGATAGATAGATAGGATAGATAGGTAGGATAGATAGGTAGGATAGATAGATAGGTAGGATAGATAGATAAAGATAGACAGACAGATAGATAGATAGATAAGATAAGATAGATAGATAAGATAGATAAGATAAGATAGATAAGATAAGATAGATAAGATAGATAAGATAGATAAGATAGATAAAATAGATAAAATAGGGTAGATAGGATAAGATAGAATAGATAGATATTTTATTAGATGATATAAACAATTAACACAAATACATTGAGCACAGTCTTCAAATAATGTTCAAGCAGTTTTTTTTTTGCTTATATCGTCGGGAGACTACATAGCCAGATTGGATGTCTTCCTGTAGTCCCCCGTAATGCAAACCAGCACCGATGCACAAAGTCTACGCCGCCGAAGACGTCTCCCACCGAAGTTTTTGTGAGTGAGTTTGAGATGATATTATCAGAGCTCTCCGACTGGTGGTACCTCACGTGGTGGCTTCATTTACTAGATCATTGACGAGGAGCCCAGATGTTATCCGTAATGTCCTGCTTCAGACACAGACGGGGTTAGGATAGGGTCCTGCGAATATTCGAGATTCGATTTGATATCGACACAATACGTCTGCTTCGATATCGATCCCGAATCAGTCTCAAGATTCGATTTTTTTCGAATCTCTCGTACTAGCTTCAATTTGTTACATCTCCAACAAAAATTGGATAAAATATGTCATTACAAAACTCATTCGTGTGGGCTCAGTTCCAAACTAATTGAGTAACTGACAATGTTTAATTGTTAGGAAGTAGTGAATTTTGCCCAGAACGTTATCCATAGTTTCAGTTTTTAAAAGGCTTAACTTGTTACTATTCACGTTCTTAGGAACGTGAATAGTAACAAGTTAAGCCTTCAAAAACTAAAACTATGGATAATGGGCTGTTTCGTCGACGGTGCCACAGAGAAAATTGATTTATTGGTGTTAAGGTGTTCACTCAGTCGTGTGAGGGTCATCACAGTGTTCCGTAACTTCCGTTTGGTGCAATATGAAATAACTTGTCTTAAGATTCGCGATTCGATTCGATACTAGAGACACGATTCGATTCAAGATTCGATAAAAAGTTGTGATTCGCAGATCCCTAGGTTAGGGATAAGCACACACATTGTTACACGAGAGCGAGCTCTAAGATTGAATACCCACGACTATGCCAAATAAAAATTAGCCTATGACTCTTTGTCCATGTGATCATACTAGCACTGAGTGGAACCCGGTCTCGGGTTTCTTGAATCAATCATTAGAAAGGAGGTCTGGATCTACTCAGCATCAGTAGCCCTTATTTTCCTATAAGCAATTTATTAGCTCTGGCAATCAGGGCAGTAAGGAGTATCACACTGGTAGTCTGTTTGATGTTGTCAGGAGTTGATTACTTAGCCTTTTTTTAAATTCATTTCTGTTGCCCAAGTGTCTTAGTGTTGGATCTAACTTGTTCCAATTCTTTGGAAAAGCAAAATTGGGTAACTGTAAGGCTTTAGTCCTAGTTCTGCATTCACGAAGTAAGTCCGACTGCCTTGTGTTCGTTTGAGTGAAATTGGTCCTTATATTAAAATAATTATGCAATTATTCAGGTAGTGTACCATTCTTCCAATTAAATACGAAAAGACAAGTCTGAAGGGTAAAAATGTTAGTAACCTTGAGTATTTTATCCTTTGCAAATAAGGGGTCCGTGTGGGAGTTGAACTGTTTATTATTTATAATCCGTATGGAGCGTTTTTGTATTTTCAAGAGCCTCTTAATTCCTCTGGAATTTCCCCATGCATATATGAATGCCATACAGAAGATGAGAATGCACAAGTGCGTAATAAAGTGTTAGCATGGCCGCACGTGGTAGGATTTTCTTGGCTCCGTTTAGTGCGTAGTTTGCCACTCCTATTTTAGAGCAGATGTTTGATATGTGGGGTTCGTAGGATAGCTTTTCATCAATATTTATACCAAGGAATTTTAATGATTTTTCTTCTTCAAAGTTGCCGACTCTTTTTATAGGTTTACTATTTATTGAAATATTCAGTTTAACAAAATTTCGGTTATGGGATGATGGATAGATAAGGATATACTGAGTTTTGTCTGCGTTTAATGCAAGTTGGTTTGCTGAACACCAATCAAATATTTTCTCAAGTTCTTATGTGAAACGCATGCCATTAAAATTCAGCACCAAATGTTGATAACACTGTCCCAGAATTCGAGGCATAGCTGGAAAAGTCCATAAAGGAGTCTCATGAGATAGCCAGAGAAACACTGAAACAAGCCCAAACAAGAATGAAACGTGATTTTGACACACGAGTGAACTTAAAAACGTACTCCGTTGGTGATGCAGTGTACTTACGAGATACCACAGTAATTAAAGGGAAAAATAAAAAAAATTGGCTGTGAATTGGAAGGGGCCAGACATTGTCAAGGTCCTACCCCCCAGTCTGTTCAAGGTGCGCCTATGGACCACTTAAGTCACACTGCAACACGCTCGGATTAAGTTATGTAGTGATAGAGAATTGCCAAAGTGGCTATTATCAGTAGGAAAAAGTTAAAGGAACGTGGTGAAATGGGGGCAACGGGCGTCGTTCTATACTGTTTGTGTAACCAACCCGACGATAGTCAGTTCATGATTCAGTGTGATAGTTGTCGTGAGTGGTTTCATGGCAAATGTGTTAAGATCACGCCTAAAAAGGCTAAAAAATATTTCTGTCCAATAACCTAGATGTTTAAAACAGAATATTTTGAAAATGTGTTCTGCGAATTTTAATACATATAGCTTGAAAATGTGCAGTGTGTTTTTAGAAAAGTACAGTGAGAAATTCAAACTGTTTTTAGAATTTTAATTGAGAAAATTCAACAAGAAGTTTTAATGATTTTTATGGAAGAAAATGTGGCGCTGCAAGGCATTTTTAACATATATTCATTTGTTTATTCAGGATGCCACGTCAACAGCAAAATTGTAGAACACCAGCCAGGCAACAGTGTGACAGGTCCAGATCCCCCATAAGAAGGGATCAACCAGGTACTGGTAATAGATTTGGTAATGCTCGTCCTGTTTCTGGGACTTATGATCATTCAGTAAAAGGAGGAACAAGTTTTGGTACCATTGTGGGGGGGGGGGGGGGGGGGGGGGCAATTCTCAAAATAATTTATTACCGGTGGATGACATTGGCTATAAATTGGCTATGGATCGGTCACTGGGTCAAAAACAGAGGGAGGAATTGGTATCAAAACAATACCATTGGTCATAACAAAACAGTTAAAAAAACTTCCGCTGGATCAGTACGTTAAAGCGCTATGCCTTGGATGTGTTTGATAGACCATGGTTAGAAGCTAATCGAATGGAATATATTCAAGTGGCTATACCACGCAAATCTTCCGCCCTACCAGTACAGCGACGACAAGGGACATAAGAACCCATTGTCCGAAGAAGAGAGATATATTATTCAATCAGAATACAAGCTCGACTGAGAAACCTCCAGAATGTTTGTCGCTGGATCCTGCGGTGTCACAAGTGCAGGAGACGGTGCCAAACACTGAAGACAAAATTACCATTTTTGATCAGTTACCCAAAGATAAACCCGGGTGTGTTGTTGCTCGGACTGTTGATTCTGTAGTAACAGCTAGCTCGGCTGAAACCGATATTGTTAGTGGTAAAGATCTCCTGGTCACGCTATCTAATCCCCAGTGGGTTGGGTTCCGTGAGCAGGTTAAGGAGGTAACAGGGGCAGCTAGTAATGCCAGTCCTGTTTTAATTACAGAACATCAGCTTCCTGGACAGTCGGGAGGAGACTCACCCAAGGCAAGCAGCAAATCTTCCCGTCAAACTAGAAACAAAAGACGCCGTCAGAGGAGGAAAGAGAGGAAGGTGGACAACCCAAAGTGTGCCATCAGTGGTAGGCGAATTAAGCGCTTGAAATCCATGTTTTGGGAGTTCACCTGCCCTAGTTTGTGTGGGAGCCAGTTCCTTCTGACAATCTGTCAAAAGTCAGCGAGTGGTTTTGCCTGACTATTAAAAAAATAGTTGGGTGTTTGTGCAAAGTAGAGCCAGATGAGGTTGCTACTGAACAATTTGCATCTGCCGTTGAGGCTCTGAACTCAGAGGGAGCTATCAGTCATTCGACTGAAATGTCTGGGGATTTGTACCTCAAGGTTTTTTGCTTTTATGGTCCGAGTGTATGGAACTGTGTTGGGTGCACCTGATGTCTGTGTACCTTTTTGTGTGCGTCCACTTAATTCGGCGGCTTATCTGGCTTAGTGGAGGGTCGCCATGATTTTGTGGGCTAGGCTGGAGGAGCAGGATAGGGCTGCTATCATGGACAAGTGCAGGGGAGGCATCTTGGGTAGGGATGACCTCTGGGAGTCCAGGTATAGTCAGGCTTTGAAGGATGTTCCGGCCAACTCTGGCTCAGAGGATTAGTCTGGAAAGAGGGTGCCTCTGCAGCATGTTTCCGTAGATCCAGAGGATGTGTTGGATTTTGGTGTTTGACAGTTTGGAGGCATCGCAAGCTGAGGAAGCAGTGGCTGTAGAGTCGCAGCGTGAATACGTGGGGAATCCAACTACCGCTGGAGCTTGTGCCGTGGTCTGAGGTTTCGGATCTCGTTGAGGCTTTTGACACCCATTTCCACATGGACAGGACCCTCAATAGGATGTTCAATTGCAGTGATGTGTCCATGTGGTCCCCGTCATTTAGGGTTGTCGAGGAAGGTCTCGTTCCTTGCAAGGTTGTGGGGACATAGCTTTATTTTGCGATCCGGCTTCTTGGCCAAATAAGTTTCATTTGATGATCGCTGGAAGGTTGCCATTGGGCTTCACCGAAAACACGGGTGGCAGGTCGATGACTCTTCTTATAGAAGGGTCAGTCAATTGCTTAAAAACCTGGTGCCCTTGCTTTGGGGGAAGTTGGTTTTGACTTTTCCAGGGGTCTGCAGGGTTGCCGGGTGCAGGGTGCTATGTTTCGGAGTTTGGTGGCATTGTCTCGACCAGAGGAGCCGCTTATTTACACCTTAGGGGTGAAAAGTCTGATCCCTATTCTAGACGAGTTGGGTCTTTGGCTCGTGACATTCCTTTGGAGATGCGTTGGGTAGTTCCAGCCTATCCACCTCCATTGTTGTACTGCCGAGGTTTCGGAAGTTCAAAATTGGATTACCTTTTTTGAAAACTTTTATTTTGGTTACACAGCCTTTGTGAATAGATTCAATGCTGGGCAGTTAGAAGGTTTGAGGTGTGTGCCCTCAAATATGTTATTTGAAACAGATAGCCCCTATTTTGGTGGTACTAGAATCTCCACTCCCAAGTTGATTGGTGAAGTTGCCCATAAGGTTGCTAAGTTTCTTGAAAGTGGTCTGGAGTCAGTCTGTAAGCAGACCCTCCAAAATGCTAGGGGGTTTCACAGCGTTTGAAATTATGTTATGGGTTTCAGGGGTGGTAGGTAATTTTAGTTCTCAGTACTGTATTATGATTCATTGTTTGATCGTAACTGTCTGTTGTTGTAAATTATATTTTCAAAGATTGTAATATTGGACAAATTAAGGGATAGGCTGGGGAAATTTACCCGAGTATTGAAATTCATTTTTACGTTTTAATTCAGACACTTCACTTGGTTGTCTGCTTTCCACCATTCATCTCTTGAATTCCTCCTCAGGCCAAACTGTTAATTGATAAATCACCTTTGTTATGATCATATATATGGCGCTACGTGGTTTTTGGTGTATTTTGTTATAGGGGAAGTTTTAAGGTTTTTTGAGAATATGACACACCCCTCCAAAACAAGACGGGAGGGAGTGTTGTATCCGCCCACCGGTGACGTAATGTACAGATGAAACTGAATATAACTGGTGGCGGTAAAAGTAAGGTCATCACCTGTGAACTGTGACCTTTTTATGAAAAGAAACATGAATTGCTGGCTGGTGATTGGATGATTTGAATGCCGCGCCACACCGAAATGTGAGGTCGCTAGAGACGCTTTTATTAGGATTCCTCCTGCATCTCAACGTTGGAGAGTACAGAACGATGCCGTAATCCGGATCCAGACTCCGAATTCTTCTACCATCTAACTTGGAAAAGATATTAGGACTGACTGAACAGGCTTTAGGTGAGTGCGTACTTTTAAACGCATTCCCGACATCTTGTGCCCCGTTTTTCCGCCCAGGATCGAGTCAGTCAGCGTTGAACTTCCTACGTATTAGGCCTGACGACTGAAGTAAGTGGGAATAGTTTAGAAACAAAACCAGGTGAGGTAGCTTTCACATTTTAAATGTTATTTTTATTGTTCTTGTTTTATAGTAGTGTTTACATAGATATCCTTTACCCCAAATTTGGTTATTTCGCATTTCTAAACCGTTTAATTTGATGCCCAACTCGCCATAATTCAATGTTTGGATAAACGATAACATCCCCATTTAAGTCAGTTTGTTTATGCCAATAGTGACCAAGTATGGTATTTTGATGCACTCGAGTGCATACCCCTGTTGCTGAACAAATTGTTGTCACCGGCCCGTGATTGTATAATTGATAACACCTCCCCACGTTTGTTTGTTTATAATTGAGACTGTTGTGAAATTGCATTGACGGTACGGCCGATCAACTTCAACCGCATGGAAGCATCGTGAGGAATCCGGAGTTCGCCGAGAACGTACGAGAATAAGCGAGGAGTTGGCGAAGATTGGTCGAACCGTTCTCTTGTTGAGTGGATTTGAAGCGAATAAGACGTGTCTTTTCTACTGAGCCAGAAACAAGTGATTGTGTTGTCTTTCTAGAGAACTGAATAGATTATTAAGAGAGTATTCTAAAGTACGAATAACCTTTAGACCAATTGTACTTTAATTGGCGACGGGCCTGTACGAACCCAGCCACTCGGGTTACTTCATGCTCACATCATCGACTATTTAGTTCGAATGGCAAATCCGCCATTTTGATTGTGGACATTCGAGTTGAATTTTCAGTGCTAAATTGTAGGTAAAAACCTAAGAATTAATTTAGTAGGAAAATGAAATTTGTAGATTTCAGACAGTTTGAATTTTAATAGGGCTTATCTGATTGAAATTCAAACTGGAAATTTATATATTTCAGATAATTTGGATGTTTATCAACCTGTCTACTTAGAATTTTTTTTTGATGAAAAACAATTATTTGTTTTTGCTTCAAGATTATCTAAGAGGAAAAACATAAAATGGCTAGTATCAGTAGGATTAATGTCAACACTAAACCATTCAGTGAACTTCTGAAGATCCCTCAGGTAACCGAGAGCATTGCTAGGGAGACAATTAAATGCAGAATGACGTATGGAGTATTAACTAGGGAGGATCTTGTGAATATACCCCATTTTCGAGGAACAAATGAGCAGTGGCGATTTATTGATTTATCGCAACCACTAAAGCCTCAATTGGTGGATAATATAATTTTACAGCTGATAAATTATCCCCCAGACAATGCTAATATTATACAAGCTTCTCCCCAGGGACTAACTCCCCCACCGTCTGAAAATGAATCATACTGTGGAGATCAGGAATTGCAGGTAAATCTCCCAGTAGATCATTATTCATTTCATGCACTTTCTCCAGGTTCACTGGGTAGGCGAGCATCTGGGCAAATGTCTCCAGATTAGGATAGCCTGGCAGATCAGGCTGAACTTGGACATTTGCAGGACCAGTTGCAAAGTCCCCAAGTGATACATAGCAGTCAAATACTCAATAATGAAAATATTGAAAGATATTTACCTTACCAGACTGATAAAATTGATCAGGGTAATAATCAGGTTGATAAGAATAATGAGGGCTATCCAATTGATCAGCTCAACCTGGGTAATACTGATGCCAAAGGAACAGATAAAAGCCATTTACAAAACGGAGAAGCCGCTTGAGTGGTTTGTGGTGTGTAGGAAAGAGGCGTACGCAGAAGATCTTGAGCTGATGAAGGAGATGACCTGGAATACTCGTAAATTATCTTTTTCTTCGTGGAACAGGCAACATATTCGAATAAAATGTCACTGGATTCCTCATCACGCCGACGATTTGACAATTCAGTTTTATTTTGAACAGTTCGGCGTTGTTAAAGAAAACAAAAGACTGACAACACGTTTTGGTGAAGTTGATATTTATACTGGTCTGAGAGAAATTACTCCACAAATTGCGCGACAGAAATTGATTTGCTTCCTTTTACAGCACGGATTTTGGACTTTACAGCCCTCTTTTCAGTTCAGGGTCGACCTCCCATCTGCTTAAATTGCAGGAAGCCAAGACAAACCGTGCAGTTTGTGACAGGTAGAATGAGGCGCCAAGGCGTGGCATTTCTACAGCACCAATGACGTACACACAAACAGTACAGATATCTACTGGGGATTTATTTCTCAAAAAATCTTAATTTTTAAAGTTTTAGAATTCTAACATGACTCCGAGAGCCGTGTTGTCTGCCTAGACGTGGAGGTTGGGAAGTCTGCCTATAGGCTTCTCAACATCTATGCCCCGACAGGCGATGCGGGCCGTGCCGAATTTTTTATGTCTCTTGATAATTATTATGTTTCAAAACAACCTTTAATTATGGCAGGTGACTTTAATTATATTTCGGATCCTTTACTGGATAAAAGATGGGGAGATATATGTAAGGGAACGGTGGGGGATTATTATAATCCCTGATGGGTACGGGTGTGGGATGGGAAAATCTCACCCGAGGGCAAGATATTTGGGCCAGACACGAGGCTTGCCGAGTGTCTGGACCAAATATCTTGTCCCGAGGGTGAGATTTTCCCATCCCACACCCATCAGGGATTATTCCCCCCCCCCCCCCACCATACAACGGTAACGTTAGCCAGAGGTAATCGGCGGTCACGTGCTGATATAATCAACTCATTTGGTATTCGTCGTTTTGAAAAACTAATGACACCATCGGAAAGAGCATGGAAAAGTTACGTATATACCAAAGGTATATACCACGAAATCAACTGGGAACGGTGGCATCTTGGGGTTGAAAGAGTTTTAGAGCATCAAACTTTGATCACACGGCATTCTGATGACGTCAATATGAATTAGTTGGTAGCAAAAAACTGATACGATATGCATAACGTCATAATAACGTTATAAATGTATAACGTCACGTGGGTGGGGAGGGATACATCTGTCTCTCCCTGCTATCTCACCCTGGACAGACGTATGTTACACATGCAGTGGGGGGAGAAAAAATTATTAAATCAGCATGTAGGAATTTTAATTTATGTGATATATATCGGAAAAAAATTAACCGAACTCAGGTCGCTACAACATGGACAAGATCTAATATTTCATGTAGACAAGATAGAATTTAGGTCTCCAGTAGCTTGTTTGACTCCATTCAGGACTGTTACAGTACGTGGAGAGTGTATTATCACTAAATCACCCACAGAGTGGAGACCCCACCCAAGCAATAACTGCAAATTTGTTGCAAATCATAACAAGAACAAGCACAGTTTTAGCCAATGGACCTCCGGGTTAAACCCGGAGGTCCATTGGCTGAAACATTGCTTGTGTTTTTAGTCAATATATACAAAATTTTAAAGTTATAGTTTGGGTGATAACTCCGCTCCGCGGGTGATTTAGTTACAATCCACTCTCCACGTACTGAATATATACCAGTGCTGGTTTTCTGATCACGACTTTGTCACAATGCTGATGGGTCGTGATCAGAAAATAGGGGGCCGTCTTATTAGATAGATAGGATAGATAGGATAGATAGGATAGATAGGATAGATAGAGAGATAGGATAGAGAGATAGGATAGAGAGATAGGATAGAGAGATAGGATAGAGAGATAGGATAGAGAGATAGGATAGAGAGATAGGATAGATAGATAGGATAGAGAGATAGGATAGAGAGATAGGATAGAGAGATAGGATAGAGAGATAGGATAGATAGGATATAGAGATAGGATATATAGATAAGATAAAGATAGATAGATAAGATAAGATAGATAAGATAGATAGGATATAAGAGGGATAAGAGGGATAATATAGATAAGATAGATAAGATAGATAAGATAGATAGGATAGAAAGGTAGGATAGATAGATAGGATAGATAGGTAGGATAGATAGGTAGGATAGATAGATAGGTAGGATAGATAGATAAAGATAGACAGACAGATAGATAGATAGATAAGATAAGATAGATAGATAAGATAGATAAGATAAGATAGATAAGATAAGATAGATAAGATAGATAAGATAGATAAAATAGATAAAATAGGGTAGATAGGATAAGATAGAATAGATAGATATTTTATTAGATGATATAAACAATTAACACAAATACATTGAGCACAGTCTTCAAATAATGTTCAAGCAGTTTTTTTTTTGCTTATATCGTCGGGAGACTACATAGCCAGATTGGATGTCTTCCTGTAGTCCCCCGTAATGCAAACCAGCACCGATGCACAAAGTCTACGCCGCCGAAGACGTCTCCCACCGAAGTTTTTGTGAGTGAGTTTGAGATGATATTATCAGAGCTCTCCGACTGGTGGTACCTCACGTGGTGGCTTCATTTACTAGATCATTGACGAGGAGCCCAGATGTTATCCGTAATGTCCTGCTTCAGACACAGACGGGGTTAGGATAGGGTCCTGCGAATATTCGAGATTCGATTTGATATCGACACAATACGTCTGCTTCGATATCGATCCCGAATCAGTCTCAAGATTCGATTTTTTTCGAATCTCTCGTACTAGCTTCAATTTGTTACATCTCCAACAAAAATTGGATAAAATATGTCATTACAAAACTCATTCGTGTGGGCTCAGTTCCAAACTAATTGAGTAACTGACAATGTTTAATTGTTAGGAAGTAGTGAATTTTGCCCAGAACATTATCCATAGTT
The DNA here is from genome assembly GCA_031216915.1 of Pictodentalium vernedei. Classification (NCBI taxonomy): domain Eukaryota; kingdom Metazoa; phylum Mollusca; class Scaphopoda; order Dentaliida; family Dentaliidae; genus Pictodentalium; species Pictodentalium vernedei. The sequence goes on from CM062297.1 coordinate 37,306,807, forward strand.
TCAGTTTTTAAAAGGCTTAACTTGTTACTATTCACGTTCTTAGGAACGTGAATAGTAACAAGTTAAGCCTTCAAAAACTAAAACTATGGATAATGGGCTGTTTCGTCGACGGTGCCACAGAGAAAATTGATTTATTGGTGTTAAGGTGTTCACTCAGTCGTGTGAGGGTCATCACAGTGTTCCGTAACTTCCGTTTGGTGCAATATGAAATAACTTGTCTTAAGATTCGCGATTCGATTCGATACTAGAGACACGATTCGATTCAAGATTCGATAAAAAGTTGTGATTCGCAGATCCCTAGGTTAGGGATAAGCACACACATTGTTACACGAGAGCGAGCTCTAAGATTGAATACCCACGACTATGCCAAATAAAAATTAGCCTATGACTCTTTGTCCATGTGATCATACTAGCACTGAGTGGAACCCGGTCTCGGGTTTCTTGAATCAATCATTAGAAAGGAGGTCTGGATCTACTCAGCATCAGTAGCCCTTATTTTCCTATAAGCAATTTATTAGCTCTGGCAATCAGGGCAGTAAGGAGTATCACACTGGTAGTCTGTTTGATGTTGTCAGGAGTTGATTACTTAGCCTTTTTTTAAATTCATTTCTGTTGCCCAAGTGTCTTAGTGTTGGATCTAACTTGTTCCAATTCTTTGGAAAAGCAAAATTGGGTAACTGTAAGGCTTTAGTCCTAGTTCTGCATTCACGAAGTAAGTCCGACTGCCTTGTGTTCGTTTGAGTGAAATTGGTCCTTATATTAAAATAATTATGCAATTATTCAGGTAGTGTACCATTCTTCCAATTAAATACGAAAAGACAAGTCTGAAGGGTAAAAATGTTAGTAACCTTGAGTATTTTATCCTTTGCAAATAAGGGGTCCGTGTGGGAGTTGAACTGTTTATTATTTATAATCCGTATGGAGCGTTTTTGTATTTTCAAGAGCCTCTTAATTCCTCTGGAATTTCCCCATGCATATATGAATGCCATACAGAAGATGAGAATGCACAAGTGCGTAATAAAGTGTTAGCATGGCCGCACGTGGTAGGATTTTCTTGGCTCCGTTTAGTGCGTAGTTTGCCACTCCTATTTTAGAGCAGATGTTTGATATGTGGGGTTCGTAGGATAGCTTTTCATCAATATTTATACCAAGGAATTTTAATGATTTTTCTTCTTCAAAGTTGCCGACTCTTTTTATAGGTTTACTATTTATTGAAATATTCAGTTTAACAAAATTTCGGTTATGGGATGATGGATAGATAAGGATATACTGAGTTTTGTCTGCGTTTAATGCAAGTTGGTTTGCTGAACACCAATCAAATATTTTCTCAAGTTCTTATGTGAAACGCATGCCATTAAAATTCAGCACCAAATGTTGATAACACTGTCCCAGAATTCGAGGCATAGCTGGAAAAGTCCATAAAGGAGTCTCATGAGATAGCCAGAGAAACACTGAAACAAGCCCAAACAAGAATGAAACGTGATTTTGACACACGAGTGAACTTAAAAACGTACTCCGTTGGTGATGCAGTGTACTTACGAGATACCACAGTAATTAAAGGGAAAAATAAAAAAAATTGGCTGTGAATTGGAAGGGGCCAGACATTGTCAAGGTCCTACCCCCCAGTCTGTTCAAGGTGCGCCTATGGACCACTTAAGTCACACTGCAACACGCTCGGATTAAGTTATGTAGTGATAGAGAATTGCCAAAGTGGCTATTATCAGTAGGAAAAAGTTAAAGGAACGTGGTGAAATGGGGGCAACGGGCGTCGTTCTATACTGTTTGTGTAACCAACCCGACGATAGTCAGTTCATGATTCAGTGTGATAGTTGTCGTGAGTGGTTTCATGGCAAATGTGTTAAGATCACGCCTAAAAAGGCTAAAAAATATTTCTGTCCAATAACCTAGATGTTTAAAACAGAATATTTTGAAAATGTGTTCTGCGAATTTTAATACATATAGCTTGAAAATGTGCAGTGTGTTTTTAGAAAAGTACAGTGAGAAATTCAAACTGTTTTTAGAATTTTAATTGAGAAAATTCAACAAGAAGTTTTAATGATTTTTATGGAAGAAAATGTGGCGCTGCAAGGCATTTTTAACATATATTCATTTGTTTATTCAGGATGCCACGTCAACAGCAAAATTGTAGAACACCAGCCAGGCAACAGTGTGACAGGTCCAGATCCCCCATAAGAAGGGATCAACCAGGTACTGGTAATAGATTTGGTAATGCTCGTCCTGTTTCTGGGACTTATGATCATTCAGTAAAAGGAGGAACAAGTTTTGGTACCATTGTGGGGGGGGGGGGCAATTCTCAAAATAATTTATTACCGGTGGATGACATTGGCTATAAATTGGCTATGGATCGGTCACTGGGTCAAAAACAGAGGGAGGAATTGGTATCAAAACAATACCATTGGTCATAACAAAACAGTTAAAAAAACTTCCGCTGGATCAGTACGTTAAAGCGCTATGCCTTGGATGTGTTTGATAGACCATGGTTAGAAGCTAATCGAATGGAATATATTCAAGTGGCTATACCACGCAAATCTTCCGCCCTACCAGTACAGCGACGACAAGGGACATAAGAACCCATTGTCCGAAGAAGAGAGATATATTATTCAATCAGAATACAAGCTCGACTGAGAAACCTCCAGAATGTTTGTCGCTGGATCCTGCGGTGTCACAAGTGCAGGAGACGGTGCCAAACACTGAAGACAAAATTACCATTTTTGATCAGTTACCCAAAGATAAACCCGGGTGTGTTGTTGCTCGGACTGTTGATTCTGTAGTAACAGCTAGCTCGGCTGAAACCGATATTGTTAGTGGTAAAGATCTCCTGGTCACGCTATCTAATCCCCAGTGGGTTGGGTTCCGTGAGCAGGTTAAGGAGGTAACAGGGGCAGCTAGTAATGCCAGTCCTGTTTTAATTACAGAACATCAGCTTCCTGGACAGTCGGGAGGAGACTCACCCAAGGCAAGCAGCAAATCTTCCCGTCAAACTAGAAACAAAAGACGCCGTCAGAGGAGGAAAGAGAGGAAGGTGGACAACCCAAAGTGTGCCATCAGTGGTAGGCGAATTAAGCGCTTGAAATCCATGTTTTGGGAGTTCACCTGCCCTAGTTTGTGTGGGAGCCAGTTCCTTCTGACAATCTGTCAAAAGTCAGCGAGTGGTTTTGCCTGACTATTAAAAAAATAGTTGGGTGTTTGTGCAAAGTAGAGCCAGATGAGGTTGCTACTGAACAATTTGCATCTGCCGTTGAGGCTCTGAACTCAGAGGGAGCTATCAGTCATTCGACTGAAATGTCTGGGGATTTGTACCTCAAGGTTTTTTGCTTTTATGGTCCGAGTGTATGGAACTGTGTTGGGTGCACCTGATGTCTGTGTACCTTTTTGTGTGCGTCCACTTAATTCGGCGGCTTATCTGGCTTAGTGGAGGGTCGCCATGATTTTGTGGGCTAGGCTGGAGGAGCAGGATAGGGCTGCTATCATGGACAAGTGCAGGGGAGGCATCTTGGGTAGGGATGACCTCTGGGAGTCCAGGTATAGTCAGGCTTTGAAGGATGTTCCGGCCAACTCTGGCTCAGAGGATTAGTCTGGAAAGAGGGTGCCTCTGCAGCATGTTTCCGTAGATCCAGAGGATGTGTTGGATTTTGGTGTTTGACAGTTTGGAGGCATCGCAAGCTGAGGAAGCAGTGGCTGTAGAGTCGCAGCGTGAATACGTGGGGAATCCAACTACCGCTGGAGCTTGTGCCGTGGTCTGAGGTTTCGGATCTCGTTGAGGCTTTTGACACCCATTTCCACATGGACAGGACCCTCAATAGGATGTTCAATTGCAGTGATGTGTCCATGTGGTCCCCGTCATTTAGGGTTGTCGAGGAAGGTCTCGTTCCTTGCAAGGTTGTGGGGACATAGCTTTATTTTGCGATCCGGCTTCTTGGCCAAATAAGTTTCATTTGATGATCGCTGGAAGGTTGCCATTGGGCTTCACCGAAAACACGGGTGGCAGGTCGATGACTCTTCTTATAGAAGGGTCAGTCAATTGCTTAAAAACCTGGTGCCCTTGCTTTGGGGGAAGTTGGTTTTGACTTTTCCAGGGGTCTGCAGGGTTGCCGGGTGCAGGGTGCTATGTTTCGGAGTTTGGTGGCATTGTCTCGACCAGAGGAGCCGCTTATTTACACCTTAGGGGTGAAAAGTCTGATCCCTATTCTAGACGAGTTGGGTCTTTGGCTCGTGACATTCCTTTGGAGATGCGTTGGGTAGTTCCAGCCTATCCACCTCCATTGTTGTACTGCCGAGGTTTCGGAAGTTCAAAATTGGATTACCTTTTTTGAAAACTTTTATTTTGGTTACACAGCCTTTGTGAATAGATTCAATGCTGGGCAGTTAGAAGGTTTGAGGTGTGTGCCCTCAAATATGTTATTTGAAACAGATAGCCCCTATTTTGGTGGTACTAGAATCTCCACTCCCAAGTTGATTGGTGAAGTTGCCCATAAGGTTGCTAAGTTTCTTGAAAGTGGTCTGGAGTCAGTCTGTAAGCAGACCCTCCAAAATGCTAGGGGGTTTCACAGCGTTTGAAATTATGTTATGGGTTTCAGGGGTGGTAGGTAATTTTAGTTCTCAGTACTGTATTATGATTCATTGTTTGATCGTAACTGTCTGTTGTTGTAAATTATATTTTCAAAGATTGTAATATTGGACAAATTAAGGGATAGGCTGGGGAAATTTACCCGAGTATTGAAATTCATTTTTACGTTTTAATTCAGACACTTCACTTGGTTGTCTGCTTTCCACCATTCATCTCTTGAATTCCTCCTCAGGCCAAACTGTTAATTGATAAATCACCTTTGTTATGATCATATATATGGCGCTACGTGGTTTTTGGTGTATTTTGTTATAGGGGAAGTTTTAAGGTTTTTTGAGAATATGACACACCCCTCCAAAACAAGACGGGAGGGAGTGTTGTATCCGCCCACCGGTGACGTAATGTACAGATGAAACTGAATATAACTGGTGGCGGTAAAAGTAAGGTCATCACCTGTGAACTGTGACCTTTTTATGAAAAGAAACATGAATTGCTGGCTGGTGATTGGATGATTTGAATGCCGCGCCACACCGAAATGTGAGGTCGCTAGAGACGCTTTTATTAGGATTCCTCCTGCATCTCAACGTTGGAGAGTACAGAACGATGCCGTAATCCGGATCCAGACTCCGAATTCTTCTACCATCTAACTTGGAAAAGATATTAGGACTGACTGAACAGGCTTTAGGTGAGTGCGTACTTTTAAACGCATTCCCGACATCTTGTGCCCTGTTTTTCCGCCCAGGATCGAGTCAGTCAGCGTTGAACTTCCTACGTATTAGGCCTGACGACTGAAGTAAGTGGGAATAGTTTAGAAACAAAACCAGGTGAGGTAGCTTTCACATTTTAAATGTTATTTTTATTGTTCTTGTTTTATAGTAGTGTTTACATAGATATCCTTTACCCCAAATTTGGTTATTTCGCATTTCTAAACCGTTTAATTTGATGCCCAACTCGCCATAATTCAATGTTTGGATAAACGATAACATCCCCATTTAAGTCAGTTTGTTTATGCCAATAGTGACCAAGTATGGTATTTTGATGCACTCGAGTGCATACCCCTGTTGCTGAACAAATTGTTGTCACCGGCCCGTGATTGTATAATTGATAACACCTCCCCACGTTTGTTTGTTTATAATTGAGACTGTTGTGAAATTGCATTGACGGTACGGCCGATCAACTTCAACCGCATGGAAGCATCGTGAGGAATCCGGAGTTCGCCGAGAACGTACGAGAATAAGCGAGGAGTTGGCGAAGATTGGTCGAACCGTTCTCTTGTTGAGTGGATTTGAAGCGAATAAGACGTGTCTTTTCTACTGAGCCAGAAACAAGTGATTGTGTTGTCTTTCTAGAGAACTGAATAGATTATTAAGAGAGTATTCTAAAGTACGAATAACCTTTAGACCAATTGTACTTTAATTGGCGACGGGCCTGTACGAACCCAGCCACTCGGGTTACTTCATGCTCACATCATCGACTATTTAGTTCGAATGGCAAATCCGCCATTTTGATTGTGGACATTCGAGTTGAATTTTCAGTGCTAAATTGTAGGTAAAAACCTAAGAATTAATTTAGTAGGAAAATGAAATTTGTAGATTTCAGACAGTTTGAATTTTAATAGGGCTTATCTGATTGAAATTCAAACTGGAAATTTATATATTTCAGATAATTTGGATGTTTATCAACCTGTCTACTTAGAATTTTTTTTTGATGAAAAACAATTATTTGTTTTTGCTTCAAGATTATCTAAGAGGAAAAACATAAAATGGCTAGTATCAGTAGGATTAATGTCAACACTAAACCATTCAGTGAACTTCTGAAGATCCCTCAGGTAACCGAGAGCATTGCTAGGGAGACAATTAAATGCAGAATGACGTATGGAGTATTAACTAGGGAGGATCTTGTGAATATACCCCATTTTCGAGGAACAAATGAGCAGTGGCGATTTATTGATTTATCGCAACCACTAAAGCCTCAATTGGTGGATAATATAATTTTACAGCTGATAAATTATCCCCCAGACAATGCTAATATTATACAAGCTTCTCCCCAGGGACTAACTCCCCCACCGTCTGAAAATGAATCATACTGTGGAGATCAGGAATTGCAGGTAAATCTCCCAGTAGATCATTATTCATTTCATGCACTTTCTCCAGGTTCACTGGGTAGGCGAGCATCTGGGCAAATGTCTCCAGATTAGGATAGCCTGGCAGATCAGGCTGAACTTGGACATTTGCAGGACCAGTTGCAAAGTCCCCAAGTGATACATAGCAGTCAAATACTCAATAATGAAAATATTGAAAGATATTTACCTTACCAGACTGATAAAATTGATCAGGGTAATAATCAGGTTGATAAGAATAATGAGGGCTATCCAATTGATCAGCTCAACCTGGGTAATACTGATGTGGTTGATCAGCGGCCACAGAATGTCAGTATTGTAAACAATGACCCAACAAGATATCAGTCAGATGTGGCAGGGGTAGAGGATGACTATCAGACTCCAAGCCAAGATGCTGAACTTGCACTCCGGAGGGAGTATCAAGAGTGTAAACAGCAGAGTGATATTTTGTTGAGTAGAATGAGGAGAGCAGAGATGCAGTTGACATCTCAGGGAAGTGTTCTCAAGACAAAACCTGATGTGAGAAGAAAGGTTTCTGTACAGCCAGAAATGGCTAGTGTTACAGAAATAAAACAAGGCATTAAAGGCACAGGTAAGATGGTTCGATCTGGTCCGCAACTCCAGGTATTAGTAAATAATGCCACATCCATGCCTCAGAACAATAGTGGTACTTACATTCAATCTAGAGAGGTAGGGACTTTCACTCACAGCATGAGATGCTAACCCAATTATACATTGGCTGGGCAGCAGTCGGCTGTGGGAGGAAGTGCTGTTACTTATACTACTTCAGCACTAACTGATGTGTGTATTGCTAATCCATGGGATGTGCATCAGACAACCCTGAGTGTGAGTACAAGTAATCCTAATTTTGGGCAAGGACAACCCAAACCCAATGTAATTAGGGGTACTAGTAGTGTACCACGCACAGTATCTGGACCGCCCAATGCCACAAATTCAAATTGGCAACCAAACACACAGATGACTTTGAATCAGTGCAGCCAGTTCCCTAGAAATTTACAAAATAAAATACCAGTATCAAGAGGGGTATCTTGTAGAAATCAAGTCATTTCCACTGGTAATTCCTACGGAGTACCTAAAGGAATTATCCAGCACAATAATCAAAAGTTTTCAACTTCAATTAATCAACAGGCTCAGGCATCAGAAGCCAGTAGGGACTATCAGGGAGCATTAGGCAATCTCGTGCAACTGAATCCTACTGTTTTATTAATAACTAGTCAGAATTTAGTAAATTCACAAGGGGGCGCATATGCAAACCAGGCGCCACCCCAAAATTTAGTGAATTCAGTGAGGTATCACCCAACTAATGTAATACATAATAGGTCACAGACAAATACTACAGGTAGTAATTACCAAGGGGGGGTGTGTAAGAATCCAACACCAATTATTGTGTCAAATGTGAAGCCTCAGTGGTTACCACCTAACGAGAACCAATTTAATTATGTCAATTCTGGTGTTCAAGCAAATAATCAGCCTGTTTATAATCAACAGCCCATGAATAGACAAGCAGTGCAAATGACAAATCAAGGTCTAAATTCTCAGGTTCAAGGCAAACAAAATTACATTAATCAGTCCACTGTAACCAAACCAATATTGCAGCCAAATCCTTCAAATGTAGTTTACTATCAAGTAGATCCCTAACAAGATCTCTAATTAACGATCCATTTGTAGGGCAAAATTACCCTAGTTCTTCAGCTTACCAACCACAGCCCATGGCACTATCTCAACCACAAGTTTCTCAAATCCAAGGTCAAGATCTAAATTTTCAGGTTCAATCGCTATGGGAGGACCAACACACTGACCGAGGAAATCGTCATAGGTTATACTTGCCTAAAGGCCTAAATTTTGATGGCACTGGGTCATGGAAGGCCTTCGAAACGAAATTTAGGCGATATTCTTCAGTTGAAAGATGGACTCCTGAAGAACAAATATATTTTTTATGTTTGTGTCTCAATGGTAAGGCAAGTGTTGTTTATTCATTGTGGGTTGAAAGTAATTTAAATATGACGATCGATGAGCAGCTGAAACAGCTAGCAGCTCGTTTTGGAGATCACAGTACCCCAGAGACCACCCAATTAGAATTCCAAAACGCTCATCAAAAAGTAGATGAAAGTATAGAAGACTGGGCTGAAACTGTTTTATCTCTGGCTACACATGCATTTGGGAATTGTCCAGCAAAATTTGTTACACAGCAAGCAGTATTTAAATTCTGTCATGGCTGTACTGATGTGAAAGCAGCCGAACATGTTATTAATTGTCGACCACCTAATTTGGAAGAGGCTGTACAATTAATAAAATGGCATCAGTATAACCAGTTAGCTATGCATGGTGGTTCGTCTCGTCAAAGTTTGAGCCATTCCGACAGCGACGAGAGCCCCACACGTGCTAGACTATTTTCTAATGCAAAATGCGGACGTTCAAAGTTCCGTGGAAAAAATAATCAGTCATCTCGTTGGCAAAAATCTCCATAGAAGGAGAATTCCCAACAAAAAATGAGTCAGGAACTGATCTTAGTTATTTAGAGTCGAGAACTTTTGCCTTAGAAGCTAAAGCTGAAAGTTATGACAAACAATTTCAGCAAATTCTTGACAAACTAAATTCATTATTAACTATGAAATTTCCAAATGATCCAACATCTGATGGAATATCAATAGGAAAAGATACAAAACCAATTTCGCCATCCCCTACCAAATCTGTTCAATGCTATTTATGTAAGGGAATAGGACACTACAAATCTCAGTGCCCTTCAAGGGTAGCGAAGAATAGAGGCAGTAGTGGGGATAGAAAAGTTCACTTTGAAAGTTCGTCAAAAGACAAGGGGCCGAATCGCGAGGTCTGATTTTGCCCCCACCAAATGTACTAAATGACCTCACCACATTTAGATTTCCTACAACTGATGACAATTTAACCGTACGTCGTGTTAAGTCACCTTCGGCAATTCATGTGGAGTTAAAAATAGAAAATTTAATAACTTACGCAGTTGTTGATACAGCTGCTGATGTGACAGTTTTGTCAGACCGCTTCTTTGAGCGTTTAACACCGGCACCTCCTATCATTAAGACTGTTCATTTTAATACGGCCGCTAGAGATGGACAGATGACAGGAAATTATGTAGGGCCCCTATCGCTATGTATGGGTGGACTTACATTTAGGGAGTGTGTCTATGTTGCGCCTATTGAAGATGTGGTATTGCTTGGAATTGATTTTCTGCGCAAGCATAAAGCCATTCTGGATATAAATAAAGATTTCCTAAAAATCGGAAATGTTACGATTCCGACTTATTCCAAAGTCAATCACTCCACACGAATCGCTAGAATCAGCTTATTGCATGACACAATTGTTCCACCAAATTCAGCCATCTTAGTAAAATGTGAATTGAATGAAACTTTGGCTAATTATGTGGCCGAACCAATTGAAACACTATCCTTAATTGGCCTGCGTTCGGTGCATTCAAGCGAAACGGAACCCAAAATATGCCTAATTAATGTTAATACTAGAAACATTAAATTACGTAAAAATCAGCTAATTGGGCATGCATACGAGGCTGAAACAATTATAGAAAATGTAAAATCTGGAAATACTAATGTGACTGGAGTGAATACTGCCCGAACGGACGTAAAGACAGTTAAAGCTCCACATAATTTTATTAAGATACATAAAGTGGACGTTGTAAAGCAAGTTCCTGATCATTTAAAAGATCTGTTTTTGAGGTCAGCTAAAAACCTTAATAGGAAACAAGCCACTCAATTGGCAACACATCTGACCGAATATGGAGATGTGTTTGCTAAAAATGAGTTTGATATGGGTCATTTCAAAGAAATTGATCATTCCATTGATACAGGAGACCATCCACCGATCCGCCAGCCCATGAGACGTACACCATTATGTTTCGTGGATGAGGATGAATCCCATTTGCAGAAGTTGTTGGAAGCAGGTGTGATCCAACCAAGTTTGAGTGAATGGGCATCACCTCCAGTTTTGGTCCGCAAGAAAGATAAATCGCTGAGGTGGTGTATTGACTACCGCAAAATTAATGCGATTACCAAAAACGAGGTTTATCCATTACCCCGGATTGACGAAAGCCTCGATTGGTTGTCAGGAAATTTGTGGTATGGAAAAGCTGATTGCATGAGAGCCTATCATCAGGTTAATGTCAAAACAGAGGATAGGTGCAAGACAGCATTCAGTACGAAGCATGGTAGCTGGGAATTTGTAAAGATGCCTTTCGGTCTCTCGGGCAGTCCTTACACTTGGTCAAGGGTTATAGATTTAGTTCTTCAGGGACTAACTTGGACTGCCGCCCTTAGTTACCTTGATGATGTAGTTGTTGGTGGATGTTCTTTTGAAAAGCATCTGGAAAATCTGGAGAGCATATTTAAAGATTTCGTCAGTATGCACTCAAATTGAAACCCCAAAAGTGCGAGTTTTGTCAGCACAAAATTGAATTCCTTGGAAGGATAGTCAGTAAAGATGGCATCGAGCTGAACGATGAATCCAAGGAAACTTAAAAAACACCAGATAGGTAGAAAGTTTCCGTTGTTTAGTAAATTATCATAGAATGTTTATTAAAGATTTTGCCAAAATTGCTAAACCATTGTATGATTTGACTGGCAAGAAACCTTTTCATTGGGGTAAAGAGCAACAAGAGGCATTTGAAAACTTCAAGGCTTGCTTGGTTTCCCCACCACTCCTCACTCTTCCAAACCATACCGACACTGATTCTCGACACAGATGCCAGTGATTGGGCATTAGGGGCAGAACTGTCGCAAGTACAAAATGGTGTTGAACGAGTTATTGCTTATGGTAGCTTTGCCTTAACCCCTCAACAAATGAGATATTGTACTACCAGAAAGGAACTTCTGGCAGTTGTAAGATTCACAAGACAGTTTCGTCATTATCTTTTAGGCCGACCCTTCATTGTCAGAACAGATCATAACAGCTTTAGGTGGCTTATGAGTTTTAAGGATCCACAGGGCCAAGTGGCTAGGTGGATGGAGGAATTAAGCGAATATAACATCGTGGTCCAACATAGACCTGGGAAACTGCATGTTAACGCAGACGCTTTCTCCAGAATTCCCTTAGACAATGTGTGTTCAGAATATAAGATAGGATGTGATCTTACAATTTTACCATGTGGTGGATGCAAGCACTGCACCCGTTTACATGCAAATTGGGCCAAGTTCGAAGAAGAGGTGGACTATGTGGTCCCACTGACTCAAGGTTTTTGTAAGTTTGAAGAATCGGAAGATCCATCAATAGCTGTAGTGAATACAGAGATACAGCATGTAAATTTTGAAAATATGAGCAATTCTCAACCACAGTCTGAAATTGCAGGAGTACCCTGGGATTTCAGAGAGGGTTGGGATGACACGATATCTTGAATTGATTAATAATGGTCATCAGCTTAGGAGCCTTACCACTGGGAGTGATACTGTGAGTTTATCAGCTGTTGGTTCCCTTAGGGAAATGGAAAAGACACAGAAGTGATCCTGATATTTCTCCTATTATCACCTGGTTGGAAACTGGTGAGGAACCTACTGAGGGTGAGCTTTTCATTTGTAGTGTGGCTACTAAATACAGGTGGCTGAATCGAAAGAGATTTTTGATGAAAGATAATCTTTTATATAAAGTTAAAAAGCATTATTCAGATCAAGTTTTAGTGGTCCTTTCAAATTGTGCGTCAGAAATTTTGACCTTAGCACATGATATACCTGCTTCTGGACATCAGGGTGAGACTCGTACCAGGTATCGTGCATGTAGGAATTTTTATTGGTATGGAATGAGTGAGGATATTAGATTATATGTGGAATCTTGTCCACAATGCTCTGTTGGCAAGAAGGCTAACAGAACAGCTAAATGGAATATGACGATATTCCATGCAGGTAATCCAATGGAGCGAGTCCATTTGGATTTCCTGGGCCCTTTGCCTTTAACTCAAAAAGGGAACAAATATATTTTGATGATGACTGATCAATTTACAAAATGGGTTGAATGTATCCCATTACCTGACCAAACTGCTGAAGCCATGGCTTGTGCAGCTGTTAGTGAGTTCTTTTCAAGATTCGGTTGCCCGTTTCAAATTCTTAGGGACCAAGGTCCTTGTTTTGAAAGTAAGTTATTTGAGGAAATTTGTGAACTTTTACAAATACATAAAACCAGGACTACCCCGAACAGACCTTCTGCTAATGGGCAAGTGGAACGTCAAAATCGAACCCTCATGAACGCAGTTCGATGTTTTGTTGATAAAAATCAAAAAGATTGGGACAAATTTATTCCCCAATTGGCTGGGGCACTGCGTTCATCAGTTCACAGGTTAACTGGGTTCACACCTAATAAGTTGATGCTGAGTCGTGAGGTTAATCACCCAAGCGATCTGGTGTTTAACTTTAAGGAGAATAAAAAACAAGGAGAAATACCTGAATATGTTCAAAATTTGAAAGCTGAAATGAAAAGGGATGATGAAGTTGCACGTAATCAGTTGAAGTCAGAAACGATAAAAAAAATGAAAAGAAATTACGATCTCACTCTGAATAAGAAAACATATGAACTTGGTGATGTAGTTTATATGTTAGAAACCGCAAATAAAAAGGGTAAATGCACGAAATTATCACCTTTATGGAAAGGTCCAGGGATAATTGGTGAGGTGTATACACTATATTTATTTAAAGTTATTTTCAAAAGCTCAGCTATTGTAGTGAATCATGACAGATTAAAAAAATGCCATGATAGAGTTTTGCCTGCCTGGCTATCTAGGTGCCTTCGAGTGTTCAAAGACACGGGGGTAGTCAGTGTGGTAAGATGTACCTCAAATTTTTGCATTTGTCGAAAACCTTACGGTGGTCAGTTTATGATCCAATGTGATCACCGTTTGGAATGGTTTCACGGAAAATGTGTAGGAGTTACTGCTGAGCAAGGAACTGTGATCGATGAATACAAGTGTTCTAAAATGAAAAGAAAATCAACAATTAGATCATGTCAGACTCAGAGTATGAATTGGATCTATTACGCCAAGATACAGAAACAGATTGGTTGCTGTCACCCAAGGGCGATCAAAAGGTATCAGAACAGTCTTATGCTTTATCAGAGACACGGGAGGGTGATCCAACTGTGTCTGGATGTTTAGATCCAATTCTTAGTTTTCCCTCGGCTGAGACGCAGGAGGGTGATCCAATTGTGTCAGTTCAGCCTGATTTTGAAAAGGCATTACAAACTCCTCTACCATTGCCGACACATGACGAGTATCTGACTGAGGAAGCAATGGAGATAGAGGAGGGGCCACAGACACATGAGGCTGATCCAACTGTGTCTGAAAATATTAGTGAGATACAGGAGGTCTATCCAAATGTATCAGGGGCAGTGGGACAGGGGCCATCACCTACTGTTCAACCCCGAGTTCAAATTGGTGTTTCTGCCACCCATGAGGAAAATCTGATTGGATTGGCAGAAAGTATCGCCATAGCACCCGGGGCGGGCCCGCAATCAGAGGATCGAGAGATTAAGTTGATGCAGGAGAAACTGCTGAGACAAACCCAGGAGGGGATTTTAATCCGCCCTGCCAGCAGGTTTATGGCCCTTCTAGGAACCGGTTGGTCGCTAGAAGAAATAAAAAAATATTTTATTACAGCAGTACCAAATAGCCAAGAAGGAAAATAATAGGCTGTGGATGACTGATGCAACCTCATTGGCTTTGGATCAATTAGTTTGCCAAGGTTGGGTTAGACAGAAAATGGGTCCTCTCCCTAAGACAAGATCAAGACCACAGCATACAGCCCCATCCTACACTCCAGTCACAAGGGACATTAGATATTTTCCTAATGGAAATATCCAAATGAGTAGCATGCCTAGTGCTACTAAGGCACAGGAAAGGATTGAATCCATGGATAAGATCCTGGATAGCAGATGAGTGTTTACGGTCCCAACTGTGGCCTTACCGGTCACGAATAAGACTGCTCTTGTTCGTGATCAGGGTAAAAAGGAGCAACACTCCAGTCTTGCAAAGGCTATCTGTGCAATACCAGAAAAACAGAGGCTCCTGGGGCTAAAAGAAGGGACAGAAGTAGCCCAGTTACTGATTCTCTGAGGACTACCCAAGGAGGTCAGCATTCAAAAAAGATAAAGTGTGTCCATTGAAGAGTTGTTCAGAGGTCATAAAATCAGATACACATGGACACTTTATTGGGAATCATTTTCCTGTATCTTGGTGGGTAGAACATAACACCATCACCCCTGAACCTTTAAGGCAGAAAATGGTGCAAGATATGGTACTGTTGGCAAGGGATGTCCTAGGGTGGACAAAGGTGGCCAGGGAAGTAATCCCTGATGTGGTGGTTCTGGAGAACCTAGTAGAAGCTTTAAAAAAAGATAAGGCCACAACAGATAGTTTAGCTTCCCTTACCCTACCATCTGATAGTGGGTATTATCTGACCATAGAGGCTATTGCTAAAGATTTAGGAATCCCTCTTCCTAAAGAAGGTATAAAACTACCACAGCTGAATTGTATCGGCTGTTTATTTCACTGGAAGGTAGTTTGCATGGCACTGAATCAAGCAAGTATAGCAGGTCAGGGTATTTTTATGAGGCCCAGGTCTCCTTTTTGGAAAGTTAGATTACTAGTGGATAGGAGTAGAAAAAATAAAATAGAAAAAACTCTTTGGCAAGCTGCTCAGGTGGAGGAAGCTGGGTTGACCTATCCACATGAGACTGATGATCCAATGGCTGCTGCAGCCTGGATCTTGTCAGCTTTAGAAAAGGAGAAAAGTGTTCTGTGGAGTATCCAAAGGACACCAGAACCCCAAGCTACCACTATTAGAAAAATTCAAACTCCTGTTGCACCGAGGACGAGAAGTGCAAAAGTTCAGGCAAAAAATGTTAAGGGGGAAGAGGAGTTGAAGGTAAGCACTGGGAAAAAGCGTACCTGGGAGTCACAAGGGGTGGAGTCTCAGGCAGGGCCTCTACGAAAACTACAGCGCCCGACCGTTATGGAAGGTGTGCTGGGACAGTTGGTAGTGGACCCTGAAGTAGCCCCCTTAAGGAAATCAAAAAATAGGCCGATGAAATCGTCAGATCTATATGCATACGCGCAACTAGTAGAAAGCTGTATGACGGGGGGGGGGGGGGGGGGCACCACGGATGCCGACATTATGTGCAGCATAAGGTATGGGTACATATAGAACTGGTTTGGAGGAGTGTCTAATTTGATGGATAAAGGGTTAATATCTCCTGATCAAATTATCAGATTTACATAACTTAGATGCGAGTCTTCCATGGAAGACGTGTGTCGCCTGTTCTAAGTGGAAAAGGGGCATAACTCTGGAAAAAATACAGCGGATCAAAAAATAAAATGGGAGGTGCACAATGCCATCATGTGATAAAGAATCACTGAAAGTTTCATCAAAATCCATTCATAGGTTAAAGAGGAGTGGCGGATAAGAGAAAGTGTGACAAGGACGACGACGCAGACGACGCAAGACGACAAAAGTAATCCCTATATGTCGCTCCCCACTTCATGGGAGCTGGCGACACAAAAAACTATACAGCACAGCACATCAGTAACCTAAATATATATAAAGTAACATGACAATCGGATTGATATTTTTTGAGTTATCTCATGCCAAAGGGATTGGAGGAATTTTCAATTTGAAGGCTAAAGGGTTAATATCTCCGGATCAAATTATCAGATTAACACCAAAAAATAAACAGCTCAGCACACCAGTAACCTGAACACAAATATAAAGTAACTTGACAATCCAAGCAATACTTTTCAAGTTATCGAATGCCAAAAGGGATTGGAGGAATTTTCAATTTGAAGGATAAAGGGTTCATATCTCAGGATTAAATTATCAGATTTACACCATCACCAACCTGAACACAAAATATAAAGTAACTTGACAATCCAAGCAATATTTTGTAAGTTATCGAATGCCAAAGGGATTGAAGGAATTTTCAATTTGAAGGATAAAGGGTTAATATCTCAGGATCAAATTATCCGATTTACACCAAAAACTATACAGCTCGGCACATCAGTAACCTGAATACAAATATAAAGTAACTTGACAAACCAAGCAATATTTTTCAAGTTATCGAATGCCAAAGAAATGGATACGGATGCCGGACGGACGGACGGACGGACAAACGGACAGACGGACGGATAAAGGATGGACGAACGACGAATGGCCACCCCGGATGCCGGCATTATGTGTACCACACATAGTATGGGTACACATAAAAAGGTCAAAGGTTCCCTGGTTATCACAGCCAGAGTGCCTCTGGGGGAGGTACCATCGGCTATTGATTCTCACTATCATTTTAATAGGATCCAACATAAATTCAGTTTGCCCAACATGAGTTTAAATTGTATGTTGGAAAGGACCCGTGGGCAGGTGAAACCCCAAGTCCAGATTCAGTTAGAAGCTGCTGTAAATGTTATCTATGATCCTGGGGATTATCCAACGGATCCACAGCAGGTGGCCCAGCCACTAGCAGTTGGGTGCCACCCTTCAAGCCTCCCAGCCTTACCACAGAAAAGAAACAGCAGCTGAAGGAATTGGTAAATTCACCCCGGGTAACAACATTAGGGGAAATTGGTCTGGATCGTTCGTATGTTGCAGGATCTGCCCAAATAGAAGAGCAGGATAGGGTATTTGGGGAATTGTTAGAGCTGGCCCCCAAAAATAAGCCCTTGGTTTTACACATTCGTGGGGCTGAAGGCCATCTGATGTCACACGATGTGCTGAGTACCGCTCTATTCAAGGTTTTTGAAGCTACCCACAGCAGTCAGGTGATCCATTTTCATTGTTTCACAGGGTTGGAAAGTGACGTTAAGACCTGATTGAGGTTCCGACCCAATACATTTTTTGGCATCACAGGGTTGTGTGAAGTTTTTACACATGAAACGAAAAGAGCTGTGGCTGCCATTCCAATTGAAAAACTGCTGTTGGAAACAGATGCACCCAACTTCCCCATGGGTAGGAGGAAATGGACTACCCCTGAAGTTATTGGAGAGGTGGCCAATGAAGTTGCTTTGGTCCGAGCAGGGGAGTCCCCGAAAGATTTGTTGGAAGCCACTTCTGCAAATGCAAGAGTGGTGTACAACATACAATAAAATACTACCGGGGAACTCTCTCAGAAGGCTATCTGATGGGGGAGATACTAAATGCACTGTGAAGTAATTTTCTCTTGGAGGGTTATCTAACGAGAGACCTTGTTAATATTTGTGTACAAATTTCTTAATGCACAAGTAATTTTCTCTTGGAGGGTTATCCAACAAGAGACCTTGTGTTTTAATACTGGATATTTCTTAAATAATCGGACTGTTAGCAGCTGCCATTTTCAGAATTTGCTGCAGTCTAGATTAATTTGACTCAACTTTTTAACCAACACACTCTTCCGGATTGAAATTTCAAAATTGCTACAAATTATTTAGAACGGGGAAGAGTGTTGTTAAATTGCATTGACGGTACGGCCGATCACCTTCAACCGCATGGAAGCATCGTGAGGAATCCGGAGTTCGCCGAGAACGTACGAGAATAAGCGAGGAGTTGGCAAAGATTGGTCGAACCGTTCTCTTGTTGAGTGGATTTGAAGCGAATAAGACGTGTCTTTTCTACTGAGCCAGAAACAAGTGATACTGTTGTCTTTCAAGAGAACTGAATAGATTATTAAGTGAGTATCCTAAAGTACGAATAACCTTTAGACCAATTGTACTTTAAAACCAATTATACTGTTTGATTCAGTCTTTTTCGCTGATCCACTCTTCGTCGATCAGCAATTGGACAATTCATTTCACACATAAGTTGTGGCTGAAAATATAGGAATCTGTGTGTGCACCCAATTGTTGGCTTTTCTGTTGTAATGAGGTTAGTCTCGCGAACCACCTTTTCCTCTGTTTATTTGGAAGTTTCTGACAATTTGCAATTACACCATTGGTGTGATCGGGGGGGGGGGGGGGGGGGCTTGATTTCTGTAAGTCAGCTTTAAGGGGGGGGGGGGGGGGCAAAATAAAAATTTTTGTACATTTGAACATGATGTGTAAGCTTGTTTGCACCTCTGTCAGCCCATTCCATGCCTTTTTTGAATGAGGGATCTAAATTTCTGTTGGGGAATGAAATGATTTAGGTTTCATTTATGTTGTTAGAGAGTTACTTTGGACAGAAGGTTTGAATGACGTGATACTTCAGAGGCTGATTCGGGCGAATACGCCCCAACCGGCCTCCAGCCAAACCGGCCTTCGACATTTTTACCCAAACCGGCCTCCAATATTTTCGTCGTCGGCGACGGTTAAGCATTGATCATCCAAACCGGCCCACACTTTTTCACCCAAACCGGTCTCCATTATTTTAATTGGCTGTCTGCGTTAAACATTGATCACTCAACCCGTCCTTCACAATTGCATTTTGTGGCGTCTCTAAAACATCAATATACATAAACAGATGTCTTACTTCCGCAAAGAATGCAATTGCAAAAGAAAAATAACTTACATAAGCGAACTTTCCCCAGGAAACAATTGGGGTAATCTATGGGATTTTTATATAGTAATAATAGCTTTAATAATTAACCGAACTCCTGTATCAAATGGCAAAACGAACATTTAGATGTGAAGCAATGACAGAGTGTACAATTTCAATGGTTTGATAAAGTATTTAAAGTACAGTGATGAGAATGGAAATCACGTATTACAGAACTTTATAATTTTACATTGGAATGGACGTGACGAAATGTACCCAATAAAACTTGATGCCTACAGTACGCGGAGAGTGTATTATCACTAAATCACCCGCAGAGTGGAGATTCCACCCGAGCAATAATTGCAAATCTGTTGCAAAGCATAACCAGCACAAGCAAAGTTTCAGCCAATGGACCTCCGAGTTAAACCGGGAGGTCCATTGGCTGAAACATTGCTTGTGTTTTTGCCGATATATAGAAAATTTGAAAGTTATAGTTTGGGTGATAACTCCACTCCGTGGGTGATTTAGTTACAATCCACTCTCCACGTACTGTAGATTCTAAATTCTGAACAAGAAATCATCAACACCAGTTGGTTGAAACAAAAACAAAAATGAAAATAAATTGCCACCTGTGATTTGTTCATATTTTCATAATGCAGCTTCGAAATTAATTGCAGCCAATAAATGTATGAGCTTCACTAAGATTATAAAGTTATGTAATGCGTGATTACCATTCTCATCACTGTACTTTAATTAGTCAAATCATTGAAATTGTGTCATTGCTTCACATCTAAATGTTTGTTTTGCCATTTGATATAGGAGTTCGGTTAATTATTAAAGCTATTATTTCGAAACTCCGTGTTTTTCTTTTAAAATCCCATAGATTACCCCAATTGTTTCCCGGGAAAAGTTCGCTTATGTAAGTTATTTTTCTTTTGCAATTGCATTCTTTGCGGCTGTAAGACATCTGTGTAAGTATATTGATGTTTTAGAGACGCCACAAAATGCAATTGCGGAGGACGGGTTGAGTGATCAATGTTTAACGCAGACAGCAAATTCAAATAATGAATGCCGGTTTGGGTGAAAAAGTGTGGGCCGGTTTGGGCGTATTCGAATAATACGAAGCAATTTTAATGTATTTTTAAATTTACATTCATGGGCGTACAAGTAAGTGCAACGAACGCAAGACTCTGAGCTTCGCAATGTCGCTCATGGCTGCGTTGCGAATACGTCGACAAGTTTGACAACTCGTGAGCAGCTAATGGGAATTTTAGCGTCTTTATAATTTGAAACCGGTTTCTATGTTTGTGTCATTTTTTCTCCGTCTTTATCGAATTCTTAGGTATCCAATATAAACCCAAAAATAATTAAACGGAATTCCAAAAAGGCCCATTGTCTATTGATGAACACCACTCCTCACTTGTGGGTTTAATTTGAAATTCGTGGCTCAGCAGGTAGAGGTGCAGGTTGCAAGCCGAGAGGTCTTCGGTTCGAATCCCGCCTGCGGCAACCGCGTTGTGTCCTTGGGCAAGATACTTCACCCCATTGCCCATGTGGGGGCACGATGACGCTGTGCACTAAGGCGTAATACACGTCGATGGTGCACCTGTCAACCAATGCTAACCCTGCTTGTGTGAAGTTAGTACGTTGGGGAGCAGACAGTTGCTCGCCGTTGCTCGGTGGTTCTCTTCGGGTACTCCGTCTTCCTCACCCGTAAAACTGTCGTGGTCATGATTAGCCATTGTGCAGAAATATGTGACCTTAAACACCAATAAATAAATAAATTTGAAATTCTGAACATTTTGCAAGAAGTCCGCATCACTTTGGTGTCATTTAAAGTTTTGGATAGATTGTTCGAGGCAGCATGTTGCAGCAGCTCTGGTTTCTCTACAACACGGTTTGGCTCTGTGGGGCAGTAAAATGCCTTACAAGCTATAAGACATGGAACTTGATGCAATGGAAAGAACAATCAGAATTCACATTGGTGGTCCCAATCCAGGACGGATCAATATATAGTCCAGGCACATTAGACATAAAAATGAGAAAGTAAGGAAAAAAATCGGAGAAAGCTGATTTTTTTTATATGTTTCCGGGACACACATTGCGGATAAAGTGTGAAAAGTCCCCGCGAATCCGAGTTGAGCTTTTTTAGTTATAGCGTTTTTTTTTATGAAAAAAATTTTTTTTAAAAAAATTCGACCCAGCTCCACATTTCTCATTCTTATTCGCCTTAGTAGAGTGAGAATCATAAATATCGTGCTGAATTATATTGAGAATACATATCCCCAACAGAAAATGCCAACTTTGTACCAATCCTCACACTCAATGGTGAAATATTCACGAAAATGTACAAAATTACGAAAAAAAATTTATTGTTTTCATACACACAACGGTACACAACGTCCATTAAATCAAATCGACGACTACTTTGGGAGTTAAATTATATATCAAAAATTGCAGAAAAGCAGTGGCTTTATAATGATATATAACAATAGTCATTTATTCCATAATGAACTGGTGAAACGTGTGAAATATTAACCATACCCCCTAAACTCAAATTCAAACGGCATCGACTTTTCTCATTCAAATACCGTATTATAGCATCATTGTTTCAATTTCCATGTTCGATTAAATCACATAATGTGGTGTTCGCCTACACTCAAGATGCATTTGCACAAACTGAATGTGAGAAACAGGGACTGAACGTTTGTCCAGTGACGTTTGACCAACCACTTTATATCAAAGCAGTGGAGATTGTGTCTTCGTCAGATAAGTTGACAAAAGTTTTCGTTAGACTCGGCGGCTTCCATATGATTATGTCATATTTAGGGGCACTTGGTTCGATCATGGCTGCTAGCGGCTTGAATGAACTTTGGGGGACTGTTTTTGCTGGTAGGTCAATCCATCATTTGATTAGTGGTCATGCATATTCATGAGCAGTTCGTGCCCATTTGCTAACACAAATTGCCATTACACAACTTGTGTTTGAAGAAAGCCGAACACTAGATAACATAGACTGCACAGAAGTCAATGAAATATTCTGTGGACTTGCTAGAGGTGACTGTACAACAGCTGACGCTGTCAATCAAGAAAGTGTCAACCATCTACTGTCAAAATTACACGAACTGCTCCAGAATGCGTCCGTAGGACGCACAGGAAAGCTTTGGGTACAATATTACGAGCAAATAGATCTTCTTCAGTTGTTCTTGAGAGCAGAGCGCACAGGCGACTGGGAACTCCACACATATTGTGTTCGCAATATGATTCCAGTATTTCACGCAGGTGGTCATTTTGCATACGCAAAAAGTTCTCATCTCTATTTGCAGCAGGTGAATGAGCTAACAGAAATAATGCAACAGGATGATTTGAAGTTGTTCACTGAGAAAGGTTACTTTACCATAAGGCGCTCAGATAAATTCTGGGACGGGATATATTCCGATCAGACCATAGAGCAGTGTTTAATGAGAATGTTCAAGCTCCCTGGTGGTCTCACACATGGCAGGGGAATAACAGATAGCACTGTTGCGAAATGGGTACATGGACTACCTCTTTGCCTTCCGATATGTAATGCTCTCGAAAATTTTGTTCATGTTCACACTGGTCATGGCGAACAACATCGGAATCTCCGTCAAAGTTCACAATTGACTGATGCCAATGATATCACCAAATTATTGAACTGGCTCAGAGTGCATTCCCCCTTTCAGAATAGAGATCCACTACAATTAGTCTCTATAGCGACCGGGTTTGTGGCCGACGAAACTGTGAACTGTGACCAAGTTCGCAAAATTGGTGAATGTTGCGTATCGAATGTTGTAAGCACGACGTGTTGACACTGAAGTCTTTCGCATCGATGGCAAACAGCATCAAAGTCCGTGGAAGTAAGGTAGTGATTGACCCCACAATTCTGTTCAACCGCATCACATGTGTTATTCAGTCACAAGCAGAGATGGAAGAGTATCTCAAATATGAACTCGCCCCGAAACCACCAGCATTGTTTGATTCTGCTGGAATGAGGAAGACACAGAAAAGCACGCTCGGTAAGATCCTCAAAACATACGGTTCCGAGCAAACTAAAATCCCAGAACATTCTCTGTTTGTTGTAGATGGTGGATTTTTATTGAGGGCAGTTGTATGGCCTAAACAGTCGTCATATAAGGACATATGTACATCATATTCCAATTATCTAGTGAGACATTTTGGGGCGAACGTCGTGGTTGTTTTTGATGGTTATGCTTGTACAATGTCGACAAAGGGCATGGAACAAGCCCGTAGATCTAAAGACAGGTATTCCATTGATATCAATATCTCACCCGAGTTACCAGCCACCACACCCCAATCCGATTTCCTTGCAAATGCCAAGAACAAAACCCAACTGATCGATCTTCTAATGCAGGAGCTATCTGCTATCAATATTCAGTCCAAGCAGGCCGAGGCTGATGCTGATGTACTGATGTACTGATAGCCGAAACTGCACTTGACATCGCTCAAGATGACAACAATGTTGTCGTTGTGGGAACAGACACAGACTTGTTAGTCATTCTTACCTCTCGAGTTCAACCGGGATGTAATATTCACATGATGTATTCCATTACTCCAAACTTACTAGTTTCAGTTAGTGAAATAGCAACCAAAATGGGTGACCATAGAAGCAACCTCCTTGTAGCACATTCTATAAGTAGTTGTGACACTACTTCTGCACTCTTTCGAGTTGGTAAGAAGAAAGTATTCAGTACAATTGTCTCCGATGTTACTAGCGACTCACAACAGTATGTCAACACAATTTTGGCGGATGACAGTACACCAAGTGCAGTAGCCGCTGCCGGGGAACAACTTCTCCTGATCTTATACGGGAGTAAAACTGTTTCCTCTCTCGACCAATATAGATATGTCACTTACAAGCGTTATGTAGCAAAATTTAAACTGAATAAACCCATCGACCTAGCCTCACTCCCACCAAGCAGCGATGCTGCACAACAACATGTCTACAGATGTTATCTCCAGGTCCAACAATGGCTGGGCACTTCGCTTTCTCCGACGGATTGGGGGTGGTCGCTAGACAATGGACTTCTTGTACCGACTGCAGCCACAAAGCCATGTGCCCCCGATAACCTACTGAATCTGATCAGCTGTGGTTGCAAGAGTGCTTGTACAAAAAGGTGTGGGTGTAAGAAGGCAGGACTCTTTTGCTCAGGTTTGTGTAATTGCAGTTCGGATTCTTGTAACAACCACAGAAACACTGTCCTGTCGGAAATTTCTGAGTTCGATGAATAATATGTATATAGGTCATGTCATTTCTGTATATAGCGTTGATAATAGTCAATGTAACTTAATCCATGTTGATTGATTTGTACATTCTGTAAATATTATTTATTGATTTTTGTACATTCTGTAAATATTATTTATTGATCTAATGCTGCCAGACACAGACGTGTCTATTTTGTAAGCAATGATAAAAGTCTTCAAATGGTGGTGGATTTTTTATCGTCTGTCCAACTAACATCCCGTTCTGTACTACGACCCTTTGGGCAAATCATTTAGGAAAATCGTCATTTTTTGCGTAAATCCGATACTTTTTTGTGATTTTCAATAATTTTTCGCAGAAATTGTCACAGAATGCACATTTTCCTCTAGGTAAATGTATATTAGACATTATGTAGCTCGAAATACGCGTAAACAAAAAATACAGTTGGATCAATTCGAGGTTACAAAGTTCGTGCGATTTTTTTTAATTTTTTTCAAACGCGTTTTCGCAAAAAGGCTGTAGAAAAAAAAGCTCAACTGGGATTTTAGGGGACTTTTGTCTAATCGTTCAGTGACATGTACTCGACATTCCCTGAAATAATCAGCTTTCTCCGATTTTTTTCCCTAGTGAAACCTAATGTTCTTGGGCTAATAGAAGATTTAGTGAAAGCGCTTAGTACAACAATGGTTACCGAGATGATTGAGACTCTATGAAAGATGGAAAAAACATTTGAGTGGTTTGCGGTTTTACGAAGAGAAGAATATGCTGAGACTTGGAAGCAATGAAATTTATTATGTGGAATACGCGGAAACTGTCGTTTTCATCGTGAAATAGAAGATTGTGTGGATAAGGTGCCATTGGATACCCCACCACGTGGATAATTTAACTATTCAATTTTTCTTTGAACAATTTGGTGTAGTCAAGGGGTCGTCCAACGTGACTTTGGACATTTTTTTGAAAATCTTCACAATGCCCTAAATACGAATTAAAGCGGTGAATAACGACATATTATGTACCAAAATAATGACAAAAATATACAAAAACCGAATTTATCAACTTTTTCAAAAATGTTTTTTATTTTTTGGCTTTTGATGACGAGGAAGTTGCCAGCCGCATACGTAACCGTCAGGATTAACAAGGAAAAGATCGGTAATTCGAATGTCTGAGTGGTAAATAAAAGACGTCATACTCAGAGAAAGCATATTTATCATTTCATCACCAATGTGGTGATAACACTCAGGGGAAAATGGATGACCATAAACGCTTGATTCTGTTCGGGCGACACGTTTGTTGTTGACAATGTTGTGATCACGTGGGTTTGGTG
Organism: Pictodentalium vernedei; assembly: GCA_031216915.1. NCBI lineage: Eukaryota > Metazoa > Mollusca > Scaphopoda > Dentaliida > Dentaliidae > Pictodentalium > Pictodentalium vernedei. The sequence continues at coordinate 37,332,538 of CM062297.1, forward strand.
GCAAAGTTGCGAAATGATTTGATTTCCCACGATCTGGAATCTTCAAACATTTCACTGCTCTTTTTGAATCTGACAGGCGATGTAATGTACAACTCACGATACATTCTTAAGAAACTATTCGACTGACAATGTGATAATTGCGAGATACAGTCCATAGCAGCGCTGTGGAGATCAAAATGTGTACAATGTGACGCAAGGGTCAGCAAGGGATTAATACGCCACCGATTCGAACTACTATTATTTGGTTGGTGACTTTGATCAAAACAAAAGGTAGAAAATTATATTTGTAAACAAAAATATATTCACATCAACATACATTACAGTCCTCACAATTGTATATTTATGACAAAATAATTTTACTGTCGCCGAATTATATTAGTGACTTAAAGAAGGCTTGATGAAGTCTGCTACGAAAAAAGACCAATGTCAAGGAAAATTATCAGAAAGGTTGTTTCCTGTTCACCAAATATAGAGAAATGTCGTACCATCGTAAATTTAAATATCTTCCTCGCACAATCACATTGTATATAAGACGGATCAACGTCGATTTTGATCGCTGTTAGCAACAAAAGGTTGCGAAAATCTTTGTATTGACACTATGTGGACAGAAATAGAAAAAATCCGCTAGGCATTCTAAAATTCACATGAATTACCGAAATTAGACCACAACGTGTCATAAGTGTTCAGATAAATGAATATAATAACCAACACAATTCCGATCTTGTTCAGGTCGGTAACCCTTCGCCTATAAAATTAGCATTGGTAAGCAGGTCAGTTATAAATGTTCTTAAATTCTCGTGACAAAACAACAGTCAAGCCTCCCCAAACAGCATCTTTGGACGGCCGATAGTTCCGAAACAAATGAAGCATACCAAATCATGTACATAAATGAATTGGAAGCCAGGATTTCTAACTAAGTGTAGCCAATTGATGAAAGTATTCTGCATACAGGACAGGTCATTCTTTGTTGTTTTGGCCACACCTGAACATTCAAATGACACTCTTGGCAGCTGTCAATGCTCATGCAACCCCAGAAATGGACACATATAACACTAAATGAGGAAGTTTGGCAGATCACCCTTTTTGGTGTATCAATCTCATCGTATTTTACCAATTTGTTACAGATCTCATGCAAAATGGCACATGATTGTGTGTGTGGGGGGGGGGGGGGGGAGGGGGGTATGGTCACAGCAGACTCACAAAAGCCACATTGGACATTCTTCATTTTTCATTGATGCACTCTCTCATGACTCCATACTTATTCTTCTGAACTGTGTGGATTTGACCCTTGGTGAACTTCATAAAAGGTAAACAAACACAGGGACCGACCTGGGCATGCGCCAGTGCGTATTTGGTTCTGAAACATCAGGACCTGGCTCTTAAATCTCAGAAATAGGCTTCTCAGTTGGCGGGTAAGTTCTCAGATCATATTTTGATATTCTTTCGATGGATAATCGAGAGAGACACTCTTACATGTATTATATATATGATTATCATTTATCATTGTTGTAGAGTGCTTAAGTTAATACTTCAAGTCTTAATTACCAAGCATTAATCTTCACTGTGGTTTCTGATCAAGTCTTGGCTGCCTAAATAGGCAGCCAAGACTTGATCAGAAACCACAGTGAAGATTAATGTTTGCTATAGTGTACTAAATGAAAATGATGAGAGCTATTACATACTTGCAGTGTGTGTTACAAACAGCAGTGTGACTCCGTAAATTGAAATCTGGCGCATGAATTGAAAAAATAGGCTCCGAGGCTAGAGCGTATTTTAAATAGTCCTGATCGGTCCCTGCTTATGCCATAGCAGACTTTCAGGCTGTGCTATCTACCATATGACAGCAGTTCAATGGCCAATTTCAGTTTCCACATGTTCAACGTTTCATTCCAAACATTTTGGTATATAATTTATTGGGGTTATTGATTTTGGGCACTTTTTTAGACTTGGAAGAAAACATCCTGAAATTTGCCCAAATTTACGTTGGACGTCTCCTTAAAGAGAGTACAAGAATGCCTACTACATTCGGTGATGTGGAAATATTTAACGGTGTTCGGGAAGTGTTGTTGGATGTTCCCACGTAACGAACTGACTTGATCCCGTTTACTGTGCGTATCTTGGATTTCAATTTCAGAGCATTGTTTTCTATTCAGGGTCGCCCATCCATTTGTCTGAAATGTTGGCAGCCTGGCCATACACGGGCGGTGTGTGGTAGAGTAAGGGGGACCACCGGGCAAGGTCGTGCGCCCACTGCACCAAGGCCGCATGCTCAAACTGTTCAGGAGAACACTACAGAATCCAATGTGGTTGGAAAAGAACTTTTGCAAACAGTAAATACAAATCAGCTAGAGAAACAGACTCCATAATCTGATCATTCGACGGTGACGGTTGCAGCAGAAATCCACCAAGCCGGCGAGGCCAACCCCACCCCCCCCCCCCCGCCCCCAGACCAACCCCTGGCAGAGAGGCTGATATGGTTACTGATTCATACAACATGAAAAGAAACAGGGATGACTCAGAAGACGAGATTGTGGTCGATGACAGCCATTTAAGGCAGAGGAAAGAAGGGAGAGACGAAGGAGACGAAAGGGGGGATGGGGGGGGGGGGGGGCGTGGGGGGCGTACGTCGATTATGGGCACATATTTGTTCATCACTATTCTAAAATGTTCACAACACACGAATTTCCATCAGTGACTGTGTAAACTGGTTTTGGCCTCTTTGGATCACAAACTCGGACCGGACCTAGGACTATGGCGGCGGATTGTGTTTTAATGGATTTACGACTTGGAACTGACCTAAGGACTATGAAGGCAACTTGTGATTTTACGGATGATGAACTCTGACCGTCCCTGGACATTTTCTATATTGGTGTTTCACCAATAGTTGGATTACTTCTTTTCATTGGTATGTTGTTTTCAGTTTATTCACTGCTCTGGTCTGGTGTTCCTGTGACAAATGTTTATTCATTGGCCACTTTGGGTAATGATTTCATTTTTATCGCTATTTCATGCCTTCTTTAAAAAAAATATTTTATATATTCCTCGGTGATATTTATTCTGATCATAACGGTATCCGTTTCAGTGATCTTTTTCCTCGGTTCCTTTAAAAAAAAATTGCATTTTTTCATTCGATCATATTTTCCATGCTTCACCTATTGAATATTCCCACGGTCCTATTGTGTCCCATAGTGAAGATTTTCACCAACAATACTTCTCCTTTGCATGCACGAATGCCTTTACGCTGTGGTGAAACCACAACAGTCCGTGCTGAGACTTGTTTGGTCTCACTCAGTTTGATTACTGGGTCATTTCCAGAATTGAAATCACTCGCCTGTTGGAGCTTTCCGAGGAATTTTATATTGTGATAGGGGCAATTGTCAACATTATTTTATTTTTCAAAATTTATTTTACATCTTTCATCATGGCGAATTTAAGCGATCTAAAATTTCCATCAACGTTGATGGATTACGGGACAGTGTGAAAAGAGCCCAGCTATTTTCCCACTGTCTTCTGAGGTCCATTGACGTTGCCTTCATTCAGGAGACACAGAAAGATAAACTTCAACTTATTAAAGAAATTGAGCATGAATACAGGGGAAATATTTTAATTCTTTTGGTACACACAAATCTCTTGGGTGGGGATTTGTTTGTCACAAAATATGAATTTTAATATTTTGAAATTTCAACATGATTTTGAAGGCCGTATTGTCTGTCTGGACGTGGCGGTTGGGTAGTCTACCTATGGGCTTCTCAACATCTACGCCCCGGCGGGTGATGCGGACCGTGTGGATTTTTTCATGTCTCTTGAAAATTATTACGTTTCAAAGCATCCATTAATTATGGGAGGTGATTTCCATTGTATATCTAATCCTTTATTGGATAAAAGAGGGGGCAATATATCTAAGGGTTTGTGGGGGATAAAATTATAAACTCAACCTGTTTGAATTATAACTTGTGATATCTTTCGCAAAAGATTCAATCCAAACCAAGTTGCTACAACTTTGACAAGGTATGCTGTTTCTTGACTTGACAACATTTATGTTTCCAGTAGCTTGTCTGATTCCATTCAGGATTGTTATGTATACATGTGCTGGTTTTCTGATCACGACTTTGTCACATTGGTGATGGGTCGTGATCAGCAGATCAGCAAGGGCCCACCTTATTGGAAATTCAATAGCTCGCTGCTGGATAACGTAAATTTTCGTCAGACATTTAAATTTTTTACCCCTAAAATTGAAAATGCCGCTATCTCGCCTCAATGTCTGGGATGTGGCGACATGGTGTGTGTGTGGGGGGGGGGGGGGGGGGGGGGGGGGGCAGCTACGAGTATTTTTTTCAATAGTTGGAAATTCCGAGGTCAAAAGTCAGATAGTTGGAAATTCAATAAATTAACATTGAATATAAAAAATATTAAAATTCCAACTAATGATGAGAAATTTTGATCTTTTATTTCCAACTGGAAACTTGAGTTTCAAATTTCCTACTCTAAAATTGACATGGCCTCAAAATTTCGACTGACATCAATCCGGTAAATTTTCTGATCCAGACACATTATAAATGATGCTTTTTCCGTTTCAGGACTAGTGATAATTTTCAGAAGGGTTGATAACCCTTTACCCACCGCAGACGATTTCAAAATTCATTTTAAATATCATTTTTTTAAATTTTTAAAAAAAATTTCAACAAATCCATATCATGTGACCCCTCTTTAATACCAGCTCGTTCCAAGTAGGGGTCACATGATTTGCTTTTGTTGAAATTTCTGAAAAATAATTTTTTTTTCAGCAACTGTATTCGCATATTACGTGAGCGGATGCGGGTGATTCGTTGGGTAAGGGTTTATTAAAAGATATCACCTAGCGCTGCAGTGCAACCACCTATCGAAACCACTCAGTTGGAATTTACACCGGTGCCCCCCCCCCCCCACCCAACCCCAGCTGAAACCCTCCAGCCACATCCCTGCCCAATGGTGGGATAGTCTCGAAATTGACATTCACAATTTTGTGTCAAATGTAAGGCGCAAGGTCATCTCTCACTGCGAGAGGAAATTCCGTTCGCTACAGCAGCAGGAACGTTTTAATCCTGATTCATTTAATAACTTGTTTTCCTTCGGTTTATGCGATATAAACCGAAAGTTTTCAGCACAAGCTTCATAACTCGGGGTAACGAGTTATGATTAAGCTTATGCGGAAAATTTTCGGTTTATATCGCATAAACCGAAGGAAAACAGTTATTTCCTATAATTTAATCCGGCTGTAATATTAAAATATAAAAACAATGTCTACGTGAACGAAAAACTTTTAATTTTCGCAAAAGACAACAGTCAAACTCAAGAAAGTGTCCCACAAACAGGCCACGTCAATCATTGTCAAATTATTTGTTGTTTTGATTTTCGATCGCAGACGACAGATATTTAGCAAGTCACACAACAATATCATTAAAAAGATTTTTTTTAAGTTTCCCCAAAATCATGTTTGGATGTATGATCTTTTATTCGTCTCCCACTTCGGTATATTTTATTAAATTCATTTGTTCCCGAGAAATTATTATATTCTAGCTGACTGGAGGCGATGAAAAATCGATCATTGATCTTTGTTTACAAGCTTGTTATCCATCTATCAGTCTGCCGTCACGCCCTCATGATGACAATTGGATTGAGTGGGCGGGGTTTCCAGAGTCTTCAAAGTTGGATCGGATGTGCGAACGTGCAGATATTCCAAATCATTACGTGATTTGGTTTATAGATTTTGATGACTTTGACGCTGTATACTTTCAACCAATCAAACGCTGAGGCGGGGCAAATGATTAAATTATTTTCAGACCAACTCAAAATTAGTAAAATTCAACTTCAAGATTTACATGGTAATTTGGCAAGAGGGGGCGATCATTCGCTCACGGGTTCAAAACGTTTAATGCATCAAAAAGCCCACGAAATTCTTCTTTTAGAAAGAATCTAAAAATTGAAAAGATAAATTTATTACGCTGCTCAAGGATGGCGACTCTGTTTTTGACACCATTGACACGATTGTAGATAACTGCAGATCTTTTTATTGACAGCTGTACTCAAAGGAGGCTGTTGATGAAGAGATATGCAGTGATCTGTTACGTAATGTACCTAAATTAGTCAGTAGTCAGTTGGAACTATGTGAAGGCCCCATAACTTCGGAAATTGAGAAATCCCTAAAAAAAATGCAAAATAATAAAGCTCCAGGACCTGATGGTTTACCCAAAGAATTTTATTTGACCTTTTTCCAAATTCTCGGACCAATTCTACTGAAATTATATACAACAACTTTTTTATCTGGCAAACTTTCGGATTCACAGAGATTTGGTTTTATTACTTTGTAAAGATACGGAACGTGCTGAGGACTTTAGTTTCCGCAGGCCGGTTTCCCTTCTCAATATAGATTGTAAAATCTTATCTAAAGCATTGTCAAACAGATAACGTGAAGTATTGCAGTATGTCATTCACCCTGATCAGACTTGTTCAGTGCCGGGGCGGAGCATAACTGACAATCTTCACTTGATGCGGAATATTATTGACTACGTCAATCAAAAGCAATTGTGTGTTGCTTTTGTCTGTGTCGATCAAATGAAAGCATTCGAGTAGACCACTCATATTTGTTTTAGACTTTGAAAGCTTTCGGATTTGCCCCCTCCCCCCCCCCCCCCCCCCCCCCCCCCTCCTTTGTGTCATCGGTTAAACTTTTATACAATGACAAACAGTTCTATTATAGTTAATGGACACATATCTGACCCCTTTACCGTGACCCGGTCAGTCCGACAGGGCTGCAGTCTCTCGCCTCTTTTCTATGTTTTGTGCATTGAACCCTTAGCAATAAAAATACGGGATGACCCATGAATTAAAGGCATTTCTATTCCCGGCAGTCCCGAAGTAGCCAAAATATCTTTATATGCCGGCGACTCTGATTCTTTCAGCATGAATGAAGTCCGTGCAGAAGTGTTGGAGTGCTCGACATACTTTGGTAAAAGGATCGAGCAAAACTAAATTTATCAAAAACAAAGGCATATGTATTTGGACACTTTCAGAAACCGGCGGATAAGAAGTTGGGAATTTTATGGCCAGACGGGAGTGGCAAAATGTTTGGCATTCTTTCTGGAAGGAATTTAACTCCAGACGATAATTGGCACAACATTTTCACAAAATTTTCAAATTCTTTAAAATATTTAAAATCCCGATCTCTTTCGTATTTTGGAAAAGGCATGATATCAAAGTTCATGGCCTGTTCAAAATTATGGTACGTGGGTCAAGTTTTGTATCTCCCTAAATGTTATCGGAAAATGTTTCAAAAGGCCTTAATCCGCTTTATTTGGGGTAATAACACTGAAACGTTGGCGAGAAATATTCTCTTTAATTCTGTTAAAGAGCCTTGGCTGCTGTCAATGTTGAAGCCAAGATACATAGTTTCCGTTTGAGACACGTTCATCAAATTATTTTGAATTCAAATGCAAAATGGGAACATTTTACTAGATAGTGGGTGGGGCCGAGTCTGAGAAGATTCAGCCCCTCCCTTGCTAGGAATGATGTGCCACATTCCACATTTATCCCAACATTTTATCCAAATTGTATGTATATTGTAAGAAATTTAAAATTAGATTCAGACGTAGATTGGGGGTGGGGGTGAGGCATGGCATCAAAATTATTTTACAATATGATACTGAACAAGAGCCGGGGTGTTCCCCGTATTCTTGCCCAGTATCCTAGGGTAGATTTCAATAAAGTGTGGCGATGTGTAAACAATTCTTTGTTCCCCTATGGCCCGTGGAATTAGTTGGTTAACAGCACATGAAGGGTTGCTGGTTACTGACTTTCTGTATGATCGTCATATATCAGCAACTCGTAAGCGTGTCTCGTGTACTCAAAGGGAAACTCCCACTCACCTGGTGTTTTTCTGTCCCTTCTATAAATTATTAAGAATTGAGACTCACAATGCTGGGACGACTCACTGAAGACCATTGCTTGGACCAGGGAGATGGTCCAGTTTTGTTAGGTCCCCTCATCTCTAAATTTAAATAAATTTCAAAAAAATCATTTGTATTTATTCTTGAAGGAGACAATGTACACCGCTCGGATTTCTATCAAACTGAACACAAAAGAATTTCTCAGAGCAGTCTCAAATTTAGATTTCAGACTGACCTGAGAATCTGTTTGCATGTAGACTCCTTGAGATTAAGTAAAGTTAGTTTTTTGGTTCATTGGCATCCCCTTGCGATTGAAACAAAACCAGGTGAATTTACATTTACTTTTTAAATGTTAAAATTTATCACTCCAGTTCTCGTTTTTTACTAGAATGTTTGACATTCTATCTGTTTGTAGAACATAATTTCACTAGGGCGTATTATTCCATTTCTATTGGTTCCTTCTTTTACAATGATTTGTTTATAGTCATTTGTTTTGGTTGAAATTTCGTTACTCGACTGCGGAACGTGAATGTAAGCGTCTCGCAGGTCGAAGCTGGAAGCGAAATCACCCTGGTGAATGGAACGGCGGACCGACCTGAAAGTCTCCATGCTGAACTTGGGAGCAATGATTGACTGGTGCAGGATACTCAGATCGATAACCGGTCGGAGTCGGCTGTCCTTCTTCGGCACCAAGAACAGGCGGGAATAAAACCCCACTGACTGAATGTTCTTGACGACCTCGATCGCCTCCTTGGCCAGGAGATTGTCTATCTCCGTGGACAAAAACTCCCGACGTAAAACGACTGAAGGAACTGTGGTGGAAGAGGCACTCTGGACAGAGTGGGGTGCCTCCGGAAGGATATTCGCAGCCCGGACCGAACAACATCTAACACCCAAGGATCGGATGTGATAGTGGCCCAACGGTCTGCGAACTCTGCTATCCTTCCTCCAAACTGGGACGAATCGAGGTGAGGACCTTCAGTTCGAGCCTCGACGAGGCCCGAGAGAGGAGAACCCACCTCCTCTACTGAATGAAGAATCCTGAGACTTCCCTCTAGCCTGCCGACGCTTACCCTTACCCCGTGAGTAAGAAGTAGAAGCTGTGGCAGAAGGATCAGCCCTTTCCTTCGCAGAGGAAGCAGAAGGGCCCTTGTTAGGCTTTGAACGGTCCATGCCAACCCTAGAAGGCTGATCAAGCTGACGAAGCAGCAGCTGATCTTTGGAATTACGTAGGATGTCGACACGGAACCATGGACCAGTAGCGGACCTGCCAAAGAAGCAGATCGAAGAGCAGCGCGCTGCCCCTCAGGAAGGGATCGGCCTGTGTCCAGCACAGAGTCCCTTCGAACTAGTTCCAAAATAGCCGTGTCACAGGCATGCGTGTGAGTAAGATGCATGAGCGCCTTGGATAGCACACGCAAAGGAGCCTGTACACCGTCAAACCTATCTGGAGGCAGATAGGCAGCTAAGGCAGAGACGACGTGATCGGAGAGCGAAAGCATACCCAGAATTTCTCTCGATAAGCCCAACATGGACTCCAGAGTCGTCATAGGAATGACGGCGGACTTGGGCTTGGAAAGCCCGAGGGAATTGGAGTTCTGATCCCAAACCATCAAAGTCTGGCAGACTGACGGATTGGCGAAATCGTAGTAACGATAACGCACCGGAGGCAAAAAGGTGTCAACCCTGGTGAAGAACGCAGCCTTCATAGCATTGGAACTCAGCTCAGAGTCCAAGGTTGAAAATGCTTCAACCACCTGTACTGACTGGCACGGTCGAAAACGCACAGAAGGTTGCTCCACAGGCTGTAGACGCGCGATAGATGATCGCGGCCTGGCTGACACTGTCGGCTGGTTTGAGATTCGGAAGGAACCCAAACACAAAGTCAAGAGCTGCCCCCAAGTCAGAAGACTGCTGGCTCTCGACATCAAGGATGTCTGACTCCTCCCCGGAGTCGGAAGACACATAGCCCATCGTGGGCAAACCAACCGACGCCTCCCATGGTGTAGGCACACCAGGTGGATCAGAAAGGGGCCGTGTCCAATCCCGGGAGGCGGCGCCATAGGGGGCGCCTGGAAACCACTCGCTGCCTTGCTGGAAACAACGCGAAGGCTCTTGGACAGAACCTGGGTGAGTAAGGAGAGGGCCTCCCCAAGCTTACTGCCCGTACCGGCCGGTTCGACATGGGGACGAACCAGCAAAGTCGCTTCACACCTGACCCTCTTAACCAGCGAAGGGTCACGATCCTCCAATACACCCGAAGCGAGGCGACGGGCAGCAGCCGAAACATCCGAGGGCAGACGTGAATAGGGGTACGACACACCCCGGGGATCAACATAGCGGGAACTCAGGAGAGTCGCCGCGGACCTCTGCGAGGCAGAAGGTACAGGCTACACAGAAGTCAGGGAAGGCTCACACCAGACGTGGTCGAACCGGGAGGCCCCGAAACGACAGTGTTCCCCACCTCCGCGGGTGCGGGAGGAACAGCCACGAGAACGCACCAAAGGCGAAGGCAAAAGGAATTGCCCTAAAGGAACCGAACTGGAAAAAAACAGAGGTGAGAGCAGTAGAAGAAAAAGGTGAACTCAACAGATACAGAAAGTAGAAGAACACCCTCAACTGGGAGAGAAGGTGGCAGAAAAAAATAACCGGTGGGTACACGACTGAACCCAGACGGCCGATAGGGACCTAAAACACAGAAATTCAGCCCTCAACAGAGTGAAGAAATCCTGTCAAGACAGTCCCTCATTGACACCTAACTCCAATAACAATAAAAAATCATCAACCGAACCGCGTTGACACTATGTCGAAAAAACATTCGCGAAAACGGAATATATAAATAAAATACAATGAGAAAGTGGTTGACAATATTAAGGGCCTATATAAGTAATGAATTGAAAAATGGCCTCTCGGAAAGAAACGTGAAAAAAAATTAACAAAAGCTGCCTAAGAGGGGTTTTCACAGCAAAGTTATGACGAAATGTTCAGAAATACAGGTGGCCAACACAAAATCGGAAAAAATGTGTATTTGAGATTTTTGACGACTTTGAAATTGCCCTTTCTATTCGCACGTCACCTATTATCAAACTGCGTGATCGGTTCATTAACTGGTAGAGTGCTGAATTATTTTTGGTCATCAGAATTTGTTCACATACGTTTGCCCAGTTACAATTTATGGGAGAGTGCCAATAGGCACTCTCCCATAAATTGTAACAAGGCAAATCCTAACAGACTAAATAATTTCACTTCAAAGGTGGTATGAACAACATCCACAAAATATGAAGCCTTTAAGTGGTGGTACTGACACTTCAGAGTAAAGCCCAAATATGGGCTTCCAGCACTCTACCAGTTAAGGAACCAAATTGGTAATCAGAACATACCTACACCACGTCTTCGTATATGGGACATCTATGGAACGGTGTATTACCATGGTACGTGGAAAAGAAAATCTACAGTTTGTTGTTCACTGTGACATGTGGGCTGCCATGTTGGGACGATGTCACGTGATATTGTGAATCACGATGCTGAATACGGGCGTTTTAAAATCCCCGTAAATCTAAAACACTAGCATTGCATCAACTCATCAATACCTAAACATTGTATTCGTCAAATAATATTGCTGTCTAGAGCGATGGCGATCTGAAATATCATTATCAATTTTTTGGACATTTCTCGTCTGTTTACAGTTTTCTGTCGTTACAAAGCTTCCATCGCAAGGTCACATTCCGAGCAAATTACTGCGCCATACAACAAAAACTGCATAATGTTGCCGATATCGTAACAAATTACATAGGAAATACTGGAATTATTCTAAAGTACATTATGAACGAAAGGGAATGAACTATGGAGAAGACCAGTATCGCAAAAGCTTGATCTATTTTTTGTAGACACACTTCGCGGTTAAGGAGTTCTTCGGCCACAACAACAAACAACGTTGACTTACTTTCGCGCCGAATAGCTGAAATCTGCGCGATCTGATGAAAACAAGTATAATTTTTGATACAATTTACCCATTGGAATGTGATTTATGGTATGACGTTTGAAATATGCCGACAACACGATGTCGAAATAGAAGCAGCTAGACATTCTATGATCTGTCAAATACAGGTTTGTTTATTTTTTGATCTCACGTGGTTACGTTGTATCGAACTGCGTTTGCACTTGGTCAGTGGCGGCGCCAGAAATTGTTTTGTTGCGGGGGGGGGGGGGGGGGCAACTAGGGGGGCAGACTCCCATGAAAGGGGGGGGGGGGGGGCAAATACGTAAAGGATCATATCATTACTTTGTTATGAGGTAGTCCAAACTTGGACCCAAAGTCCGTATTATACTTTTTTTGTTTGGTACGTCCTGTGGACGTACCAAACCAAAAAATTATATTAAGGACGTACCAAACCAAAAAATTATATTACGGACTCTGGGTCCAAGTTTCGACTATACGTAATGGTAATTAGCGGTCCTCCTTTCAAAAAATCCTGGATCCGCGTCTGGTGGGTCTGTGCGTGAGAGTGAGCGAGAGAGAGAGAGAGAGAGAGAGAGAGAGAGAGAGAGAGAGACTCATAATGCCCGTCTGTCATAATGCGAAATCCATGATTTTTTTTAGACAAGGGATATGGATAGACATGCCTTTGTTGGCTCATAACTTAATTATAACATATAAGTATCTGCATCCGAGTCTTTAAATCTCTACTGCCTGGATGTGTTCATCAGCTAGCCTGAGGCTTTGGGCTAAGTGTGTATGGGAAATTATTGGGAATAAAGAAAGAGAGGTGTGTGTGTGTGTGTGTGAGAAAGAGTGACTGAATGTGTTTGTGTGAGGGTGGATGGAAATGCATGCGAGATGGTTGGGGGGGGGGAAGTGTGGGGGGGGGGCAAATGCACCCCATGCCCCCCGCCCCCATGCCCCCCCTCCCCCGTAGCGCCGCCACTGCACTTGGTAGGTCAAAATATCATGCGATTGCTAGGAAAAACGAGCCACGCTGATGTACAATATACTGCAAAAATCGTGCGAAAGCAGTCTTTACACCACGATAAAGTACTATAAATGTGAGATCAAGGTATATGTATTTCTTTCTTGTCAGAATATCGCATATATTTATGCATTGGAAAAACAATTGTAACTTGTACGGGAGGCCGATTCAGTGATCACAATTTACCAACATTATTTGTAGTTTAACTAATTCTGAACATCAAGACACTGTAAATGAGATTCTTTGTTGCATCTTCTTCCCGGTTGTGTGGAATTGATAGTTTGGGATGGGGGCGCTGGCCATCAAATGTGTCTTTCTATCTAAGACCTGGTGCAAAAATCAGTGACATCACTGCATATATTAGCTCTGGACGGTTAGACAGGAAAACACATTATCTGATTTGTGTTGCAGTGGGGATTAATAACATCCCGGAAAACATCCTTGATAAGACGGAAGAAGAACTGGACCTTTTATTTAATAATCTGAAGGACCAGTACTTCAGTCTAAACAAGGCAGCCAAGAGGCTGAATAGAAAAAAAACAGGTAGTTATTGCCACACTGCCACCCAAAGAGCTTTATCGCTCAATACAGAAATACGCACACAAGTCCAGCTTGGCATTGTGTGCAGTAACTGAGGCCCATCAGTTGGCATACGAGGCCTTTGTACAGAGGTTGAATGAGGGGCTAATCAACCCCTTCAATGCATCTCAAAGTGGTCTGCATCTTCATTTGCATACCAAATTGAGGATTCATCGTGGGGGTAGAAGCAAAGCAAATCACCAATTCAACTACGAGAAGTTGTATGATGGTTTGCATGCCAACAATGAGCTCAAATTGATGTGGATACAACAAATTATTGATTTGTTTAATACAATACAGAAGGTGTTGTCTCCACCAATTTGAAATTATTACATTTGTACATGTACTTTAAATTGTTATTTTGTGTTGCCGCATAGTTTGATATATATTAATTATTATAAGAAAAATATTGTTACAATAATAGTACTGTCGCAACACAATGGGTCGTTTTGACAAACAGACATAGGCGTTGCCGAAGATCCTTTGGTTTCAGGTCTGTCAGTATTGCCAGGCGATTAAAAGACGGGGCCATCATTTGTGCTTTGAAAGCCACGCAACCTCAAGTGATAGGTCAGAAATATTCCTGTGTACTTGATCCCGATTGTTCCACCAAAATCACTTTGACCAGATCAGTTCCCAATTTTGAGGGCTATCGAATCCTGCATCTGCCTTCTCTGATAGAACAGATAAGCCACAAAGTGTGAACTTGGACAAGAGACGATCAGTGACGGGCAATCACTAATTGTTTTTACTGGTGAAAACAAGTCCATGGGCCTTTCTACTTTCCTCATTGCTCATTGTAGAGGTTGTAATATGGAATTTCGCATTGGTCGTGGCCCAGGGGTTAACCCTTTACCTAACATGAAAAGCAGACACTTGCAAAAAAAATTCTTGAATAACTAATTTTTTTCATTTTTTGTCTCAAAAACATAGGTTATGACCCCTCGTTGGAACGAGCTCGACGAGCTCGTTCCAACGAGGGGTCATAACCTATGTTTTTGAGACAAAAAATGAAAATATTTTGAAAATTAATTGGCGATTTTTGAAAATAGCGCTGGCCGGTTTTGGCCGTTACGTTGGGTAAAGGGTTAAGAGTAGTGATGATACTCTTCGTAAGGACATTAATGTTCGTGCTGTTTGGGGTAGTATGGCCATTGGTAGTGGAGCATATCAGTTGAATCAACTACTATCAACCTTGAACTGCCCACGGATTAGTCCTATTACCTTCAGTGCCACTGAACATGAAATCGGGATGTGGTGGAAAACTTCCTCTGAGGAGCAAATTATTGCTGCTGGAAAGGAGGAACGTGAATTGGCTGAGGCAGCTGGTGACTATTTCACCACCACAGATGGGGTCAAACCCCCAGCAATCACTGTTATTTGAGATGGAGGTTGGAGTAAAAGAACTCACAAGCACACATAATGCCCTGGGGGGCGTTGCTATCATAGGTGCTCGTTCAAAGAAGATTTTGCACATAGGCATCCGAAATAAGTATTGCCGCAAGTGTGCTTTGCCACAATCACAAAACATTGATCCCCCATCTCATGCTTGTTTCAAAAACTGGAATGACAAGCCAGTCAATGGAATCCGATGCTATAGTTGAAGGATTCTTAGAGGCTGAGCAAAAGCATGGTGTGCGATATATGCGCATGATTGCTGATGGAGATAGTGTGTATGCAAGAGTCACTGAAGATGTTCCCATGTAGGGATCTTCAGTAAAAAAAAAGTAGAGTGTGCCAATCATGCCTGCAAATGTCTCCGCTCGGGTCTTGAAAAATTAGTTTCTGACAAACCCTATTACAAGGGTAAAGGTAATCTTACAAAAAATGCCCGTGTGCGTTTGGTAACCGCAGCTCGTTGTGCTATTAAAATGCGGTCACTAGGACCTGATCGAGCTAAAGCCACTAAGCAATTAGAACATGATATCAGGAATTCAGTGTTCCATATTTTTGGAAACCATGATAAATGTCCTGATTTTTGTAAGGCAAAGTCACATGATTCGACTGCGTGCAATAGTTCAAAGCCAGCTTCAGAGGAAAGCATATTATATGATGGGTCATTGAGAGCACAACAGAAATCATCAATCATCAATCATCAAACCTAAGTTATGCAAACATAAACACTCTGATCCGGTACTCTCTGTTCTCAACAAATGTTCACAGCATTGGTTAGATGGTACATCTGTGTTGGATGAAGATCAGTCCCATCAAGATGCAGGATTGAACTTCAATGACCTGGATTCTGTCATGCTAGCTGATGTTGCTATTCTACTTGATAGATTGGCATCCAAAGCCTGTCGACTTATTGGTAATTTCACCACTAACTTGGCAGAGTGTTGGATGGCAATCAGGGCTTCATTTGATGGTGGCAAATTCACCAATCGGTGCCAAAGTGGCTCTTGGCAAGCACGTTGTTATGGTGCTGCCTTGCGGCAAAATATGGGTGTCAATTGGTCTCCAGAGTTATGGGCAGAAGTTACACACACACCCTCTGGATTTTTCTTTGAGAGACAATATGACCGAATGTTGAAACAAAGAGTGGCCAACACCAAGTATCAAAGCAAGCCCGAATCTAAACTCAAACGCCAGAAACGGAAACTGGCTACTTCTGCAGTCAGCATCAAAGAAGGCTAGAAAAGATTATGGATCTGAAGCCCTTGTTGCTGTCCCGGATATTTCCACCTCAAGTTTAGAGGAACAGAAGAAAGATTTCCTCTCGAAACTTGTAAGTCGCAATGATAAAGAAATTGAGATCATTGAGACTTTGACGAAAAGTCAGTCTTCATGTGCACAGTGGCATGAAGAGAGAAAAATTACACTTACCTCTTCACATTTTGGTGAAGTTATGGTACGTCGACCAGGTATTAAAGTCGCTCCTTTGGTTAAACGTCTTTTATATAGCACTTTCAAAGGAAACAAGGCAACCAAGGTAGGTCTTACCAGTGAGCCGATAACCATAAAGGAGTATTTAACTCAGAAAGAACCTGAAAGGCTGTCTGTCAAGCCATTAGGACTTTGTATTTCAAAATCACACACTTTTCTAGCTACTTCAACTGATGGTCAGGTTTGCAATTCAGCTGGGGTAGCTGTAGGTTTGATAGAGATAAAAAAGGTCCTCCATAATAAACAGTTCAATTTGTATGAGGCAGCATCAAATACCTCCTCATTTTGTTTGGAGAAAAAAGGGTCAAAATGTATCACTCAAGAAGAGTCACAAGTATTTTTACCAATGTCAGGGTCAGTTGAACATTATTGAAATGCCGTGGCTTGATTTTGTAGTTTGGACTAACTGTAAATCCTTATCAATTACACATTGAGAGAATTTACAGGGATTCTAATTTGTGGTCCAAAATTATGCTTCCAAAGCTGACAGATTTCTACATGGAATGCTTGTTGCCTGAACTTGCTTGCCCCAGACACAACAAAATTCCTGGAATAAGAGAGCCAGGAATGTGGGTAAGTACTCTTTGACATATAGAATGATTTGAAAAGCGACAAGGATGCCAAGTTTGAAACTGTGGTGGAGTACATGTAAATACTTCCGCTATGGGTTGGTAATCAATTGATTGCTGTCCCTCCAAATACTGATGGTGTGAAACGCGAGTGTCTCCAGCCCACTCCAACATTTCCTTGCTCCAACTTTTTCTAATGTTAACCCTACTAATTGTGTTCCTGTTTGTCATCAAAAAACATAGCTCATGACCCCTTTTTGGAATGAGGCAAACCAACTCGTTCCAATGAGAGGTCATGAGGCAGGAATTTTGATAGACAAAGAGGAATGATCTTGTTAATAGAACTGGCAACAAAAAATTGTTATACCTTTATTAGGCATCTTTTTCATAGCGCATAGTAAAGTACATGACCAGTACCTCTGAGGCTCATATGTGTATTCACTACTACAGTTTAATCATGAATGAACCAGTTAAATTTGGGGGTGGGGGTGGGTGGGGGGTGGGGGGGGCATTTCGGTGCTTAATGTACATGTAAAACTCTTGTGTGTTCTTTTTAGCTGATCTTGGTAATGACAGTTGCATATTTTGTAACATTTTTAGCCCCCTCCCCGTTCCCCCCAGGGGTTTTCCCCCACCCTTATTTTCAGACACACACCTGAACTTGTTTTCTTAATTTTTCTTGTATTATTTTCTAATATGGTGAGAAAATCTTTCACTGACCAAAAAAAAAAAAAATTCCTACTTTTTGACATGATCAATGTCAGGGGCGGGGGAGGGGATTTACATAGGCCACAAATTTTCCCACCTCACCCATTTCAGTGAAGAAATGTTTTCAATGTATTATTGTATTATTTGCTAATTCGGCACGAATACCTATCTTTGTCAATTTATTTTTTTAAATCTCGACAAGGCTTTTGGTGACAAGGATTTCTCTCAGGAACAGACTATTTTATATATGACAGGGCGGGGGGGGGGGGGGGTGGGGGGCGGCTAAAAATATTTATTACAGTCCTATATTCACCAAAGATGCTAAATATGGACAAATGCCAAGAAGTTTTGATAATACAGTAATCCTTCTGATGACATGGAATCTTCATGATTCCATCAAACCTCAGTCCCCAGTTCAGCACTGTCTAAAGTTACTCAACAGGGTTTCAGGAATTCAAGATCTGAGGTATTTATTTCTGAGCAGTCATAACTATGTTTGAGAAGGGGTCTCGCCATATTAGCAAATAGTATGACATAAAAAATGAAGAAAAAACACAATCGAGTGGAGGGGGAGTTTTACGGGTGGAGGAAGCCGGAGTACCCGGAGAGAACCAACGAGCAACATAGCACCTGTTTGCCGGCTCATTGAAATGTATCAATCAATGCTTAGCTTTTGATAGGAACAAAATTTTCTCTTGGGAGATTCTGTGACATCTCAAAAGCCTTTGGTAGGGTTTGGCACTGGTATATCTGGACTACCCATCGAGTGGACCAGTGGCTACTTGACCATTCGTAAAGAAAGAGTAACTGTTAACTCCTCAGGGATCTGTATTCGGGCCTTTTTTTTCTTCAAAACTTCAGTGACATTTCTGAAACTTAAATTCGCCGGATGTGTGGAGTTTATTTGAGGATGATACCAGTGAAATAGAAAATGGATACCAACTAGCTAACATTGCAGCAAAGTCTAACGAATACATTAGGGCAATCCCCGAATGGGAAAATGGCTAGTCCCATTTAACCCCTCAAAATATGAAATCGTTTTATTCACCCGGAAATTATTAACCTTGGTAATGTTGCAATGTTCGGTTAGACACCACTTGATCTCAATGTCACACACCCATCTCGGTTTGTCCTTACAGGGGACTTGAAGTTTTGAACCGGTGTGACAGAAATGATAGTCCGTAGGAACGTTAGTCCCTCTGGACTATTATTCCGCGGAATTATAGTCCTAGGTCTAACATTTCTAGGAATAGTAGTCCGGCGGACTACTATTCCTAGAAATGTTAGACCTAGGACTATTATTCCGCGGAATAATAGTCCAGAGGAACTAATTTTCCTACGGACTATCATTCCTGTCACACCGGCACACCCAAATTAATCGATTATGTAGAAATATAAATTTTATAGTAAATTTCCTTTCTTATTATACCTACCGCAATTGTTTACTACAGGCTTGCACTACAGTGGATAACTCTGATAAAATACTCTATTTTAATCTTTCCCAAAGAGATTTGGGAAAGAAAAGTGGTGTAAAAAACGCCACGAAAAAATAAGCCAAAACTGGGTCGAGTGCCATCGGCGCACACGCAGTAAGGGACGCTCTTCTCTTAGTACAATTCCACGACTTCCGTTACCAGTGCGCAAGCAGTCATCAAACCATTCTTCCGAGTCCGCCAACATAGGAGATATGTAGTCAGCGGGGAGGAAGGATTCTTACCCGAATAAGACGGGAGGGCCTCCATGTAAACAAATGCGGTTGGTATAATAAGAAAGGAAATTTACTATAAAATTTATATTTCTTATCAACCTACCTTACAATTGTTTACTACAGGCTGAATAGACAATAGGATGGAGGGAATCACATAACCAACCCACACATAACTCAATTGCACTGGAACCGTGGACAGAGGAAGAGATCCGTAGGCCTATCAAACCATAGCATCACAAACATTAGTAAAAGACAATGAAAGATGAGGCGTATGGTGATGTGCGACGCACAGACAGAAAGGGCACTAACAGCACAGAGCTGGAATAGACCCTGTAAAAAGCTGAATGACTGGGATAGACAACAGCCTGAGCCGAAGAAAGAGGGCCCGTAGGACAAAGGTCCTCTGTCGGCTCCTGCAACTGTCGCAGATAAATGGAGAAGGTAGCATTTCTCCAGTAGGCTGCCAGTATAACATCCGACAACATGACGGAGTTAGTAAAAGCCCCGAGAGGAAGACAATGAACGCACCTCGTGGCAGAAAAAAACATTTGGTGATACAATCACCAGTAGTTAGACGGGCGGAAGCTACACGAATAGCAAGACAAATCCATCGAGAAATGGATGCAGTAGAGATCTGGCATGTGAGAAAACGCATATCCATCCAGAATAAAGGCGCGAACGCCCCAAGCAGAGCAGCACCCAAGAAACTGTCCATCTTGGAGTAAACTGCAAAGTCCTTGGCCTTTTCAAGGAAAAGAGCTGAACAAGCTTGGAGAGGCAAGGATGAGTATCGAAACAATGCGGTACCACATATGAAAAAGGTCTCAGAAGCATGGACTTGTACCCATTGCTGGAGACCCCCAGAAACAAACATACCAGAAACACCGCAATCGGTGTGATCGAAGAAGTGACAGAAGCAACAGAGTGATCGCACATCATCGACAGAAGAACCTTCGACTGAGCCACAGAGGCTAAACCAGTGGAGTGAGTGCCTCCTTGAAGAAGAAAAGCAACTCCACTGCTTGTCTCGAAAAAAAAACACTACGGATGAGTCAGGACCCGATAAAAGACATGCGCGAAGGCACGATGAAGTCGGGTCAACCTGAAACATCATCGGGCGACTTTGGCAAAGAAAGTCGCGACGTAGAGGGAGACATGCCAGAGCATGAGAGCGGAGCAGATTGGTCCACACCCACCGAGGGGACAGGGGTGTGATCGAAAGGAGTCGACGACTGCAAGTTCATATCTGCGCTAGAACCTGAGGCCGAATCGGAACCGCCAGGAAGGCGTAGCCGACAACACCGTCCCAAAGGAGTGCCAGAGCGTCCACGGCGAAAGCCGGAGCATCTGGGCACGGGGACACGAAAGTGTCCACCTGATGGTTCCAACGAGTCGCAAAGAGATCGATGGAACACCGCCACGTGGAGCATCCACTCGGTGGAAAAGAACCTGCCCCGTCGGGACAGGGAGTCGGCTAGGACGTTCAGACGACCGGGAATGTGACGAACAACCACCCCGGCGTTGACATCCTCAGCGAGCAGTAGAAGATCCCGAGCCAATTCGTACATTGAAACTGAGTGCGTGCCGCCCTGGTTCCGAATGTAAGCAACCACTGTCGAATTGTCGGACAACAGAAGGACCTGGCGATTCGACAGGTGAGGGATCCACTGCCTGAAACTCAGAAGAGCAAGAAGCTCCTTCTGGTTGATGTGTAGAATGCTCGATCCTCCATCCCGTGAAAGGAAAGACGTAGAGGATCCAACGTCGCACCCCATCCGAGATCGCTGGCACCTGCCGTTAGAACGCGATCGGACGTGGGTAAGTCCAACGGGACACCCTGTGTGATCCACTGAAATCCGTCCAGTGGAGAAGGTGAGGATGAAGAGATTCTGGAACTAAAGCATCAGATCCAGAGAATCGACATTGGGCATCTAACGACTGAACAGAAAGTGTTGGGGAGGTCTGACATGAAGCAGAGTAATGAGATCCGTCACCGAACCGCATACACGGAGCAGCCGGAGAATACCACGTGCTGTCGCGGATGTGGACTGGAACAGAGTCAGAACAAAAGCTGAGAGAATCACAGCCCTTGCCTGGGGAACCGCCACCGTATTGAACTGAGTGCGGAAGGCCATCCCTAGATGACAAAACGACTGAGAAGGGACCAGATCCGACTTCTCCTCGTTGACTCTGAACCCCAGTGACGACAGAAAGCTCAACAGAGTGTTGACATCCAACTCCAGTAAGGCAGCATTGGAATGCCTCTGGAGGAAATCGTCTAGATATGCCGAAGTAGTCACCGTGGACTGTGTGCGATGGAAGGCTATCACATGCGACATCAGTCGGGTGAAGGCCCAAGGAGCCAGGTCGAGGCCGTAAGGCATGGCCTTGAACTGGTAAACTCGCCCCAGAAAAGCGAACTTGAGATACTTCCGCGACGCCCGATGAATCGGAACGTGAATGCAAGCGTCTCACAGGTCGAAGCTGGAAGCGAAATCACCCTGGTGAATGGAACGGCGGACTGACCTGAAAGTCTCCATGCTGAACTTGGGAGCAATGATAGACTGGTTCAGGATACTCAGATCGATAACCGGTCGGAGTCGGCCGTCCTTCTTCGGCACCAAGAACAGACGGGAATAAAACCCCACTGACTGAAATCGCCCCCTTGGCTAGAAGATTGTCTATCTCCGTGGACAAAAACTCCCGACGTAAAACGTCTGAAGGAACTGTGGTGGAAGAGGCACACTGGACAGAGTGGGGTGCCTCCGGAAGGATATTCGCAGCCCGGACCGAACAACATCTAACACCCAAGGATCGGGTGTGATGGTGGCCCAACGGTCTGCGAACTCTGCTATCCTTCCTCCAACCTGGGACGAATCGAGGTGAGAACTTTCAGTTCGAGACTCGACGAGGCCCGCGAGAGGAGAACCCACCTCCTCTACTGAATGAAGAATCCTGAGACTTCCCTCTAGCCTGCCGACGCTTACCCTTACCCCGTGAGTAAGAAGTAGAAGCTGTGGCAGAAGGATCAGACCTATGCTTCGCAGAGGAAGCAGAAGGGTACTTGTTAGGCTTTGAATGGTCCATGCCTCCCCTAGAAGGCTGGTCAAGCTGACGAAGCAGCAGCTGATCTTTGGAATGACGTAGGACGTCGACACGGAACCATGGACCAGTAGCGGACCTGCCAAAGAAGCAGATCGAAGAGCAGCGCGCTGCCCCTCAGGAAGGGGTCGGCCTGTATCCAGCACAGAGTCCCTCCGAACTAGTTCCAAAATAGCCGTGTCACAGGCATGCGTGTGAGTAAGATGCATGAGCGCCTTGGACAGCACACGCAAAGGAGCCTGTACATCGTCAAACCTATCTGGAGGCAGATAGGCAGCTAAGGCAGAGACGGCGTGATCGGGGAGCGAAAGCATACCCAGAATTTCTCTCGATAAGCCCAACATGGACTCCAGAGTCGTCATAGGAATGACGGCAGACTTGGGCTTGGAAAGCCCGAGGGAATTGGAGTTCTGATCCAAAACCATTAAAGTCTGGCAGACTGACAGATTGGCGAAATCGTAGTAACGATAACGCACCGGAGGCAAAAAGGTGTCACCCCTGGTGAAGAACGGAGGCTCCATAGCCTTGGAACCCAGCCTAGAGTCCAAGGTTGAAAATGCTTCAACCACCTGTACTGACTGGCACGGTCGAAAACGCACATAAGCAGGTTGCTCCACAGGCTGCAGACGCGCGACCGACGATCGCGGCCTGGCTGACACTGTCGGCTGGTTTGATGGTTTGAGATTCGGAAGGAACCCAAACACAAAGTAAAGAGCTGCCCCCAAGACAGAAGACTGCTGGCTCTCGACATCAAGGATGTCTGACTCATCCCCGGAGTGGGAAGACACATAGCCCATCGTGGGCAAACCAATCGACGCCTCCCATGGTGTAGGCACACCAGGGGGGATCAAAAAGCGGCCTGTTTCCAATCCCGGGAGGCGGCGCCATAGGGGGCGCCTGGAAACCACTCTCTGCCTCGCTGGAAGCAACGCGAAGGCTCTTGGACAGAACCTGAGTGAGTAAGGAGAGGGCCTCCCTAAGCTCACTGCCCGTACCGGCCGGTTCGACATGGGGACGAACCAGCAAAGTGGCTTCACACCTGACCCTCTTAACCAGGGAAGGGGCAAGATCCTCCAATACACCCGAAGCGGGGCGACGGGTGGCAGCCGAAACATCTGAGGGCAGGCGTGAATAGGGGTACGACACACCCCGGGGATCAACATAGCAGGAACTCAGGAGAGTCGCCGCGGACCTCTGCGAGGCAGAAAGTCCAGGCTACACAGAAGGCGTTGGTCCCGCAAAACCGAGAATGAGTGGACGGAAACACCAATGACAAAACTGTGGTACTCGACGGCGCAGAGACCAGAGTAGAGGGTTCGGCCGGCAGCCACTTCCAACTTCGCCGAGTTGAAGTCAGGGAAGGCTGAGGCCGATATCTCACGTCTACACTACCGGACACCGCTGCAGAACCCTGCAGGTATACAACTGCTGTGCTCAACGGCTGAGAGGACACAGCAGGGGGTTCAGTCGGCAGCCATTTCCGACTTCGCCGAGTTGAAGTCGAGGAAGGCTGAGGCCGATGCCCCACAACCACACTACAGACATCCGTGCAGACCTTTGCAGGGCTAAGCCGAGGCCGGCTAAAAACGGTGCCCGATGACGTTGTAGACGGGACACCAGTAGCAGCAGATACGACGGGAGCTGTTGGAACTGGCGGAAAAGGGGAGAGAGCCATCTAGCTCGGCCTCCAAAGGAGGAGTCACAACTCTAGTGGCAGCCGCAGATGTCGACTGGAGAGGGCGCATAGTCCCGGAACCAGGCATCTCTTCAGAAATTCAACAGTTCCCGCAGAATCCACCACGGTAAAAAACTGCACACCCCCAGGGATGGGGAGTAACTCTCACCAGACGTGGTCGAGTCGGGAGGCCCCGAAACGACAGCGTTCCCCACCCCCGCGGGTGCGGGAAGAGCTGCACATCCCCCACGGAGGGGGTATAACTCACACCAGACGTGGTCGAGTCGGGAGGCCCCGAAATGACAGCGCCCCCCCCCCCCCCGCGGGTGCGGGAGGAACAGCCACGAGAACGCACCAAAGGCGAGGTGCAAAAGGAAACGAACTGGAAAAAACAGAGGTGAGAGCAGTAGAAGAAAAAGGTGAACTCAACAGATACAGAAAGTAGAAGAACACCCTCAACTGCGAGAGAAGGTTGCAGAAAATAACGGGTGGGTACACAACAGTACCCAGTCGGCCGACAGGGACCTAAAACACAGAAATTCAGCCCTCAACAGAGTGAAGAAATCCTGTCAAGACAGTCCCTCATTGACACCTAACTCCAATAACAATAAAAAATTATCAACCGAACCGCGTTGACACGATGTCGAAAAAACATTCGCGAAAACGGAATATATAAATAAAATACAATGAGAAAGTGGTTGACAATATTAAGGGCCTATATAAGTAATGAATTGAAAAATGGCCTCTCTGAAAGAAACGTGAAAAAAAATTAACAAAAGCTGCTCAAGAGGGGTTTTCACAGCAAAGTTATGACGAAATGTTCAGAAATACAGGTGGCCAACAAAAAATCGGAAAAAATGTATATTTGAGATTTTTGACGACTTTGAAATTGCCCTTTCTATTCGCACGTCACCTATTATCAAACTGCGTGATCGGTTCATTAACTGGTAGAGTGCTGAATTATTTTTGGTCATCAAAATTTGTTCACATACGTTTGCCCAGTTACAATTTATGGGAGAGTGCCAATAGGCACTCTCCCATAAATTGTAACAAGGCAAATCCTAACAGACTAAATAATTTCACTTCAAAGGTGGTATGAACAACATCCACAAAATATGAAGCCTTTAAGTGGTGGTACTGACACTTCAGAGTAAAGCCCAAATATGGGCTTCCAGCACTCTACCAGTTAAGGAACCAAATTGGTAATCAGAACATACCTACACCACGTCTTCGTATATGGGACATCTATGGAACCGTGTTTCACCATGGTACGTGGAAAAGAAAATCTACAGTTTGTTGTTCACTGTGACATGGGGGCTGCCATGTTGGGACGATGTCACGTGGTATTGTGAATCACGATGCTGAATACGGGCGTTTTAAAATCCCCGTAAATCTAAAACACTAGCATTGCATCAACTCATCAATACCTAAACATTGTATTTGTCAAATAAAATTGCTGTCTAGAGCGATGGCGATCTGAAATATCATTATCAGTTTTTTTGACATTCCTCGTCTGTTTACAGTTTTCTGTCTTTACAAAGCTTCCATTGCAAGGTCGCATTCCGAGCAAATTACTGCGCCATACAACAAAAACTGCATAATGTTGCCGATATCGTAACAAATTACATAGGAAATACTGGAATTATTCTAAAGTACATTATGAACAAAAGGGAATGAACTATGGAGAAGACCAGTATCGCAAAAGCTTGATCTATTTTTTGTAGACACACTTCGCGTTTAAGGAGTTCTTCGGTCACAACAACAACGTTGACTTACTTTCACGCTGAATAGCTGAAATCTGCGCGATCTGATGAAAACAAGTATAATTTTTGATACAATTTACCCATTGGAATGTGATTTATGGTATGACGTTTGAAATAGGTCGACAACACGATGTCGAAATAGAAGCAGCAAGACATTCTATGATCTGTCAAATACAGGTTTGTTTATTTTTCGATATCACGTGGTTACGTTGTATCGAACTGCGTTTGCACTTGGTAGGTCAAAATATCATGCGATTGCTAGGACAAACGAGCCACGCTGATGTACAATATACTGCAAAAATCATGCGAAAGCAGTCCTTACACCACGACCAAGTACTATAAATGTGAGATCAAGGTATATGTATTTCTTTGTCAGAATATCGCATATATTTATGCATTGGAAAAATAGTTATAACTTGTACGGAAGGCCGATTCAGTGATCATAATTTACCAACATTATTTGCAGTTTAACTAATTCTGAACATCAAGACACTGTAGTCTAAATGAGATTCTTTGTTGCATCTTCTTCCCGGTTGTGTGGAATTGATAGTTTTGGTTTGGGGCGCTGGCCATCAAATGTGTCTTTCTATCTAAGACCTGGTGCAGAAATCAGTGACATCACTGCATATATTAGCTCTGGACGGTTAGAAAGGAAAACACCTTATCTGATTTGTGTTGCAG
Source organism: Pictodentalium vernedei (assembly GCA_031216915.1). NCBI lineage: Eukaryota > Metazoa > Mollusca > Scaphopoda > Dentaliida > Dentaliidae > Pictodentalium > Pictodentalium vernedei. The sequence goes on from CM062297.1 coordinate 37,359,095, forward strand.
TGGGGATTAATAACATCCCGGAAAACATCCTTGATAAGACGGAAGAAGAACTGGACCTTTTATTTAATAATCTGAAGGACCAGTACGTCAGTCTAAACAAGGCAGCCAAGAGGCCGAATAGAAAAAAAAAACAGGTAGTTATTGCCACACTGCCACCCAAAGAGCTTTATCGCTCAATACAGAAATACGCAAGTCCAGCTTGGCATTGTGTGCAGTAACCGAGGCCCATCAGTTGGCATACGAGGCCTTTGTACAGAGGTTGAATGAGGGGCTAATCAACCCCTTCGATGCATCTCAAAGTGGTCTGCATCTTCCTTTGCATACCAAATTGAGGATTCATCGTGGGGGTAGAAGTAAAGCAAATCACCAATTCAACTACGAGAAGCTGTATGATGGTTTGCATGCCAACAATGAGCTCAAATTGATGTGGATACAACAAATTATTGATTTGTTTAATACAATACAGTAGGTGTTGTCTCCACCAATTTGAAATTATTCCATTTGTTCATGTACTTTAAATTGTTATTTTGTGTTGCCGCATAGTTTGATATATATTAATTATTATAAGAAAAATATTGTTACAATAATAGTACTGTCGCAACACAATGGGTCGTTTTGACAAACAGAGATATAGGCGTTGCCGAAGATCCTTTGGTTTCAGGTCTGTTTGTATTGCCAAGCGATTAAAAGACAGGGCCATCATTTGTGCTTTGAAAGCCACGCAGCCTGAAGTGATAGGTCAGAAATATTCCCGTGTGCTTGATCCCGATTGTTCCACCAAAATCACTTTGACCAGATCAGTTCCCAATTTTGAGGGCTATCGAATCCTGCATCTGCCTTCTCTGATAGAACAGATAAGTCACATGACAATGCATGCTTCAGAATGTGATCTTGGACAAGAGACGATCAGTGACGGGCAATCACCAATTGTTTTTACTGGTGAAAACAAGTCCATGGGCCTTTCTACTTTCCTCATTGCTCATTGTAGAGGTTGTAATATGGAATTTCGCATTGGTCGTGGCCCAGGGGTTAAGAGTAGTGATGATACTCTTCGTAAGGACATTAACTCTTTGTATGCTGCTGGCGGATATTCCTGCCCAGCACAGGGTTTCTCGTCATTGAAATCAATATAATATGAGCAGATTTAATCAGATTTTCCCCTTGTAAATTGAATGGATTAATTTTTTATCAAATCTAGTCATGGCTGCTTCAAAGCAGCCATGACTAGATTTGATGAGAAATATCTTAAAAATACTCAGCAGGTTAAGAGTTAATGTTCGTGCTGTTTGGGGTAGTATGGCCATTGGTAGTGAAGCATATCAGTCGAATCAACTACTATCAACCTTGAACTGCCCACGGATTAGTCCTATTACCTTCAGTGCCATTGAACATGAAATCGGGAAGTGGTGGAAAACTTCCTCTGAGGAGCAAATTATTGCTGCTGGAAAAGAGGAACGTGAATTGGCTGAGGCAGCTGGTGACTATTTCACCACCACAGATGGGGTCAAACCCCCAGCAATCACTGATATTTGTGATGGAGGTTGGAGTAAAAGAAGTCACAAGCACACATAATGCCCTGGGGGGCGTTGCTATCATTATAGGTGCTCGTTCAAAGAAGATTTTGCACATAGGCATCCGAAATAAGTATTGCCGCAAGTGTGCTTTGGCACAATCACAAAACATTGATCCCCCATCTCATGCTTGTTTCAAAAACTGGAATGACACAAGCCAGTCAATGAAATCCGATGCTATAGTTGAAGGATTCTTAGAGGCTGAGCAAAAGCATGGTGTGCGATATATGCGCATGATTGCTGATGGAGATAGTGTGTATGCAAGAGTCACTGAAGATGTTCCCATGTAGGGATCTTCAGTAAAAAAAAAGTAGAGTGTGCCAATCATGCCTGCAAATGTCTCCGCTCGGGTCTTGAAAAATTAGTTTCTGACAAACCCTATTACAAGGGTAAAGGTAATCTTACAAAAAATGCCCGTGTGCGTTTGGTAACCGCAGCTCGTTGTGCTATTAAAATGCGGTCACTAGGACCTGATCGAGCTAAAGCCACTAAGCAATTAGAACATGATATCAGGAATTCAGTGTTCCATATTTTTGGAAACCATGATAAATGTCCTGATTTTTGTAAGGCAAAGTCACATGATTCGACTGCGTGCAATAGTTCAAAGCCAGCTTCAGAGGAAAGCATATTATATGATGGGTCATTGAGAGCACAACAGAAATCATCAATCATCAATCATCAAACCTAAGTTATGCAGACATAAACACTCTGATCCGGTACTCTCTGTTCTCAACAAATGTTCACAGCATTGGTTAGATGGTACATTTGTGTTGGGTGAAGATCAGTCTCGTCTAGATGCAGGATTGAACTTCAATGACCTGGATTTTGTCATGCTAGCTAATGTTGCTATTCTACTTGATAGATTGGCATCCAAAGCCTGTCGACTATTGGTAATTTCACCACTAACTTGGCAGCGTGTTGGATGGCAGTCAGGGCTTCATTTGATGGTGGCAAATTCATCAATCGGTGCCAAAGTGGCTCTTGGCAAGCACGTTGTTATGGTGCTGCCTTGCGGCAAAATATGGGTGTCAATTGGTCTCCAGAGTTATGGGCAGAAGTTACACACACACCCTCTGGATTTTTCTTTGAGAGACAATATGACCGAATGTTGAAACAAAGAGTGGCCAACACCAAGTATCAAAGCAAGGCCGAATCTAAACTCAAACACCAGAAACGGAAACTGGCTACTTCTGCAGTCAGCATCAAAAAAGGCTAGAAAAGATTATGGATCTGAAGCCCTTGATGCTGTCCCGGATATTTCCACCTCAAGTTTAGAGGAAAAGAAGAAAGATTTCCTCTCGAAACTTGTAAGTCGCAATGATAAAGGAATTGAGAGCATTGAGACTTTGACGATGTACACAGTGGCATGAAGAGAGAAAAATTAGACTTACCTCTTCAAATTTTGGTGAAGTTATGGTACGTCGACCAGGTACTAAAGTCGCTCCTTTGGTTAAACGTCTTTTATATAGCACTTTCAAAGGAAACAAGGCAGCCAAGGTAGGTCTTACCAGCGAGCCGATAACCATAAAGGAGTATTTAACTCAGAAAGAACCTGAAAGGCTGTCTGTCAAGCCATTAGGACTTTGTGTTTCAAAAATCACACAATTTGCTAGCTACTTCAACTGATGGTCAGGTTTGCAATTCAGCTGGGGAAGCTGTAGGTTTGATAGAGATAAAAAAGGTCCTCCATAATAAACAGTTCAATTTGTATGAGGCAGCATCAAATACCTCCTCATTTTGTTTGGAGAAAAAAGGGTCAAAATGTATCGCTCAAGAAGAGTCACAAGTATTTTTACCAATGTCAGGGTCAGTTGAACATTATTGAAATGCCGTGGCTTGATTTTGTAGTTAGGACTGTAAATCCTTATCAATTACACATTGAGAGAATTTACAGGGATTCTAATTTGTGGTTCAAAATTATGCTTCCAAAGCTGACAGATTTCTACATGAAATGCTTGTTGCCTGAACTTGCTTGCCCCAGACACAAAATTCCTGGAATAAGAGAGCCAGGAATGTGGGTAAGTACTCTTTGACATATAGAATGATTTGAAAAGCGATATGGATGCCAAGTTTGAAACTGTGGTGGAGTACATGTAAATACTTCCGCTATGGGTTGGTAATCGATTGATTGCTGTGGTAGAGTACATGTAAATACTTCCGCTATGGGTTGGTAATCAATTGATTGCTGTTCCTCCAAATACTGATGGTGTGAACAACGAGAGTCTCCAGGCCAATCCAACATTTCCTTACTCCAACTTTTTCTAATGTTAACCCTACTAATTGTGTTCCTGTTTGTCATCAAAAAACATAACTCATGACCCCTTTTTGGAATGAGGTAAACCAACTCGTTCCAGTGAGGGGTCATGAGGCAGGATTTTTGATAGAAAAAGAGAAATGATCTTGTTAATAGCACTGGCAACAAAAAATTGTTATACCCTTATTAGGCATCTTTTTCACAGCGCATAGTAAAGTACACGTCGAGTACCTCTGAGGCTCATATGCGTATTCACTACTACAGTTTAATCATGAATGAACCAGTTAAATGTGGAGGGGGGGGGGGGGGCATTTCGGTGCTTAATGTACATGTAAAACTCGTGTGTGTGTGTGTGTGTGTGTGTGTGTGTTCTTTTTAGCTGATCTTGGTAATGAAAGTTGCATATTTTGTAACATTTTACCCCCCCCCCCCGTTCCCCAGGGGTTTTCCCCCACCCTTATTTTCAGACACACCTGGGGGCGCGGTGGCTCAGTTGGTAGAGGTGCAGGCTGCAAGCCGAGAGGTCCTCGGTTCGAATCCCACCTGCGGCAACCGCGTTGTGTCCTTGGGCAAGACACTTCACCCCGATTGCCTACATGGGGGCACGATGACGCTGTGTACTGAGGCGTACTGCACGTCGATGGTGCGCATGTCTTCAACCAATCTAACCCTGCCTGTGCTGCGGTGCAGAGTTCAGAGTTACGATGTTGGAGAGCCGACAGCTGCTCGTCGTTGCTCGGTGGTTCTCTCCGGGTACTCCGGCTTCCTCCACCCGTAAAACTGTCACGGTCACGATTAGCCATTGGGCATAAGTATGTGACCTTAAACACCAATAAATAAATAAATAATTCAGACACACCTGAACTTGTTTTCTTAATTTTTCTTGTATTATTGTTTAATATGGTGAGAAAACCTTTCATTGACCAAAAAAAAAACAATTCCAACTTTTTGACATGATCAATGTCAGGGGCGGGGGAGGGGATTTACATAGGCCACAGAAATCTTTCCACCTCACCCATTTCAATGGAGAAATGTTTTCAATGTCGTATTATTGTATTATTTGCTAATTCGGCACGAATACCCATCTTTGTCAATTTATTTTTTTTTAAATCTCGACAAGGCTTTTGGTGACAAGGATTTCCCTCAGGAACAGACTATTTTGTATATGACAGGGCGCGGGAGGGGGGGGGGGCTAGAAATATTTATTAAAGTCCTATATTCACCAAAGACGCTAAATATGGACAAATGCCAAGAAGTTTTGATAATACAGTAATCCTTCTGATGACATGGAATCTTCATGATTTTATCAAACCTCAGCCCCCAGTTCAGCACTGTCTAAAGTTACTCAACAGGGTATCAGGAATTCAAGACCTGAGGTATTTATTTCTGAGCAGTCATAACTATGCTTGAGGAGAAGGGGTCTCGCCATATTAGCAAATAGTATGACAAAAAATGAAGAAAAAACAATTGGGTGGAGGGGCAAAAATCAGGGTGGGGGTGTCAAGAAACTAGTGGGTTTTTTTAGAGGGGGGATACTGTAAAATCTAGAAGTTTTACCAGGGGGTGGGGGTGGGCAAAAAAAAAAAAAATGGGAGATTGGACCTTCACAGTAGTCCCTAGTGCAGTCTTGTCTGCACCTATTTGGTAGAATTGCCAATTGCTATGCATTCAAGGACATGGTCTGAATGTATTACAGGAATAAAATATATATTTTGCAAGGATCATGCTTTATTCTCATTGCTTTCATTGTGAGAATTGATTCCGATTCCAAAACTTTCATTGAACAAATGATGTAATTATTTTGCCTCTTTTATCAACCAATGAATATTATCTATCCATGGGAACCCGAGAGAGTACTGTGGTACTTATTTATTGTGGAAAACAAGTTCTGCTTAGCAGGTAACATGAACAATACAACTTGTAACCAATGCCCGAGTTGGATTTTGATGAAACAGAGAAGAATTGTTATAAATGTGTTGAATAATTTCACTTCATAACCATTTTCGGTATCTTTAGATAGCAATGAGTGGCTCAGAAACAAAATAATTGTCGTCATTAATTCATGTGATGGAATCTCCACCCTGGGTGATTTAATGATAATGATTTTAATGTATTATCACAAAATCACTCCTGGAGTGGAGTTTTCACGCATGCAAGAATTATTAATCTCTTGCAGGTAACAGGGAAAGCCAGTTTCCGGCCAACAAAATTCTAGGTGACACCATTGACTGATACATTGCTTGTGTTTAGGAATTTTCACGAGAAAACACACATTTCAGGGGACAAATAAAATAAAAATAGCCAGTGTCCATCTGTCCATCCATGTGTGCATCTGTCCCACTTCGGTTTTCCGATTATAACTTTCGTTATAGTTGGCCAAATGAAATGAAATTTGGTACATGTATGTGGATGTATCAACAAAACATACATGACAGGTTTGAATTGGGGTTTAGTCTGACATTTTTTCCCAGAGTTATGTCTTTTCCATTTCGGAGAAACATAATTTTTTCAAATACCTTGAATTGCACACTTTACTTTTCTTATGAGGACAGGTGACCAAGTGGCCTTTTGTCCTGTATTGGGTGTTGACACTTCATAGAAGTTTGGCTGATTGATTAAACATTTTTTGATACACCACATTTCATGCCAGTGATGCATACTATTTTTCTGTTTCTTTTTTTTACAGTTTGAGGACAAGCCAGGTCAGGTTATTGGCACAGAAACCTATGTGAAAAAGAAATCAGGTAAGACTTGACATTCCAGTAGATGCACTACAGCCACTACTCCACCTCAGTCTACCATTTCTAAATTCGTAAGTGGGCGTACACATAGGCAGAAATTTGTTGGTAGGCGGATCAAACATGAATGGATCATAAATGAAACCACTGGCAGCCGTAAATGGTATCGCGGAGATGCCATTGAGGTGATGCAGGGCAAGGATGGTGATCCAGATGGTTCAATCCCGTTTGTCCCACTTCTGGATTTTCACACCTCGGGATAGATTTCCTGGTTGTCCCACGTTGCTTAAAACAACATGTTATAGTCTTTATTATATTAGTCTTTATTATAATCTGAACGCAGGTTCACCTGATATGGTGATCCAAACTGAATGACAAACTATGAGGGATTGAAACAATCCTCATGCAAAGATGTGCAGAAACCCTAACAAGACCAAGGAAAGGATTGAAACAATCTGCCAGCCAGGTTCACCTGATATGGTGATCATTTATTAATGAACATTTATCACAGAATTGTTTTTAAAAATGATTAATTTTAACCGGTGAATTATACACAACATTCGGTCAATCGTTTTAAGTTTTTGGTATAAGTATTTGACATTTAGCCGAAATGTTTCACGGACGGAACAGTTGTAAATTAAAAACCGAATTGCTCTAATTTCCAGCTCTCTATCTTTTCTACCTCCTCTATCTCATCAGACACACGACCAAACTGAATGACAAACTATGAGGGATTGAAACAATCCTCAAGCAAAGATGTGCAGAAAACCTAACAAGACCAAGGCAAGGATTGAAACAATCTTGCCAACAAACAGCCCTTTTTTCTTTTTTTTGTGGGTGAGAGGGGGGGGGGGTGGGGTTGGAGGTCATTTGGAATTCCCGAAGGATACCTCAAAATCACATACGGCATCCTATCTCCCAGAAGGCTTGATGGATGACTCCCGGTTTTTTCAAACTAAACTGTTGGAGCTTTCTCCACTCCTTTTTGTAACCGCTATGGTCAGATACCGGCGTTGCTGTTTGGTTTTCTTTTTTCTTTTTCCCTTAAAATTGTCATCGCACAACATTATATTCTGGCTCGCCACCATGGTGGGAATCAAACCTCTACCATCGCCAAGCTGGAACCGAATAGAGCCCACTCTCTAATAGTCTTAATGGCGTTGAGGGATTGATCTTTGACAATCTATCACTCCAATGCAAACTGCCGGGAATTCTAACCGCGTGCATACCCCTTCACACCCCATTTGAGGCAATAGGAAAGCTAGGCCTGTGTGATCCAAGATCCAAGTGAAATAAAATAAGGCTAACCGGGTCGCAAGGGATTTGTAAATCACACATCGTCCCTGCGCGTCTTCATCGCGCTAAAACCTTTCATTCATCAAATGTTTAACAATTTCATTTTACAATCGTATCGTCGACATGGCAAGTGCACAGATTCAAATTGAGTTCATCGAGAATAAACGTGGTGGACAAAACCTTGTGTTCAACAATTACTGTTATATGGTCAAACATCGAAGACAAGATCAAGTATATTGGAGATGTGCTGTAAGAACGTGTCCTGCAACACTGCGTACACATAATCAAATACTAGTTGGGTTCATTTATTTATTTATTTATTGGTGTTTAAGGTCACATACTTATGCACAATGACTAATCATGACCGTGACAGTTTGACGGGTGGAGGAAGCCGGAGTACCCGAAGAGAACCACCGAGCAACGACGAGCAGCTGTCAGCTCTCCAACATCGTAACTCTGAACTGCGCACCGCAGCACAGGCAGGGTTAGAGTGGTTGAAGACATGCGCACCATCGACGTGCAGTACGCCTCAGTACACAGCGTCATCGTGCCCCCCATGTAGGCATTCGGGGTGAAGTGTCTTGCCCAAGGACACAACGCGGTTGCCGCAGGTGGGATTCGAACCGAGGACCTCTCGACTTGCAGCCTGCACCTCTACCAACTGAGCCACCGCGCCCCCACTAGTTGGGTTCAATCTTCAGCATAACCACGAAGCGAGCAACACAGATATTAGTGTGAGAAAGATTTTAATATTAAAAAATGCCGCTCAGGATCACCGATCCAATGTCGAGTTGTGACAACAGTTCCTCGCACCAAGGCCAACACACCTATGAAGTTTCATGACTCTAGGTTGAACCACTATCAAGTTCTCATCCGGAAACCAATTGTTGCGATATACTATGTTCAAGGTCACTGTGACCTTGACCTTTGATCTGGTGAGTCCAAGATCAATAGAGTTCTTCCTCGCACCAAGGCCAACCCACCTATAAAGTTTCATGAATGTAGGTTGAACTACTATCAAGTTATCATCCGGTAAGGAATTGTTGCGATTTACTATGTTCAAGGTCACGTTGACCTTGACCTTTGACGTAGCGAGTCCAAAATCAATAGGGTTCTTCCCCTCACCAAGGCCAATCTACCTATGAAGTTTCATGAATGTGAGTTGAACCATTATCAAGTTATCATCCGGAAACCAATTGTTTAAGATTTACTATGTTCAAGGTCACTGTGACCTTGACCTTCGACGTAGCATGTCCAAAATCAATAGCGTTCTTCCTCCCACCAAGACCAACCTACGTATGAAGTTTAATGAATGTGAGTTCAACCACTATCAAGTTATCATCCGGAAACCAATTGTTTACGCCCGCCCGCCCGCCCGCCCGCCCGCCAGACATTCAAACTATAAGTCGAGTTTGACTTCGTCACAACTCGACTAAAAACGGTGTAGGGAAAAAGCTACCCGTATCCCAAGTGTATAGACAAGAACTTTCAAAGCTTCGAACAACTGACTGGAATGACGATGTTCAGAACCTGGTGGAAAAACTACCCACACTACAGTCGTGCCACAGTGCGCTATACCGCCAACGGTCAAAGCTGATTCCAAAAATACCCAAAACAGTGTCAGAACTGGACTTAAAGGAAGAATGGGCCGAAACGTCAACAGGGGAACGATTTCTACTTGTGAATGCTACTGATGATAAAAAATTGATATTTGCGACGGATAAAAATCTTCAGCAAATAGTAGCAACGGACACTGTCTATGGTGATGAAACATTTTATACGTGCCCAACCTTATTTTTCAGTTATACACACTGCATGGTTTTGTTGATGGCCATATGTATCCACTTGTATATGCCCTTCTTCCTGGAAAAAGTGAGGTCATTTACAGGAAGTTTTTCCATCTTCTAAAAGAAGCTTGTGTCTCCAGAGAGCTTAATTTACACCCTTCAGTGATGTTTTTTGACTTTGAAAAAGCGGTACGAGATGCAGCTAGAAATGAATTCCCTGGTGTGAGCATCAAAGGGTGCTTTTTCCATTATACTCAGTGTTTATGGCGCAAGAAACAAAGCACCGGCTTACAAACTGAATATAAAGAAGATGAGGAAGTTCTCAGACTTGTACGCAGGGCTGCCGTTTTGCCACTAGACGAGTTTGGAATGTCGGATTCCACTGTTAATGCCACACCATTTACTGACTATGTAACTACCCAATGGGTTGAAGGCGAAACAACTTCATGGTATCATTTCCACACAGAGGGGCCCAGGACCACAAATAATTTAAAAGGATGGCACAGCAAAATAAAAAAGCAGATCCAAACTGCTTATCCAAATATATACAGCCTTATAGACCACCTAAAAGCCATCCAATCATTCAATGAAGTCTCGCAGATGCAGCTTGCGGCAGGTGGCCTTCCTGCACCGAAAAAACGAAAGTATAGAAATATTGACAGTAGGCTTAATACTCTCAAACAAAGACTTTTGAATGGGGAGACAGACATTTTACAATATGCAGACCATGCTTCAGATCTGTTACATTTAGAAGGTTAAATATTGAATGAATGAATGTATAATTTATTACTGATATTCAACATAATATAAATAATGCTTTCACATTACTGAGTGTTTTATTTGTGAAAATTATGGGTGCACAGAATAATATCTTGAAACAACCAGCAAAGTTTTAGCTCGCGGACGCGTGTATTATGTATTATTTATATTATCTGAAACAACTAGCAAAGTTTCAGCTCGTGGACCACCGGGTTGTACCCAGTGGTCCACAAGATGAAGTTTTGCTAGTTGTTTCTAGATAATTTAAATAATACATACTACACGCGTCCTCGAGCTGAAACTTTGCTAGTTGTTTCTGGATAATATAAATAATACTTTCACATTTCTGAGTTTTATTTGCTGAAAATTATGGGTGCACAGAATGATAATATCTTTAAACAACTAGTTAAAATTGTGCTAATTATTTCAAGAATTTTGTATTCTATGCACGTCTAATTTTCAGCAAATAAAACACTCGCTAATGTGAAATAAACTATAAATCAAAACCTTTCATCAAACTGCCTAACAAGTAATTAAAACTTCCCGATTGTCCCACTTTTTTATTACGTTTTAACTACCTGAATTTAGAAAGTGGGACAAACGGGAAGTCACCGTCATATTGACCTGTAATTGAATTCCGCTAATCTGAATCCTATTTTTGATTATTCTTTCATTTCACACTCATCACTGAGTGATCATTCATGTATTTATGCCAAATGTAATTTGGAAAAAAACTTAAAGAGGTCCTGGAGTATGGACTTTGAATAATAAGCTCCTTTTGCATAAGGAGTACTGTAAGAGTGTAGAAAATTTGATAACTGAAAACAATCACAGAACCTTTTCAATGAAGACATACTTATCTGGTGGGATAACTCAAAATACCAAATCAAGAAATTAAGTATTTATTACAATAAATTGAACTAGGAAAGATTTCTGTATAAAAATAACTTGGAACAACTATATTGAAGAAGAAAATAAAAATGGAATTATTAAATTAGCTTTTGATCGTGTCGATCATAAGTATTTATTTCATATTCTTAATAAGTTTGGTTTCGGTGAGAACTTTATAAATTGGATTAAAATATTATATAATGGTGTCAAGAGTTGTGTAAAGGTAAACAATCATCTAAGTTCGTATTTTAGTACAGAGCGATCAGTCCGGCAAGGTTGCCCTCTGTCTGCTTCACTGCATGTACGTACAGCAGAGCCTTTAAAATGTTTATTAAAAGTGAAGATATTTCTGGGATAACGCTGCCTGATAACACTGAATGTAAATCTTTTAATCAGGCAGATGATACTGAACTCGCATTTAAAAATCTGGAATCATGTTCTAATTCATTCAAAATTTTAGAAACTTATTCTAAAGGATCTGGTGCAAAAATTAATATGGATAAATCTGAATGTATGCCAATTGGTTATCTCAAAACAAGGATTTCCCCTAACTGACCATTTAAAAAATGTGAAAAGGCAATTTTAATTCTTGGTATATATCTGGGACATGATTTAAATTTGTGTAGTGAACTTAACTGGAGAGGTAAAATTACTAAAATGAAACAAATTTTAGCTCTGTGGAAAAAGAGGAAATTGTCTCAAAAAGGGAGAGCTCTAGTAATTAATAGACTTTTGTTATCCACCCTCTGGTATACTTTAAACGTAGGGATTGTTCCTCCGAAATTTGTATCTGAAATCAAAAATATTTGCTTAGACTTCATGTGGTGTAATACTCACTTTATTAAATACAATACATGTGTAGTCCAAACTTGGACCTAAAAGTCCGGAATATATTTTTGGGGTTTGGAACGTCAACAGGATGATCCACCTCCTGTGTGGTCCAAACTGTGACCCAAAGTCCGTAATATAGTTTTTTGGTTTGGTATTTGAACAGGACTGTCTGGTATTTTCCGAAAAAAACAGACTATTTGCGGAAAATATCTTGCTGGAAAATTTATTTCGGCGAACTGTGATATTTTCCGGCGAATAGTTTTTCCTTCGGCGAAGTGTCCAAACTTTCGGCGAAGCGTCCATCATTCGTCGTGGTCTGAAAGATTTTGACCAAAAAGTGATTCCGCGGGCATTCACCGAGGCATGTAACTTCGAGGTTGGTGCGGGAGTATGTGTCCTCAGCCACCCAAGACCCGAAGCCAGAGTGTTCCCTACAGGGGTACGATGTTAGAAAATTTCTGACAAAAATGTTTCTCTTACCTAACGTAACGGCCAAAACTGCCTAGCGCTTTTCACAAAAATCGCCATTCAAATTATATTACGCTTGGCCGACCGAAGCTTTATACCGCTCTGTTCGGCTCTACCAGTCACAAATTTGCGGAATAAGGTAGAGGTCTGTGAGAAGTTACCCGTCAATAAATTAGTATTCATTCTATTTTATCTTGTTTTACAGAGCTCGCTGAGCTCTGTCGGACAAGATATAATAGGTTAAATGCTAAACATGTCTGTCAATGCTGGACATTTACTGGCCGTCCAGTTGCCCGATTGTCTAGACGAATACACCTTATACCCTAATCTTTGTTCAATAATACCCCATATAATTGTCAGTTTGTGAAAGATACACTTGTCATGTTATTGAAAACTAGCTGGGGCACCCGTCCTTCGGACGGAAAATATGCAACGGTGACAGTTCACATAAGCATATGCTTACTTCTGAATCCACTTGGTGTCGCCCGTTTATTCCGAAGGTCCGATACCCCGAAGGTCCGATACAAATTGTGTCAGTGTTATGGATAATAGCGGTAATATTGTCAGATGGATGAGTGCCACAAGCGTTCAAAGATTTCTTTTAAAATCTTCACTCCATTCGCTTATTCTAGTTTAATCGTGGTATAAATACATAACACAACGAGGGTTGAGTACGGGAGACAGGAATCAACGATCCTCGGAGTTTTTCCGGAGTTTCGGCTCTCGTGAAACACCGGAAAAAACTCTCTCCCGTACTCCACCCTCGTTGTGTTCTGTCTTAATCCTATATAGAACTCTGTCGTTTCGTATAATTATGAACTTTATCCCACGCGGGGGTTTGTACAAATGTACGACTATACTGTATTGTAAAATGTGCCATGGCTGTCCTTCGTTTACATATTACACTCAAGGCTGAAAATTACTCAGGATCACCCAGTTCCTCATCGTTCGTACGTCTCCGTCTCGAGTCAGTAGTCCAATAATATTAGCTGCAAATACCAGACTTGAATACTTTTTTAAACTTTGTAGCTAATATTATTTGTCTACTGACTTGCTCCATATAAATGCTACAGTAGTACGTCCTCATGTATTGTAGGTACGACAAGACTCCACCCCCGCCCCCCCCCCCTCCCACACACACACACTACATATTGGAGGTTAACCTCCCATCTCTAACACATCTCTTTTGTTGTAAATACGGGTGTAAAATGTTTGTTTTTTATACAAGATGTATACCTATATATAATTTTGTCGATATTGTTCCAGTTACTTGAACCCTTCAGTTTTCTCCAAATTATCCCACGTGACAGCATAGGCTCATCAGAACAACTTTCAATAGTTAACTGAAAGCCTGGGGTGGCTTCGGTATAAAAGTTTGAACTATCCAACTGCCTTGTTGACCAATTCTTTTGATATACTTTTATTGCCGTTAAAGTTCACCATGGGCAACCCGGGAAGCGGCAACAAATATAAAACATTTAGTCAACAACGCAATTAGAAATTACAAACCGTTATATATCGTAACTAATTCAATTTATACTGTACTGATCTGACTCCGGGTTCTCCCCCTCCCCCTTTTTTGCTTCAGGTGCGACTGGAAGAAGTGGATTAGCCCACACGATTGGAAGAACTCGAGGGAGGAGGGGGCAGACCTATTAAAAAAGGGCATTAATATTTCTCCTGCATGCCTTCATATACCGAAGGCAGGGGCGGGAGGCCCACTGATCCGGCGCCCCTGCGGCCACAGGCAATTTTTAAATGCGAGAGCTTGAAATGCTGAATTGAAACCTTTCTCCCTGAAAAAAAAGTCATCGCAACGCCGGTTAGTCATAAACCTACCCCCTTAGGAATCCTATGGTAGCCCATGTCCTTATTATACAGATAGCGTGATTTTTTTCTAATCATCCTTAATTATCTTTCAAATGCATTCTTGTCTATATTTTATTTATTACAAAGGGTAATTCACAAAGGAACATTTTGGAAAAAAGTCGTTTTGTGTTAACCCTTTATTTCTTGATAAAGAAAGGCAGTCATGTGGCCTGTTTTTGTGACCAAGAGTTGGGGACGTTTCAACCAAGAGTTGGGGACGTTTCAACCAAGAGTTGGGGACGTTTCGACAAAGTTTCGACCAAGAGTTGGGGACGTTTCGACCAAGAGTTGGGGACGTTTCGACCAAGAGTTGGGGACGTTTCGACCAAGAGTTGGGGACGTTTTAACCAAGCGTTTGGGACGTTTTAACCAAGTGTTTGGGATGTTTTGGCCAAAACGTGTCCTAATTTTCTGCGGGTTTTTATCAAGTTAGGGATAGGGTTTTATTTATGGTAACTGACGAAAAATGACAAAAATATGACAATCGAAACACTTGATGGTTTGGGGGTAAATATAGTTCAAATAGGTAATAGTTTGGGTTAAAATATTTGGGGACGTTTTGACCAAAAGTTGGTTGGGGACGTTTTGACCAGAATTTGGGGACCTTTTGGTGGGGACGTTTTGGTTTGGGGACGTTTTGTTATTTGCTGGTTTAATATTTTCGTAATTTTCAGCAAGGGGAGTTAACTCAATCATGTTTTAATGAAATACAAATTTCTTTCAATGGATACTAGTAGAACGTCCTCATACACTTTTACACTGTTTTCCCCCCATTGTGTTTTGTCTACCTCTGTCACTGACGTCATGATTCGATTTATGATGATGTATCCTATATTATGATGACTCCTTCATTTGGTTGTTCGGAAGAACGAGTTAGTTTTTTTTAATTATTTATTTATTTTTATATTTATTTTCATAATTTTTTTTTCTCTCTGACCTGTTTCAATGAATGCTGGACGGTTATATATTTATATATATATATAGTGGTCTTTAAGGTCACATACTTCTGCACAATGGCTAATCGTGACCACAACATGGAGATAAAGTCAAGGTCAATCTATCGTTTATACCCCATGTTGCCTATTTTAGAGGACTTACACCCCAAGCATTAGTGACTGGGTCCTATTTAACAGTAAAACAGAGCTTGTTTACAACAGTAAGCAAGCACAGCCTCACTTCCCGGGGTTCCCGCGGGGGGTGCTGGACGGTTATGTGCCGTCTTCCTCATTGTAGGGTGTAAATTGTCCTTATAAAAAAATCCTGAAAATGAAATTGGTATTTTTTTCAATTCTTCATGTTGTTTATTTGTTATTACTATAACTTGTTATATCTTAATTGTTCAAATGTAAATATTTTTAAATTTTGTTTTATATATTAAAAAAAACAAAAGTTGCAGGCTGCAAGCCGAGAGGTCCTCGGTTCGAATCCCACCTGCGGCAACCGCGTTGTGTCCTTGGGCGAGATACTTCACCCCCATTGCCCATGTGGGGGCACGGTGACGTCGTGTACTAAGGCGTACTGCGCGTCGATGGTGCGCTCGTCTTCAGCCAATGCTAACCCTGCTTGTGTGGAGTTAGTATGTTAGGTAGCTGACAGTTGCTCGCCGTTGCTCGGTGGTCTCTCCGGGTACTCCGGCTTCCTCCACCCGTAAAACTGTCACAGTCATGATTAACCATTGTGCAGAAATCTGACCTTAAACTCCCATAAATAAATAAAATAATCATATCCACAACATGCCAAACTATCTTTGTAGTTACGATTCTGAAGACACTAACCAATACTTATATCTAACAATCATATAGATTTTGGCCTGAAAACCAGGAGAAACGGTACGTATCACATAATGTGTTCCGATTCCGTATCATATAGACGACTCATTCTGATTCCGTATCATATAGACGACTCATTCTGATTCCGTATCATATAGACGACTCGTTTCCGGTAGCGCTACGGGCTATCATAACAGGCATAGATACATTCTATGAGCGTTTCAGTGGTCGACCGAACATTATGTCCCAAAAATGTTTGAAAATAATTTAACCCTTTACCTATCATGAAAAGCAGACACTTGCAAAAAAAAATTTTGAATAATGTTTTTATGTTTGTCTCAAAAACATAGGTTATGACCCCTCGTTGGAACGAGCTCGTTCCAACGAGGGGTCATAACCTATGTTTTTGAGACAAAAATGAAAAAAATAATGAAAATTAATTGGCGATTTTCCAGAATAGCATTCGCCCTTTTTGGCCGTTACGTTGGGTAAAGGGTTAAGATTTAATCTGTTTATGTGACAGAATTGTTAGATAAATTAATTATCATGATTATGTGCATGTCATGTGATTTGTATCAGATTCTCGGTGGTGTCCAAAAATGGGATCAGAACTCGCCGGCAAAGCCGGCTCGTTGAGATCCCATTCTGGACACCGTCTCGAACCTGATACAAATCACAGGACATGCACATAATCATGATAATCTCTATATATCTCCAACCCACCGGACACTGCAATCCACATTTTTTAATTTAATAGAACTTGAAAGACAATATGAATATGTATAAATTTGGCTTTCAGTTGGCAGTCTGCTGTAAATAGTGATTTAAGTGGTAGTTAACTTCATGGAACCCTTTAACTGGTTGAAGGCCAGACTATTTTTGGTGGTCTGAAATTGTTCATCAAAATTTGTTTTATTACAAATTACTGGAGTGGCCACAGACACTCTCCTATAATTTAATAAAACAAATTTTTATAAACAAAATTTTGCGTTTGGTCCAATATGAAACATGAGCAAGGTACGCTCATTTTGCTCTGGTACTCATTTTTCTGAAATCCTAGGGTCATTTGTGGATGGGATGTGAACCAGCATCAAGTGCTGGGTTGGTCTCTTGCTGTTGCTTATTGGGGTTTGACGATACACTTTAGACAGTCAGGGTCATCTCATGTTAGGCAGTTTTACGGGTGGTGGAGGGTCGAATACTTAGATCACTTGTACGGCTAATATTTTCTGGGGAGGTAAAGAAGATTACTGACCAGTGTGGCGTGCCATACCTTTTAACTGTAAATAGTTCCTCGTGAAAAAATGGATGGACCATTGCATGCAGTGCTCCTTCAAAAATTCAAATTACATGCAATTGGAATTAGTTTTAGAAATGTTATGACACACCTGTTGTTCTCTAGTGCATATTGAACACATTTCCTTCAATGTCAGATTCATATTATAAGTTTTGGAGGCAGGAAGTTGACCGGGAGTTAATGATTTTCAAAAGCATTTTTTTGGAGAGTAAATTCCTGTTTAACAATTTTGATCACATTTTTGTAATCTATAAGGTAGGTAGCAATCATTCATGTATTTAATATTGAAAAAATAATGACAAAGGGATCGTATTACGGTTCAGAGTCATTTAGTTACAAATATTGCACAGGTCTACGCAATATGTACTTATTTACAGATTTTCCGAAACCACATCTCAAAACCAGCAAGGGCTACGTAATGCGTGGGCCACTGCCCCCACCCGAAGGCATGTTTCAAGTGGTCTTAAGGTGCTATATAAGTAAGGGAAATTTGATATTCCATCAATTCAAATTAAATATACCCAAATTATACACCAAAATGAAGGTTGTGATGTATAGAAAACGAAAAATATATGCAGTTAGCTCACAGAGTTGACAGCAGGCACCAGTGGTTCCTGGAAGTCTCCTACCGTATTCGTACCAGAACTAATAAAATAATATTTTAGGCAAACAACACGTGGCTAAATGTGCTTCATATATCGAAGAACAGAACTTGGACATCAGAATTCTTAAAAATGCAACTAAAGAGCTGCGCGCGGGTAAATTCCAAAACTTTAGGCTTAATCATTTATGTTTAATGTCACACATTTCTGCACAATGGCTAATCGTGACCACAACAGTTTTACGGGTGGAGGAAGCTGGAGTACCCGTAGAGAACCACCGAGCAACCGTCAGCTCCCCAACATACTAATTCCACACAAGCAGGGTGAGCACTGGTTGAAGACAGGTGCACCACCGACGTGCAGTAAGCCTTAGTACACAACACTACCGTACCCCAACGTGGGCAATGGGGGTGAAGTATCTTGTCCAATGACAGAACGTGGTTGCCGCAGGTGGGATTCGAGCCGAGGACTTATCGGCTTGCAGCCTGCACCTCTATCTCCTGAACCACCGCGCCCAACTGGTGTCTTTGTTTACATGGTAAGTTCATTTCCATTTCCGGTCAAGGTCATCGGACGGAAAAGGCATCGATATACAATGCCCTCTAAAATCAAATAATGGTAGAGTTTTCAGCATACCATTATTATATAGAGGCTGCACAATTGCTATATTCTATGCAAGGTATGACACCTGTTGAAATTTATTAGAATTATGATTTTGTTTTTCGATGGAAATTCGTGGTAGCGATTGATTTGTTCATGCCCGTCGAATATGGAATCCATCTTCAATAAAAAATGCATACAGTATTGCCCTTTTCTCAAATGCAGTCTTATCGCTGCATCCTAAAGTGTTTTGAATGCCAAGCCCCCCCCCCCCCCCCCCCCCCCCCCCCCACCCGAAAAAAACTGATGATAGACGTCGAATTCCAAGTCGAAAAAGGGCCGTAACTCATCTAATAAATTGGAAGGAACCTATATTCGAACTTGGTCTGTCTTAACAGTTGGGTATTACACGCACCAACTGTGGTTGAAATCAAATAATCTGAACTGGAGTTGGCGGTTCGAAACACAAAATGTTAATGGACGGACAGCCAGACGGTCAGAAAGTCAGACTGATTACAATACATAATACGGCCGTTTTTCAAATGAACGTTATTTATTACTTATTTATTTATTGTTGTTAAAGTCATACATATGCACAATGGGACAGTTTTACGGGTGGAGGAAGCCGGGGAGAACCACCGAGCAACTGTCAGCTCTTCAACATTCTAACTGTTCAAGCTCCGCTCAAGCAGGGTTACAGCGGTTGAAGACACGTGCACCACGCCTTAGTAGACGGCGTCATCGTGCCCCGTAGGCAACCGGGATAAAGTGCCTTGCCCAAGGACACAACGCGGGTCGTCCCGGGCGGGGATCGAACTCGGGACCTCTAGCATAGAAGTCCAACAGTCTACCACTGAGACACCGCGCTTCCTTCAAAAGGACGTATAAAAAGCTACACCGCGTACTAAAATATGACAATACCCGAGTGAGCTTGGAAATATTACACGAAATTGGGTCTGAATTAAAGTTACTATTAACTCTTTTTGAACAATAGACTTAAAGAAATTAGTTATTTGATTGGGAAATTTATCTATAAATTTAATACGCGAAGTAGCAGTATTGAACTACACTACACAAACCTCTGACCCACAGCACAAGGCTAGCTACAAAACTAAGTTTTCCTTAAGGCCCTCCAGCCAAGAACGTTATCGCCACTCTCACAACATAATATCCGACCTGCTCTTGCAAACAATTTTTCTGATCATGACTGTGGAGCTCTGACAAGAAAACATTGTTAACGTTTCGCTATCAGAGACCCGCTGATCTCTGAACAATTAAAATACTTTGTTCTTTTTTATGTTATATCGTCACTGTTGACCTTACCAGAGTTAAATTTTGATGTGATACGGTAAAAGCTTTTTTTTTTCTTGTTTTTCATAAATTTTATTGCAGACAAAAACTACAACAAAGTTTCTTTTACAGGAAGTTTTTCATAATTGTTCAAAACAGATATATACATGTAATTATATATATTTACACAAGTTAAGTAACACCAGTTTAACCTTTTACGAAAACTATTAGCGTCTTTTGAGGGACTTGCATCAGTTGCGTTAACTAATTTGTCGAATCGTATGAATATATTACTCCGATTCAAAGAATGTTGCCATCAACATCCATCTCATTCGGGTGGTAGCCGCTTTTGAGGGAGAGATGTTTTGAAGAGACAGTAGTTCGACGCTCCTAAATTGCTTTAGTTGCTCTACATACCCTTCAAATCTTGGAAGACTTTTCCTCACCTTACATGAATAGATGAATGTTCTGTATAACAGTGTACAGAAGTCGGCTGGCTATATCACTTGATATGTTACGGTCTTCGTATTTTTCCAGGTTAAGCAGAACATACTCTGGCGTTGTCGGAAGGAGAACGCTGCACTTTTCTCGAAGTTTCTGAGTCAAATTCAAGAGAACTGTTTTTGAATGAGAGCATTCGAAAAACAGATGCAACAGAGTTTCCTTTGCTTCGTTGCAAGAAAGTAATAGATAATTTACACTTAAATAATTTCGAATTTGTGTATAAAGTTCTGTGCAAAATTTTAAATTGTAGGCTTTGTAAATACGAGTCATCGGTTAGCTGGAAAGACCTTCTGTATATTTGTGTCCAGTCATCGGATTGTACATCAATATTCAAAACATCTTTCTACTTGGATTGACTTTTTGGGGTGGTTTTGCGAATAGATCCCGAAATTGAGGGTAAAATGCTTTGCATGTTTTGGGGCAAACCTTTCATTTTTGAAGTTCATCCTTTCTGACGTCTTCTAATTTTGTGTGTGTTTTAGCTATTTCTTTCCATTGCTTTGGGAATGCGGAGATCGTTCCTTGATATATTGTGAAAGGTGTTCTTAAATCATGTTTTACAGAGAGTTTCATAATCTAAGAATGTTCTGTTCTCGCCCAATAAATCATTTAGAAAGAAAATCCTTTTCCATCCACTTCCTATTAAAAAAATATTTATTCTGGATTTTTATGCTATTGTTGTAAAAAAGAGGTTGGCTGAAAATTCCTACAGGGGATGTGGCGACATTTGTTTCTAAGGATGCGTTAAAATGTTCTATTTTTTGGAGACCTTTTTTCATGAACCATATTTTGTGACCCCCCAAAATTGTCTAAACCAAATATAGTAACAAACTAGAAATGTATTTACCACATATTGTATTCAAATTGTATACCTTTTGTACATTTTTTTTTTATTCACACAACAAAACAAAGTAATTGTCTAAATTATCTATTATTAGGGTTTTCAATGGGCTTGTCACATATGGATCAAGAATTGTTTTAATCCATGTCATTTTCAGGGCATAGCTGTAACTTTTAACATGAGGAAAATTTATGCCACCGTTGTCTACTTTATTGATGACAACATTTCGTGCTATTTTGTCGGTTTTATTAGGCCAAAGAAATCTACAAAACATTTGCTGGAGTGTATTCAAAATCGACGCATCTGGGTCAGGGAGAACTGACAAGCAGTGAATCACCTGGGGAATGGCAAGTGCCTTAATTACTGTACTTTTCCCTATCAAACTCAAGTTTCTAAAAGACCAATCATTGAGTAGTTTCTATTTTTTTTTTAATTTTGTCTAGATAATAATTTATTACATAATTATCGGTGAATAGGTTAAATTGTATCCCTAACATAGTAAACACATTTCTATGATTCCATTGTAGTGGTACCTTAGTATGTAACTCTTCGCCACAACCCCTTTTGGATCCAATCCATATTACCTGCGTTTTATCAAAATTAATCTTGAGACCAGAGACTTTCGCGAATAGATCTATTGAATCCAGAGCTGCCTCCAGAGATGACTTATCTCCATTAAGGAAAAGAGAGGTGTCATCTGCATATTGTTTTCTCTATTTGGGGAAATTGAACGGTTCCTAAAAGTTTAATTAGGCTCCAATCCGTTACCTTTTTTCCGCATTCCACTGCACTACAGCTATTTACAGCAATGTGTGATTTATTGAAAATCCATAAATCACACACTAGACCATATCGACCTTCATCTAATGGTCAAGTTGAAAGATTTAATGAAACAATTATGGCAGCTATATGCTATATAGATAAAATATCAAATGAATAGGATAATTGTTTACCCCAGTTGGTAGGAGCACTCAGATCATCAGTCAATAGACAAATACGTTATACACCTAATGAATTAACTAGAGGTACTGTGAGCAAGCTCACAAAGTGATACCCCCCGCGCCTCAGTTGTAGCCTTTTTTGGTGTAAAGTTTCACAAAGACACAACCATATGATGTAGCAATTGAAATGTATAAGTTAGATTATCTCCTCTTGGAAATGTCAGAACGGAATTACATTGCTTCATGCACATCTTCATATGGAAATCTTCCATTGTGAAAAGTTTCATGAAAATTCTTCAAACAATTTAGGAGTTACGCTTATAAGGATGGACAGACGGACGGACGGACGGACAGACAGACGGACGGACGGACGGACAGACGACGGACGGACGGAGAGGGCGATTCCTATATACCCCCAAACTTTGTTTGCGGGGGGGGGGGGGGGTATAATGAAGGGTAGAAATATCAATCATCCAGCAGATGTAATGTTCCCTGGAGCAAAGTTTACATCAGATAAGGTACTTATGCAATCCTATGTTCAAGAATTAGAATGTAATATTAACCCCTGAACACTGATGTCAAAATATCCAGATTTGAAGTAGCCATTAGTCCCATAATGCAACTGGGAATTTAACCAATTCAATTTTGTTTGACAGAGCTCACTGAGCTCTGTCAAACAAGACATAATAGGTTAAATTTCTAGTTGCATTATGGGAAATATTTGCACCCTGAACATTAAATATTTCGACATCAGTGTTAAACAAGCACATGAAATTGCAAGGAATAATTTGAAAACTAGTAAAAAAAGAGCGATTATGCTATGAAATGACTTCAAAAAACATATGTTGGAGATTATGTATACATTTTAGACAAAACTTCTGTCAAGGGTCAAACCAAATTAAATCCTGCTTGGAAAGACCCAGGATTGATTTTAAGAAAACAAACACCATATCTGTTTACAGTGAAACTAAAAACGTTCACCATCACGGCCAATCATGACCGCTTTAAGTTATGTACAGATAGGACTATCCCAAATTGGCTAAAACAAGAAGGACGCCAACACCCTATAGCTCACCAACATTCCTCTTTGATAGTAACTTTGGCAAACACAAGAACTGTATCAAACAGGCTCTTAACATGCGACAAAGCTTACATAAACACAACCTCTTAAAAGTGAAACACAGAAACTGACAAACACTAAGTTAAACATGAAATTCCGAGCTAAACAGAAAACTAAACGCAACTAAAAATGTCAAGAAAATGTTTAAAATGCAGGGTATGAGGGGTTAATCATGGAACAATGATACTGAGGAACATGTATGATGAATATAAGTGCCATGGGAAGAGAAGGAGCACAGCAGCTGACCTAAACACTTAGTTAAACATGAAATTCTGAGCTAAACAGAAAAACTAAACGCAACTAAAAATGTCAAGAAAAATGTTTAAAATGCAGGGTATGAGGGGTTAAATCATGGTAGAATGATAATAATCATCATATAGCAGCATTATAACGGCCATGATATGGAAATACGGCGAGCAAGTGACCTAAACAGAAGCTTTAACATTATTGGACACGTACGCTGACGCTGACGCCGACCGATCGAGCCATTCCATAAGCTCACACAACTAAAGTTGATGAGCTAAAAATAAATGTAAGTCAGATTTTGACAATGGTTTCGTGGGAGGAACTATCTCCGGCTTTCTTCACCGTTTTTGTAGAAAGCCTGAAGATGGAGTCTAATGCTTCGGTATGAAGTATGTTCAGAATGGCACCATGGACATTGTGTAGGCATCACAATTGATGACGCGACACAGTTAGGTTACTTTTTATGTTCATGTATAAACTAAACATCTAACGTCTCTGTGCTTCAAATCTTTTTTCTTTTCATTATTAACAATTGTCTCAGGGGACGCACCGGAATCGAAGATAATACTTCATTATACGGCTTAGGCTACTAATTGGGGGGCGGGGGGGGGGGGGGGGTATGTGTTTCGCATCAAATATGTGTTGTATGCACATTTATATCTTTATGCACTATCAACTCTACCTGCAACTAAACAAATTAAAATTTGTTTAATTTAAAAAAAAAAAACTTAGTATTGACAGTCGAGTACCCGGTATTTCAATACCAATTACATTTCGTAAAAGGGACTTGCTAAATAAATAGAAAAAAAGAAACAAATAAAATATAAATATACAAGAGGAGTCTAAGTTTACTCTAGAGATGGGCAATATACCGAAAAACCGAACCGATACCGATATCATGGGGACACCGAAAAACCGAACCGACCCAATCTTTGAATACCGAAACCAACGGTATTTTCAATTTTCCCTGTGCATTCACTATTTATAAGGCCTTGGTGAGGATTGATAGCAGTTGAAGTGTTCATTTTCATGAAAGAAGTGACTGATTTTATTTTTCAGTTTTGTTAAGCCTTAAGGACCAGGGCAGTTGTACTAAATTATCAATAGTCTACGACCTGTACATGTCCAGTTACTTAGCAGTGATTTCTAGCCAAGTCTTGGCTGCCTTAACAGGCAGCCAAGACTTGGCTAGAAATCACTGACCAGATCATTTTACTACTGTCATCAGGCCCACCTAAAGATGACATCTTCAGGACACACATTCTATGATTACAGATGCCTTAAGTGAGCTTGAAAAGTTAAGGCATATTTAGAACAAGTCACCAAATTACTGTAGATATGATCTGTGTTGACAAAAGATTGACAATGTTGAGCCCATCAACAATGGCATGTGTAGCACTGTAATAGAATGATACAAGAACAACTTATTCTGTATTTTTTTGGACATGGATTCCCCTTTGGTACTATCAGTGAATCTGAAGTCACATACCGAATACCGAACCGATACCGCGGTATGCCCACACAAAAATACCGAAACCGATACCGAACTCAAAATTCCAATACCGCCCATCTCTAGTTTACTCAGCTCCGCAGAGTTTCACTGCTTTTTAGAGAAGCTGAATTAAACACAAGAATCAAAGTGTTATTGCTTGTGACCTTAACCTTCATGATATGACAATGGGTCAATGCCACGAGACAAGGTTAGGTTATGGGTAACAATTGCGTGAAGTATGAACAAGATCTGTCAGATTCAATTATAGAGACCAGACAAGGGCTGTATAACAATATCAAAGTCTTGTTGTCTGACCTTGACGTTATGACCTTGGATGCAAGTCGCGACACACTTTTGTGTTTGGAGAAATAATTGTACCAAATATGAATAAAATCAGTCAATCATACAAAGTTATATGAACTAGACGCGGGCTGTACAACAATATAAAAGTTTTGCTGCAGGGGTTCATGACCTACACGGATGGGCCTTGAATCAAAACCAAGACACCTTTGAGTCATGAACAATAATTGTACAAAATATGAACAAGATATGCCGATTAGATCAAATTATATGGACCGGAAAAACAAAATAATGCTGACGACGGACGGACAGGCGGCGGCGGCGGCGGCGGCGGCGGACGGACTGACAGACTGACAAATTAGCATTAGAAAAGCTCCACTGATATTCTGTCAGACGGAGCTAATGTTTAGTGGCTAAAAAATTATGTCCAGGACCAACAAATGTCAAATATTTTCGAAGTGTCACTTTATGATGGGGCCTGTGACCTTGAGGAGCAGATACCATAATTCGTGCCACAATGTCCTTTTGATATTTCATATTGTTTTAAAGTTTCCTAAAAAAATATTGAGTGGTTAAGAAATTATGGCCCGGACAAACAAAATGTTGACGACGGATGGACGGACAACTTGGCATCGGAAAAACTCCGCTGACATTTTGTCAGGGGGAGCTAAAAAATTAATAAAAAATAAAATTAGCATACACTTCACAAAGATCAAATATATTCATGCTAAATTACACATTAAAGGCAAGCCTGGAAATAAGCTGAGTGTCATCTGCAAAATGAGGTCCCCAGAGGGTGAATTTGGTGATGCTACCCTGCACAGCAGGGTAGCATCACTAACTTTCTTCTCCTGGGACCTCGATCTGAATCTAGGTCTGAAGCCTAAACAGAAAGATGTACCCAGGGGATAAATTGGCTTACTGTATAGGGTAGCATTAGCAAATTCACCCTCTGGGGACTTCATTCTGCAAGTGACAGATTTCTTATTTCCAGGCTTGTTAAAGGGTATGAAAGAACTCGCAAACACTACCTAATTTTCCATTCAATGGAATATTACAAAAATTACACATTTAATGGAAAATATGAATATCACATGAATTACTTTAAATCAAATAAACTGAACGCCCAACGTCTTTCTCCAATGTTGTAATAAACAATAAGATATTGTCTAATTAAAAGAAATATGTCGGAAATGATTTATATATAATCCATCTCTCATTCTGGGCTGTTAAATTATTTAAACGCCTTGTGTCTTTGGTATTATTTTTTGCAGATTGAATCATGGAACGGAAAATATATAATTTGGAGGGGGGGGGGGGGGGTTAGTGATAGATATCAGGTCACAGGTAATGGGGCTCATCGGAGGTGGGGTTCCATAAGATCTAGGTGTTCCTTTCCTGGGTGGGAGGCGGTATACTCACAGAAAGCATGTCTTTGATATGCATTTACCGCCGCCACTCCGGGTGGATACGTACCCTCCAGACTTGACTTCAGATTTTCTGGAGTTACGTCTGGAGTGTCTCCGGGACCCAGCTTTAAACGATTCACTATTGGACATCAGAAAAACAGAAAATAGAGGCTCTCCTGCCCGACAAGAGGGTAGGTGCTTTGGAGAGATCGTCTTGGACCGTGGGGATACAGTGGACACCTGGTGAGCACAAGATCAGGGTTTTCGTCTCCTGGAAAACCCTTGCGTGTAGATATTAGTCTTGTGCGTGAGGGGCTCGGGGGCGACCTTCCTCTGACGTTCACCGGATTTTGGAGTAGAAGGTGGACCCGTCTCGCCCCATCCATCTACACTGCTTCACCGGGGAGCCGGATACCGTTAGGTACTTCACTCACTGGTTCTCCAATGTCTATTTTGTCTTCATTGGCTCAGTGTCGAGTTTCGGGGAGGAGCAGCCCGAGGCCGTGTGGTTGGTTTTGGCCAATCGCATTTAGCTTGAGAGTGATCCTATTTCTCGCCACGGAGCCAATCAAAAATTCGAATAAATACACCGGTGTTCATTGTTGAGGTGGCAGTGCGGGTGCCTGGAGGAGAAGCTCTGGGGGATCTTTTTCACCAAACGTGCAAAACATCTTTAGGGTTCATCATCTCTAACCTTCTCAGGAACATAATAAATAGTTTAGAGCCATGGTCTCACGAAATGTGCTCTCAGGCTTTACAAAATTAAAATAAATAAAGTCAGCTCTGGGTTAATCATAAGGACATTTTATGCGTAGGTTTTGCCGAATAAGTGCGTTTTACGGTTGGTTTTGAAGGGCTGATATGTTTGTGGTGATTTCAAGTGATCAGGCAGATTGTTCAGGAGAAAAGGCCCAGCAACGGAAAAGGCCCGATTTCCAGCAGTTACAAGGTAGCTGGTCTTGTGACAAAGATTATTTGTGGAGGAAAAATAATCCCCGGGTGGGCCAGCCTCTGTCCCGCTAATAAAGAGACGTACACTATCAAATCGTCTTCTGATGTATGTAAAAGAACACATTCTGGTAGCAGATTACCCTCTAACAAAATGAATGTTTTAGTCTTATGACTAATACGACATCGTGACAGAATAACGTTACCTATTCTACAAAGGTTACGAGACGGAGACTTATCAGTAATTGTTGTTCGGAAGCGACGTTTCAAAGCTTAAGATGATTCTAAAATCACGGCTGTCAACATGGAAGCCAGAAACCTAGAAAGTTGTGATAATTTCATTGAACAAAAACATGGCAACAAAACAGCCTTGCCCTTGGATCCAGGGTTGGGGAATGGCCGTGTCACATAGAATGGGACTGAAATTGCTAATGTCACTACTGAAATTCTGATTGTCCAATTATTTCAAAAGAAGCAGACTAATACGAACAAATTGCAGTGATTTTTCGTTCTTTTAAATGTTGTTTCCCCACCAACCAATTTGTTTACACGGAACGACCTTGCCATTAGTTTGTATTCATGAACAAAAATTACCAATAGAGAACAAAGAGTACCAATAGATAGAGAGTAATCGCTTGACTGGACTAGTTACGTGAAATAATTCATGCGAGGTGAGGGACATTGTACAAACATGAGTGCGCGAAGGCGCACGAGTGTTTCACAATATTGTCCCTCGCCTCGAATGAATTATGTCACGTAACTAGTCCAGTCAAGCGATTATTCTGTTTATTATTTTTCATTATTAACGATTATTATATTAATTAATCCCTTACCTAACGTAAAGGCCAAAAACGGCCAGCGCTATTCTCAAACTAGCCAATTAATTTTCACTATTTTTTTCTTTTTTGTCTCTAAAACACAAGTTATGACCCCTCATTGGAACGAGCTCGTTCCAATGAGGGGTCATAACCTATGTTTTTGAGACAAAAAATGAAAATAATAGTTATTCAAGAATTTTATTTTGCAAGTGTCGTCTGCTTTTTATATTAAATAAAGGGTAAAAAAAGCAAAAAAACAAAACAAAAACAATGAAGTCCACGTTATACCCATAGTCCAGGCACATTAGACATAAAAATGAGAAAGGAAAAAAATCGGAGAAAGCTGACTTTTTTATATGTTTCCGGGACAGACATTGCGGATAAAGTGTGAAAAGTCCCCGCGAATCCGAGTTGATCTTTTTTAGTTATAGCGTTTTTTTGATGAAAAAAAATTTAAAAAAAAATTCGACCCAGCTCCATATTTCTCATTCTTATTCGCCTTAGTAGGGCGCGAATCATAAATATCGTGCTGAATTATATTGAGAATACATATCCCCAACAGAAAATGCCAACTTTGTACCAATCCTCACACTCAATGGTGAAATATTCACGAAAATGTACAAAATTACGAAAACGAAAAAAAATTTGTTTTCATACATACAACGGTACACAACGTCCATTAAATCAAATCTACGACTACTTTGGGAGTTAAATTATATATCAAAAATTGCAGAAAAGCAGTGGCTTTATAATGATATATAACAAAAGTCATTTATTCCAGAATGAACTGGTGAAACGTGTGAAATATTAACCATACCCCCTAAACTCAAATTCAAACGGCATCGACTTTTCTCATTCAAATACCGTATTATAGCATCATTGTTTCAATTTCCATGTTCGATTAAATCACATAATGTGGTGTTCGCCTACACTCAAGATGCATTGGCATGTAATGTGTGCACGCCCTTGATGTGTACTCATAATAGACTGCACAGAAGTCAATGAAATATTCTGTGGACTTGCCAGAGGTGACTGTACAACAGCTGACGCTGTCAATCAAGAAAGTGTCAACCATCTACTGTCAAAATTACACGAACTTCTCCAGAATGCGTCCGTAGGACGCACAGGAAAGCTTTGGGTACAATACTACGAGCAAATAGGTCTTCTCCAGTTCTTGAGAGCAGAGCGCACAGGCGACTGGGAACTCCACACATATTGTGTTCGCAATATGATTCCAGTATTTCACGCAGGTGGTCATTTTGCATACGCAAAAAGTTCTCCTCTCTATTTGCAGCAGATGAATGAGCTAACAGAAATAATGCAACAGGATGATTTGAAGTTGTTCACTGAGAAAGGTTACTTTACCATAAGGCGCTCAGATAAATTCTGGGACGGGATATATTCTGATCAGACCATAGAGCAGTGTTTAATGAGAATGTTCAAGCTCCCTGGTGGTCTCACACATGGCAGGGGAATAACCGATAGCACTGTTGCGAAATGGGTACATGGACTACCTCTTTGCCTTCCGATATGTAATCCTCTCGAAAATTTTGTTCATGTTCACACTGGTCATGGCGAACAACATCGGGATCTCCGTCAAAGTTCACAATTGACTGATGCCAATGATATCACCAAATTATTGAACTGGCTCAGAGTGCATTCCCCCTTTCAGAATAGAGATCCACTACAATTAGTCTCTATAGCGACCGGGCTTGTGGCCGACGAAACTGAACTGTGACCAAGTTCGCAAAATTGGTGAATGTTGCGTATCGAATGTTGTAAGCAAAACGTTCAACAGCATCAAACTACGACGTGTTGACACTGTGAAGTCTTTCGCATCGATGGCAAATAGCATCAAAGTCCGTGGAAGTAAGGTAGTGATTGACCCCACAATTCTGTTCAACCGCATCACATGTGTTATTCAGTCACAAGCAGAGATGGAAGAGTATCTCAAATATGAACTCGCCCCGAAACCACCAGCATTGTTTGATTCTGCTGGAATGAGGAAGACACAGAAAAGCACGCTCGGTAAGATCCTCAAAACATACGGTTCCGAGCAAACTAAAATCCCAGAACATTCTCTGCTTGCTGTAGATGGTGGATTTTTATTGAGGGCAGTTGTATGGCCTAAACAGTCGTCATATAAGGACATATGTACATCATATTCCAATTATCTAGTGAGACATTTTGGGGCGAACGTCGTGGTTGTTTTTGATGGTTATGCTTGTACAATGTCGACAAAGGGCATGGAACAAGCCCGTAGATCTAAAGACAGGTATTCCATTGATATCAATATCTCACCCGAGTTACCAGCCACCACACCCCAATCCGATTTCCTTGCAAATGCCAAGAACAAAACCCAACTGATCGATCTTCTAATGCAGGAGCTATCTGCTATCAATATTCAGTCCAAGCAGGCCGAGGCTGATGCTGATGTACTGATAGCCGAAACTGCACTTGACATCGCTCAAGATGACAACAATGTTGTCGTTGTGGGAACAGACAGACTTGTTAGTCATTCTTACCTCTCGAGTTCAACCGGGATGTAATATTCACATGATGTATTCCATTACCCCAAACTTACTAGTTTCAGTTAGTGAAATAGCAACCAAAATGGGTGACCATAGAAACAACCTCCTTGTAGCACATTCTATAAGTGGTTGTGACACTACTTCTGCACTCTTTCGAGTTGGTAAGAAGAAAGTATTCAGTACAATTGTCTCCGATGTTACTAGCTACTCACAACAGTATGTCAACACAATTTTGGCGGATGACAGTACACCAAGTGCAGTAGCCGCTGCCGGGGAACAACTTCTCCTGATCTTATACGGGAGTAAAACTGTTTCCTCTCTCGACCAATATAGATATGTCACTTACAAGCGTTATGTAGCAAAATCTAAACTGAATAAACCCATCAACCTAGCCTCAATCCCACCAAGCAGCGATGCTGCACAACAACATGTCTACAGATGTTATCTCCAGGTCCAACAATGGCTGGGCACTTCGCTTCCTCCGACGGATTGGGGGTGGTCGCTAGACAATGGACTTCTTGTACCGACTGCAGCCACAAAGCCATGTGCCCCCGATAACCTACTGAATCTGATCAGTTGTGGTTACAAGAGTGCTTGTACAAAAAGGTGTGGGTGTAAGAAGGCAGGACTCTCTTGCTCAGGTTTGTGTAATTGCAGTTCGGATTCTTGTAACAACCACAGAAACACTGTCCTGTCGGAAATTTCTGAGTTCGATGAATAATATGTATATAGGTCATGTCATTTCTGTATATAGCGTTGATAATAGTCAATTTAACTTAATCCATGTTGATTGATTTGTACATTCTGTAAATATTATTTATTGATTTTTGTACATTCTGTAAATATTATTTATTGATCTAATGCTGCCAGACAAAGATGTGTCTGTTCGGTCCCAAGCCCGAAAATAGTTGAGTTCTCATGCTGACGAATTTTATGCTAAAAGGGGAACTCGGCCAGAAGCAGAGGGGGTCTTCCATAATGTCTATTTTGTAAGCAATGATAAAAGTCTTCAAATGGTGGTGGATTTTTTATCGTCTGTCCAACTAACATCCCGTTCTGTACTACGACGCGTTGGGCAAATCCGTTAGGAAAATCGTCATTTTTTGCGTAAATGCGATACTTTTTTGTGAATTTTCAATAATTGTTCGCAGAAATTGTCACAGAATGCACATTTTCCTCTAGGTAAATGTATATTAGACATTATGTAGCTCGAAATACGCGTAAACAAAAAATACAGTTGGATCAATTCGAGGTTACAAAGTTCGTGCGATTTTTTTTAATTTTTTTCAAACGCGTTTTCGAAAAAAGGCTGTAGAAAAAAAAGCTCAACTGGGATTTTAGGGGACTTTTGTCTAATCGTTCAGTGACATGTACTCGACATTCTCTGAAAAAATCAGCTTTCTCCGATTTTTTTCCCTAGTGAAACCTAATGTTCTTGGGCTACCACGGCAAGGTGTCTTTTGCGCGCACGGACACATGGCACAATTGTTGGTTGTATAATTCACTTGTGAAGTTATCGTTTATAATCAAACCCGAAAATCCCAGTAAATCACACTTTGGAAGGTAATAAAGAACAAAAATTACCAACTGAGAACAAAAATTACCAATAGAGAACAATTGTAGTTATTGTTATCTTTAACAAAGCTGTGGTATATAGTGGAATTGTTATCTTTAACAAAGCTGTGATATATAGTGGAATTGTTATCTTTAACAAATCTGTGATATAGAGTGGAATTGAAGACCCATGCTGTATCATTCAGCTGTTGGAATATTCGTAAACTTGTAGCTCTTTCACTTCTTTTAAGCACAAATCAATGGACTATTGTCAGTCATGTATTATTGACGTTACGGCTTTATTTATCTGTCATTCGGCTCCGTGTCAGCCTGGTCTTGGAGAGTTCCAGAAATAATGCTCCTATTTCGCGATCTGGTGTGATTTATATTGTGAATCATTGTCAACTATGTATTTCATGATATTCGTTTGCGATCCACAAAGATCATTGAATTATCTGTGGGCTATTTGACTCATGTCCACAAGTATTTGTTGATCGAAATTGTTGTCACCGGAAAATCACATACGTTGGGAAGTCGCTTGTAGAAAATGTGAAAAAATTATATTTTTTCCGTTTACCCACCCCACTAGACCTCCTAATCCCAAAACAAAATATGACATAAGTATGACTCCACTGGACCTCTTAATCCTGAACCAAAATATGACGGAAATATGACCCCACTAGACATAATCCCAAAATAAAATATGGCAGAAGTATGACCCCACTAGACCTCCTAATCCCAAAACAAAATATGACAGAATTATGAACATGCAAATTTTCTCTTGGAAATTCTTGACTAGTCGTTGCATAGAAATTCTCAACAAAAGTGAAGTTTCGCAACACACACGAGGCACAATCTAGCTTAACATTTTTAACAGCTTTGGCTTATGTAAATATAGGATAATAAAATGGCCTTTTCATAGAAACTCTGCACAATGTTTTAAACCGGTCCTCTCAATAATAAAAAATCCAGAAAATAGAATTGAAAAACAGTAATTAGTTACCAAAACACACAGATAACAAATCCATTGCCAATGGCTCGGATAGCACAACAGTCCAAGCGATACATGAAAAACAATGAATCTGCGTAATGTCCACGACATACTTTCCATAATACATGCAATATTTTTTCAGGCGAAGTACATCCGCCCGTCTGTCCTATGGTTTACCTTTTGCATTATACCCTTACTTGCCTAACAATAATAATGGCTGAAAAATTGTGAGATCTTGCATTTTTTATGAAAATGAATAATAGTGATGGCATTTTCACCTTAGGGCTCCTATTAAATAATAGCGGAGACTAAAATGTCTCTTCAAATTTTCATTTATGATAGTAATTCACTATTGTTTGACAAGTCAATCATTTGAACCCTGGTGGTATCTTCCATGTCGGTTCATATGCAGCAATTAGAAGAGTCGATATTCAATATGTGGGGGTAGACCGATCAATATTTTCAACGTGCAGCCTTAGGGCTGCACGTTGAAAATATTGATTGGTCTACCCCACCCTTAACTTAGCAGGCATCCTACTTAATGAAAGTATGACGTACCATGTCCCTGGGTTGGTAAAGCGACCTCTGGTGTTCAAAGAGTTAAGGTATCCTAAACCTAATACGGATAACACAGGATGGATGGAGTCACTTCATCAAAAAACGTTAAGTAAATTCTAGGAAAGTTTCTTCATATATTCTCCTGTGTTCAACATGGTAGTCATGGATGAAACACAACTTGTTACATGAATTAATTTGACTTTGTTAGAAAACACTTTTGGTGTTACTGGTTGTTGTGATTATAATAGTCTGCAGCATATATCCTTGTTGTGTGGGCGTTAAACTCACCCACCCCGCAAAAAAATCTATTTTACAAAGATTATTTGTTAATACATGCTAAATGTGAGTTTTTTAGGGGGCGGGGGGCACTATCATCAGGGCAACACCAGGCCACAACATTACCCCCTCCCCCCACTTCACAAATACAGTGAAACGCACATGTTCTGTACATTGCCACATGTGTGGATGGAGCAAAATAATGTGAAATGAGTACAAATCACATGCTATGTTTGTGTTGCAGAATTTGTAATAATAATGAAATGTGAATGGTCATTTATCTGAACAGCAATGGTAATTTGATCAGTGTGTCAGATAAATGCTTTGGTTGAGAGAAATTTGTCAAATATTGTCTTCTAGTTATATTAAATACGTGTACACAGTGATAAGGAGTTAAGAGATTGTCGTTTCATGGGAATCTTCAGCATCTTGTACAGGTGTTTTGGGGGCAACATTGCTTTCTGAAAACAATGTCAGGCAAAATGATCGAGGAAAGTCGATAACTATAATAACACTAGGGGTTGTGGTGGTCTGCTGTTCAGACAGAATCAGAACATAATTTCAATTCACACTACAGTCTGAAACCTGAACTCACTGTTAATATATTTACTTCCAGGGTTTCACACTGTACATGGGGACAGAAGAGAAAGCACTGCTCAACTTCGATTTATGGTTCTACACTACGTAACATCGCACAATGGAATCTGAAGGTTAAAAACTATTTACTACTATTGTTCTAGAGTAAAGTTTCAAACGGAACGTGTTACGGTTTAGAGTCGTTTGTTTGTTGGTGGTTAACGTCACATATTTATGCACAATGGCTAATCGTGACACAACATGGCGATGAAGTCAAGTTTAGTCAATCGTTTATCAACATGTTGCCCATTTTAGAGGACTTTCACCCCAAGCATTGGTGACTGGGTCCTATTTTACTAGTAAAGCGGAACTGGTTTACCACAGTAAACAAGTGCTGCTTACTTCCCGGGGTTCCCACGGGGACGGTTTAGAGTCACTCAGTTCCAAGTATTGTAAAGGTATACCACTGCCCTCGATCCGTAGACATGTTCGAAGTAGCCTTAAAGTTATTGTTTGACAGATAGAGTTTCTTGGACGGAAGAGTGAAAAGGGGCCAAAACATTGGGAAAAAGTATTGGAATGAATCCGTCCCTTGTGCATATCCGTTTCTCATGCGGGTCTATCAGCAAACCAAAGGAGTTCCAAATCCGACCGACAGCTTTGAAACTACAATCCAAAACGTGTGTAGGGACAGACGGGCGGATGTCTTCACTCGATAACCCCGAATCCTCTTTCGGATGTCGGGGACATAACAATTACATTATTTTGCACCACAAAGGTTGAGAATATTCACGCGTACCAGTACAACATATCCTATACATTTTGACAAAACAGGCACTTTGATGCGCAAATGACCAAAAGGCCATTAAGGAGACGTCCAACGTTACTTTGGAATTTTTTTTGAAATTTTCAGCGGTGCCCAAAATACTAATAAAAGAATTGAACAAAGGCATATATATATATATATATATATATAAAAATAATGACTAGGATTCAAAGAAATAGAATATATTCACTTTTTCACGAAAAAAAAACATGTTTACGATTTTGACGATAGACAAGTTTCCAATGTCATTAGTAACGAATTGCAAAAATCACGAATAGATCGGCAATTCCAATAATAGAGTTTCAAATAAATGACTTCGAACTCCAGACTCTGAGAAAGCACATTTTACCATTTCATCTCCATTGTGTCACAAACGCCCCAACAAAAAATAAATAAGCTTCCATTTCAAAACCATGTGAAAAAACGGTCACATGACGGTTTATAAGATACAAGACAAATCGTGAACCTGGACAAAATTGTTTTCAAAGATCTAAGAGCTGCAGAAACGGCCACTCTAAAATCTGCAGGGCGGTGAAAATGAAATCGCTCAATA
Source organism: Pictodentalium vernedei (assembly GCA_031216915.1). NCBI lineage: Eukaryota > Metazoa > Mollusca > Scaphopoda > Dentaliida > Dentaliidae > Pictodentalium > Pictodentalium vernedei. The sequence continues at coordinate 37,395,601 of CM062297.1, forward strand.
CTTCATGGGAGAAAGTTACACTGACAGTTCCATTAACCCTTTACCCAACGTAACGGTCAAAAACGGCCAGCGCTATTCACAAAAATCGCCAATTAATTTTCATTATGTTTTCATTTTTTGTCTCAAAAACATAGGTTATGACCACTCATTGGAACGAGCTCGACGAGCTCGTTCAAATGAGGGGTCATAACCTATGTTTTTGAGACAAAAAATGAAAAAAAATAGTTATTCAAGAATTTTGTTTGCAAGTGTCGTCTGCTTTTCAAGTTAGGTAAAGGGTTAATGCGAGATGAAGTCGAAATTGCAGGACAACTTCTCATTTTCCTTATCCAGGGAGACCATTTTTAGAAATGGATCACTTCGTCTCTGTTTCGTAATATTATAATTTGGTTGTTGTCGATACGTAAAATATTAAAATCCATAAATCGATTTCAAAACAAAAATATATCCACACAAACATTATTTGTAATCGTCTTACTTGAGATTATACGAAAATATCATTTGATTGAAGGTCAAACTATATTTATCACAACTTTCGGTTTCCATTTTCATGTTTGTCTGCTGCCCAAATGATTTCAAAATGAGAACGCTTTTACCTTCCCATCTTCGGTGAAATTTTGAAAAATCGTAACGTTAACCTTCTTTGCCAAGCAAATATATTCAGTGTCAAATCGATCTTCCCCGATCCTAACGTTAAGCCTTGTAATATAAAATAGATGCTATCGAAGTAAAGGTCAAACACGAATAATAGTCTGTTTGCAAATCAATACAACATCTCCTCGTGGTTCGAATCGTTAGATTACCGAAATGAGGCCGGAACGTTTTTGAATTAGTCAAATGAAACTAGAGGTACGGTGAGCAAACTCACAAAGTGATACCCCCCTTCCCCCGCGCCTGAATTGTATAAGTTAGATTATCTCCCCTTAGAAATGTCAGAACGGAATTATATTGCTTCATGCACATCTTCATATGGAGTTCTTTTGTGTAAAGTTTCATGAAAATTCTTCAAACGGTTTAGGAGGAGTTGCGCTTACAAGGATGGACAGACGGACAGACGGACGGACATTCCGAACTATTTGAGTTCAAGGGCAACGAAAAAAACATTTTATATGTCCATCACCTTATTTTAGCTAGAACCCCGCCCCCTCCACCCTAGAACTTATATTCAACCCTAACCCCACCCCATCCACTCAAAAACCACACCCTAACCTTAACCCTACCCTACCCCGACCCTAAACCCTAAAACCCCACCTCTGGCCCTAACCCCCACCCCGGGACCTAACCCTCCCCAACCTCAAGATCTACTCTGGGGCTACCCCTAACCCAACTCTACTCCTGACCCTAACCCCCACCCTAGCCAGACCAAAAGGATTAGGGGCCATTTTTTGGTTTAGGGGCTATAAAAACTAAAACCCAACCCCTGACCCTAACCCCCACCCCCTGGGTCTTAACCCCCTCCCAACTTTAGCCCTGCTCTTGGGATACCCCTACCCTAACCTCACCCCTCTCCTAACCCTAATACTACCCTAATTTCGACTAACCTCCTAAAAATAATAGCTCCTAAACAAATTTAGTTGGCCCGGACAGACGGACGGACAGGGCGATTCCTATATACCCCCCCCCCCCCCAAACTGTTTGCGGGGGGTATGATGATTAACGCGAAATAATCATAGTTTTGTTCGTACCCTTCACTGAGTGCCCACCAAATTGGATTCAAACCAGTTGGAAAATCGACCGGTTCTAATAACAGTCCACCTTCCCAGAAACGAACTATAGGAGGACGATAGTTTCAAAACAAATTATGCAAAGTAAAGCATAGAATGAACAATCGCAAACTCTAAACCAAATCTGTTGATTGATACAATGTTTTTCAATGTGGTACTTTGATGGTTGTTCAAAGCTTTGTTACTGTAGTTCATTTATTTGTGTATTTAAGGTGCTATATAAGTAAGAGGAATTTGTTTACTTTGAAATTCCCACCTCTGATATTCCGAAGATTCAAATTGAAGATACACAAACTATACAGCAAAACGAAAAATATATCAAATTAACTCACAGGGTTGACAGCAGGCACCAATGGTACCTGGAAGTCTGCTATCGTATTCGTACCAAAACTGATAAAATAATATTTCAGGCAAACAACCAGTGGCCAAATGTGCTTCAGATATCCAAGAGCAAAGCTAGGAAAATTCTTCAAAACTCATCGATAAAGCTGCGCGAGGGTAAATTCCAAAACTGTCTACTTTGTTTATATTGTAGGTTTATTTCCGGTTTCGGTCAAGGTCATCGGACCGAAAAAAAGCAGAGATACACAATGCCGTCTAAAATCAAATAAAAAGGATCGCCTTAATACTGCATACTATTATACGGAGACTGCACAGTTGCCATATTACTTCCAAGGTATCATGATATCTGTTGGAATTTTGAGAATTACAATTGTTTTTCGATGCAAATTCGTGTTATCGAGTCAGTTGCGCATGTCCGTTGAACATGAAATCCATCGTCAATCAAAACATGCAGACAATTTTGTCCTTCTCCCAAATAAAGTGCTATCGCCGCATCCTAAAGTGTTTTGAATACCAAGCCTTTTTTTAGATATCTGCATCACATTTGGCCACAAGTTGTTCTCCGAAAATATTTTGTTATCAGTTCTTGTTATCGGTTCTGGAACGAATATGGTAGCAAACTTCCAGGAACCATTGGTGCCTGCTGTAAACTCTAAGAGTTGATGTCATATTTGTCGCGTTCTATACATCCCAACCTTCATTGTGTTGTACAGTGTGTGTATATTTAATTTGAATGCATGAAATAGAGGTGGAAATTGCAAAAGTGAACAAATTTCCCTTACTTATATAGCACCTTAAATAGCAGTTGTCAACTACACACCAGAATTGACACGTCAGAACAGATAAATCATATTTTTTTCCTCAATTATCACCAATGCAGAATTCGTTTGCCACAAGCATTCAGTAAAATATTACACCTTAAGGGATCTTTCGTCAAATATATCACGATTTTCCCTCGTAATATATTCACAATCATATTATAATATATATATATTATATAATTATACACCGTGAAGTCATTCACCTTCCGGTACAAGCAATGTTAACAGACAGATATAAGATAGGATGACATCATCTTTGGCAGAAATGGCGACCATAATGGAGAGGAATGTTAGGCTTGTGCGTGTAAAATGTGTAACACACTACAAAACCAAATCTTTGCAACTCATTACCACCCCGACATAAAATTATAACGTTTTATAGTGTCGTTTTGTGTGTTTTATACAGAACAAAAATTAATAATCTTTCGTTTAGATACAAATATGTGTCTTGAGGTTACCAAAGGATGCTGAAAGCAGCCGAAGGTCCATCGACCCAGGATATGAGTTAAGACCGGAATTTCCAACGGACTATTGCCAATTGAACGAGCGTTCTCTCGCATGTATAAGTAGTTTAGCGGGGCGACAATGCTCAGTTATTCATGGCGTCTTGCAACCGGAAGCGGCGAGCGTTAACGACAATAAAATACATTAACTGCCCGCCACCCGAATGCGATCATGTTAATAGTAATACCATTTTTGTAGGGAATACTGGTTTATTAACGGCCCGTGGGGATTGGTTAACAGCTCTCTGGATTATTAACCCTTTGAGACGTTAATTATTCTTACGTTCAAACGTCACTGAGAATTCAGTCACTTGAACGTATTTTTTTTCAAAATGCGACGTCAAACATCGGAAAGAACAAATAAGATATTTTTCACAATAGTGATTATCTGGTGGAGGGCTAGATTATATTTGGTGGTCTGAATTTGTTATTCAAAACTTGTTTTACTACAAATTATTGGAGAGTGCCCACAGGCACTCTCCAATAATTTGTAATCAAACAAATTGATATAAACAAAATATTATTTGTGTTTGACTGAATATGAAATATAAGCAAGGAAAGTGTAGGCTTTTGCTCTGGTATCCTCATTTTTGAAAGCCCCGATAGTGGCTTCCTGCACTCAACCAGTTAAGAAGTCTTGACAGCAGGATTATATTAGTATTTTAAGCTGCGATAACATTTGGCTCAGCGGTTGTCATAGAGCACTATTCGGGAGAAAATAGGAATTGAGGTTAAAACTTTAAAAAATCGAAAACTTATAACAAAACAAATGACCACAAAGTATCAACGCGCTGTTTGATTTCGTACGTCATAGGACGTACAGAAGTATCAACGCGCTGTTTAATTTCATACGTCACAAGACGTATAAAAGTATCAAAGGGTTAAAAGCCCTTGGCTTCGTCTCGGGCCGGTAATAAACCACTGTGCAATTATTTATCATCTCGGCCCGTTAACCGACTAACGCCCCTAAGCGCATTTTATTGATAAAAATTGTAAAATGACAAAATAGTATTGACACTATACCCCCCGCCACCACCCCCACCCCCCTTGAGCACCAATAGGTACCATCTCAATGTTTTTAGCAACTTTTAGCATTCAAGTGACGAAATTTAAAGCGGCAGAAGTCGGCTTCCGATTATATAAGTTTATTGCTCGATGATTCTGGACCTGCTTCTAATTATAACTAACCCCACCCTTTCCCAACCCCCAATACTTGAACATTGGCACACGTAAAATACGTTTGACACGATTACGCGACAGTTTTTCAGTTACAGTCTCCAGTAATGCACTTCTGGCGAAAAAGGGCACGCGCTACCTCTGCCCCTAACCTTGAGGTAACTGAGGGATGCCACCTTGTACTTCAATTTCTGACGCCCTTGCGGCTTCATTTTTTCAAAACCTTTTACTTTATTGTTATAGTGGCGCACAAGAGACAAATGCACTTCACATGGGCAAACAAACAGTTGGGCTTTAAATCCAGGAAAAAATGAGAAGGGACAAGCACAAAGGGGCAAAAAACACTATACGGGGGAAATTATCTCTACATACATAGATGACAAAAAAAGAAATGCCACATTCAATATACGGAAACAGACTGTTCAGAAATAGAGGATATGGAATGAGGGTTTTTCTCATTTAATAGTTATGAAACGAGTCTAAGAATTTTCCGTTTTGGCGAGCCTCTGGCGAGCCCAAACGGAAAATTCGGACGAGTTTCATAAATATTATATGAAAAAACACTCATTTCATATTCTGTTTATCATATAACACACACACGCACAAATTAGCCATATGACTTTTTAACCCATCACCTAACTTGAGTTGCAGACTGCACTTGGAAAAAACATCCTCGCATGACTAAACATTCATTTTTTGCTTCCAAAACATAGGTTATGACCCCCTCATTGGAACGAGCTCGTCGAGCTCGTTCCAATGAGGGGTCATAACCTATGTTTTGGAAGCGAAAAGTGAATATAAAAAAATGAATGGCGTTTTTTTTTTTGCAGGTAATAGATTAATACTATATACCCATTCTAAATAGGACAGATAACGTAAATTCTCCCTACTGAAAGTATGAAAATGTGGCCCAGTTGTATTTTGTTCAGCCAATCAAATTGTCTCGTTTTGAAACTGACCAATGAAATTGACGGAAGGCTTTATTTATCAGATTAATATGAAAACAAAATATCAAATGTTTTAAAGTGAACAAAACGGACGAGTCATATGATAAAGGTGAATATTAATTTTAACATTAACTTGTATCAAACCTTACCTTAGGAACGACAGTCTTTGTCATCTGTAAACTGTTTCTGCATGGCAGTGATGTGGTCTTTGATTTCCGAATAAATTTCTAATACTTTGGCTTTTTTGGATGTTGAGATTTTATTGGTCTCTGAAATAGTTGTCTTCAGTTGCACCTGCTTGTTGGAGATAATTAATATTGTCTTCTATGGATGTTAGCGTATCTCTTTTGGTCTTTTGTGAATCCTTGTTGACATCTTCGTTGTTGTTTGACAGATTAAGTAATGTAATGGAAGAGCATTTTCCAGCAAATCCGAATTCTTTAACTAAATTGTGACATGCAGATCTGCTTTGAAGACAAATGGAGGTAAAGCTGAGAAGTTCTTAATTTACAGGAATCCCCATTCAAGCATTTGAATTGTTTCTGGTTGTAACATTTTAAATACTGCGATTTCCGTAATAATTTCCTCCACTACACTATTTCTGTTTCTAAATTCGTATTTTGGATGGCATAGTCGCTCTCAACATCTCCAATACAATAATCTTCCCAAGATGTTTCTCTAAACTTTGACGAATCTGAAAATAAAAAGATTTTAAAATGTTTCTAAATAATCCTACTACAATTTCTCACTTCATTTTTGACCTTAGTATATGAGTATCCACCCGGGACTATTGTGGATAATGAGGCGGACAGTACCGTTCCGTAGTTAGTGCTTCGGTCAATAAATTTCGACCCCATTTGGTCAGAAATCCGAATTTTTATGACTTTTTCAATGGACTGGTTCATGGCCATCCTGTGGTGCATTTCACTTTTTTAAACAAATATCATGCTTTTTGTGGTGCCTTCTGTTTATGCATTCGATAGTGGAGGGTGGGGAAAGGTTTTCAGTGCATGTCTGGTAAACTGTTCGCAGAATGAAATATTTTTTCTGTGCATTCTACATTTAAGCCCTTAAACAAAGTAGAAATATAATTATAATAGTCATTTTTAATTTTTTCCAAAATTTGAATTCTATGACATGTGATCCCTCATAGGAATGAGCTCGACGAGATCGTTCCAGTGGTTTTGTTGATATATTGTGACCACTTTTTTTAACCCTTTACCTAACAGGAAAAGCAGACAACACCTGCGAACAAAATTCTTGAATAACTAAATATTTTCATTTTTTTTTGTCTCAAAACATAGCTTATGATCCCTCATTGGAACGAGCTCATCGAGCTCGTTCCAACGAAGGGGTCATAAGCTATGTTTTTGAGACTAAAAATAATGAAAATTGAATTTTGATTTTTGTAAATAGCGGTGGCCGGTTTTGGTCGTTACGTTGGGTAAAGGGTTAAAAATATAAATTTGTAAATTACATGCATAGGGCGACCTTCCATTAGCTGGAGTGGCGTCACCATGGAGGAGGGGGGAGGTTTCCAGTCCCCGTATTTTTGCTCACGCATCAAGAAAATAAAATTGCCCCGAAGGCAACTTTTGACAGAACAGAACCCTAAAAATGGTCTACAGTATAGGGCTACACTGCATAAAATCTATAAATTCCCTCTTACAGCATTAAAATTTACTTGGTGGGGATGGGGGTCTAGTCCGTACTGGGACGCTCCGGCCTTTACTCTCCTCCCACGTCCATGAAGTGAAGGGAATGAGAGGGCAGAAACATGAGGGTACTAGGAAGGCGTCCGCCCCATAGCGTATTTCCCAATATGGTTTGCCCCCCTCAAAAAAAAAAAAAATAAATAACTAGTTCACCCCTATCATAGTATCCTGCCTGCGCTCCAAAATAATTTTTTGTACTTATTGCAAAATTATATGAAAAAATAAAAAGTTATTTTATTTTTTTCAAAGGCCAAAGAATTAGCTAATATGGCTCGTTCAGATGTCTTCATTGAATTGAAAAGTCTAAATAAACTATCATTGGGGAATAGATTTTCTAAAGATATATAAAGTAAGCATAACCAATCTCTTTCCCCTTTTCAATATAATGCAGAGGCCGCGGAAAATTTGAAAACAAATGTTGGTTACTTGAGCACGCCCTGTCGCACACTGAGCCAAGAAGCCAAATCTTCCAACGTCGTCGATGCACGAGTTAAAATCCCCCAATAGTCTTCCAGGGTAGTTGACCCTCAGTACGAACTTGAAACCTAACTTCGCATACTTTTTAACCCTTTACCTAACATGAAAAGCAGACGACACTTGCAAAAATAATTCTTGAATAACTAATTTTTTTCATTTTTTGTCTCAAAAACATAGGTTATGACCCCTCGTTGGAACGAGCTCAACGAGCTCGTTCCAACGAGGGGTCATAACCTATGTTTTTGAGACAAAAAATGAAAAAAATAATGAAAATTAATTGGCGATTTTTGAGAATAGCGCTGGCCGGTTTTGGCCGTTACGTTGGGTAAAGGGTTAATATATGAAAACGTTTGTGTATTATTATTCTTTTAAAAGATTACTTACCTTTATAAAGGTATGTCTTTAAAATAATAATGGATGGATTTTGTTCCTGTACACAACCCGATTTCCAAATGCTTATAGTACGCCCCTTCATACCAAGGATATCTAAAACTTCTGGAAATATCAGGATATTTCTGATAAAGATTTTCAGCGAGTGCTTCATCACTCCCCTCCCTTCAACGACGGCGACTTGTAACCTCCACACCTCCTTCAGGAAACAGGCACATCACAACGAAGACCGATTTGGGGTGGAGGTAGGATCCGGCGAAAATTCGAAATTCGATTGGAAATTCAATTTTCGATTCGATATTTGAAATTCGAATATTTTCGAATAACCGTGAATGTTTACAGATTGTAATTGATCACATGATTTTATATTGCGTGTTCTGAGTAGAAACGCAACTGACTTGTAATGGTAACAGTATTTGTAGCGATGTAGCGACAACAACTGTACAACACGTGTAGCTACATCGCTACAAACACTTACTGCTGGAACTGTTCAGTTCAGTTTAGACATGGTGTTTTTTGACCCGACCATTTAAAAAAATTTCAAGTTTCGAACTTTGAAAAGTTATTCAGCTGTTCAACTTCAATAAATGATTTGTTCCACAAAATGATCAAATTTTATATTGAGTATTGTTCTGTTCGATCAAATTACTGGATACATCGTCAAAAGCACCGGTTATCTAAAAGAATACCCCGGATTATTATATCGATAGAAGTAGAGCTGGCTTTAATCTGATTCGATCCGATATGAAAGTTTTTTTAGTCCAATAAAACATGTGATAACAGTGAGGTATTGGCCAAGTTCGTTTAAAAATGTTTATTGCTGGAGTTTCGAAGCTACAAAGTCAACAATTTGAATAGTTTCAATTAATATCTAGTACATTGGTTTATATCGAAGTTTATGTCATGAGAAGTGGCGAGGTGAAAAATGCACTCTACACAACTGTTTTGATAAAAGAGGGTATTATTCTTGACAAAATACTTTTTTGACGACGTATCCATTTATATTTATTTATTTATTGGTGTTTAAGGTCACATATTTATGCACAATGGCTAATCATGCTCGCCTTTGCTCGGTGGTTCCCTCCGGGTACTCCGGCTTCCTCCACCCGTAAAACTGTCACGGTCATGATTACGGTCATGTATCTTCAACCAATGCTAACCCTGCTTGTGGACAAGTGCACCATCGACGTACAGTACGCCTTAGTACACAACGCCACCGTGCCACCACGCGGGCAATGGAGATGACGTGTCTTGCCCAAGGACACAACGCGGTTGCCGCAGGTGAGATTCGAACCGAGGACCTCTCGGCTTGCAGCCTGCACCTCTACTCACTGAGCCACCGCGCTCCCCAACGTATCCATTAACTGATTCGATTCGAAATTCGATTCGCTTTCTCCAGTTCGATTCGACCCGATCAACGTCGGCAATTCGCAGGTCTCTAGTGGTGGGGGGGGGGGGGGTTGTGGTGTCTGAACCACCCAATTTTTCCCTAATATGACAGCCGAAGTACCGAGTGAACATTTCAACTCCATCAGGGCATGACTTCGTTGAATTCCCACTTTAACTCTTAGAAGCCAGGAGTCGAGTTTTCTTGCCTGTGATGTAATACGGCAGATAATCTGGCTGTGACGATTTGGCTATCTTTGAGCTGGAGGAGAATTAAACACTTAGCAGGTGCTTCTAGTCAAGTGTCGTCTGCCCGAATAGGCAGACGACACATGACTAGAAGCACCTGATTTACTGTAAGTTTGTCATGTTCAATAAATTCATTCCGATTCTCCGATTTCTAAGAGTTGATGTTGTTCGAATGTCGGTCAGTCGGAATTATAATTAAACAACTAAATGCTTTTTAGTTTTATTTGAGGATGAATACAATATACATTTAGTAGTTGTGGCCCAACATCATAATTTTTAAGTATTATTTTGAAACTTAAAATTGATAAAGCTCGGCGCCTATAAGGTCAAATATGAGAGTACAGGCCTCCACTTGTATGCCAGAAAGGCACTAACTATTTGGGTTACAAACAGTAAATCCAGTCTCATCAAGTGCATGATTACACGTTTTAATATATCTAAGACTCCAGACCAAATGAAAGTGAACAGACCTTAAGAAATATTGGGCGCACCACACCCACTTGATCCAATTCCTTAGCGTTGCCCAGATTGGAAAACTGCATCCTTCGTTATGTGCCTGTAAACTCATGCCACCCCCGCCCATTTTGAAAACAACTCCGCTTTTCGTGGAAAATTCTGGCAACACATCTACTCGACATTGGCGACATCGGAATTATGGTCTTTCAATAAAAAGTGTTTCTGAAGTGCCATAATAACAGTAAGGTAATATTTTTATCGGTAAATTAAATTTATTATTATGTTTTTTTTAAATGCTTCATATGACCCAAAACTGACATCGTAATTAGGTGAAACAGTAGTGTCATGTAAATAACGTAAAATTAAAATTTAATTAGTCGGTATTTTAAACAAAATGACTTGCAAAGTTTCGTTGCTTGTGCATTTCATTGCACATTTTTAAT